>JAJMJV010000011.1:0-330124 GCA_030563725.1 Pichia awuae
TAATATAATAATATAATAATATAATAATATAATAATATACTTGCTATATCTGAACATTTCAGTTAGTTGCCTAATATGGAAAGAAAAAAATTCCAGGCCAAATCATGTCAATCAGTCAAGACTCTGTTTCTTTTCAAATAGCAATAAACAATGGGTAAAAGAAAGGGAGGATCAGGAGGATCTGCTTCTAAAAGACAAAGGTCTCATGCGTTGATTGAACCTGGAGTGTATGGTCTATATGCTACGTGTCCGAAGTTCAAGGAGGTTGCGGCAGCCAAAGAAATGCGGGTTATTTTACAAGATGCTATTGAAAAGTACTACCCTAAAGTAGAGGAGGAAGAAGAGGAAGAAGAGGAGAAAGAGGTTGATATTGAGGATGAAATCGCCAAAGAGATTGCTGAGTTGAAAAAGAATGACGATAAGGCCAAACATAATAGAAACAACAAGGATTTGATTATGCGTGAAATCCCATTGGGTGTTGAATCACTCACATTTTTCAAACTCAGGCAGCCTGTGAATCCTAGTGATCTGGTTGTTAAAATGTGTCAAGACATGAAAGACTCGGATGTCAAACACGGTAGATTCATTCAGAAAGTCACGCCCATTGATAAATCTTGTAATGCTACAGAAACAGAGTTTAAAAAGATGATAGCATCAATCATCGTCGAATATGCAGCAGAACATGGATCCCAAATCTTTGAAACCTATAATGTTAACCTCGTAAAACGGAACTTTGATACCATCTCCAGAGACGACTTCATGGCCTTTATCCAGACCGAACTCGACCTACAATTCGGTCCTGGCGTGTGCCAACTCCGCTACAAAGACGCAACTACCCTCCTCAACATCTACTGTTTTAAAAATAACATCGGTTCTTCCTGTATGTCCCAACAAACCTACACACATCTCTCCAAACTCAACATCCAACAACTCTTTGAAAAAAAACCCTGAATTGTTTTATCTGTGTAAAAAAAATCTATAAATTTCGCTTCGCCGAAGGAAAAAATATTCAAGAAATCAATACGTTTTTCTTCTTTTCAACAAGTAACTATTATTAACTGCACTGATTAGCACATTACAACCAATTGTTCCGACTGAATTACCACTTGTTGACAACACTCGTTATCGTTAAGTTTCAGCCTTGTATGAGCAGTTAAAATATCTATTATTTTTCTATTCTGGGATGGAATATCCTGAGCTTTTTATGATGAATCTATTCGACAGGCGGACTGATGAGTACCAACCTTCAGCCTTCGGGCAAGCTGTCCTCGTGTACAAATTTCTGGGCAGTGGGGGTTGGGAAACGGCGGATATGTCGCAGATAGCTGATTTCTATTGTTTTTATTTCTGTTTTCTGTTTTCTGTTTTTTGTTTTTTGTTTTTTTGACTATAAAACTATTATTATGAACTCTCTGATTTTTTTTTTTTTGAATGATGAACAATTTTTTATTCACACTGTAAGAGACTTCGGTCGTTGAATTCAAACAAAAAAATACTGATTTAATGAATCTGATACAAAAAAAGAAAAAAAAGAGAATGTTACAAATCACATAGTTACAAATTACATAGTTACTGCTTACCCCTACCTCTGCCTCTTGTAAAACCACCACGCTTTTTGTACCTACCACGTGAAGCAGTAGGTGAATAGTCTTTGACATCTAGCTTTTCCTTTTTCATTTCAAGTTCAGACTTACCGTCAAGTTCTTTCAAATCTATATTTACAAGAAACGAACGTTTGAGTTTCTCTCCGTTCAAGTTTTCATTGGTGAAACCCATTTCTTCAATAGGCATACTAATTCTAAATTCACCCAGTTCAATGATTCCACCGCCTGATATTCTGGTTCTGTTGACGATCATTTTGCTTTGTAATTCTCTAACAAACATAAAATTGTTAACACCTCTTCTATGAAATGTAGAACTAAACCCTTCAGGATACCAGCAGACATCTAATTTATTATTCAAGGTAAGCGTTTTAGTCATTGAATTAGATGAATTTTCAAGCATGGAATCAACGTCTTCGATAGTTTCAATAGATTCAACAATTCCCGATCTATTCATATTTTCAAATTCGGTATCCTCCATTTCAAAAAACACAAGAAACTTGGCATCACTTTCCCCATTTTTGAATTTCACACTTTTCCATGGTCCTAAATAATCTCCTTTCTTTTCTTTTTCTCTTTCCTTTTCTTTAGAAACTAAGTTTTGAGCGCAATTTGGACCTGAAGTGCTGGTTAACTGAGATTCAGCAATAACAACAATCACTCTTATCTTTACAAATTCTTCATTCGCCGATTTAATAACTTCAATCACTTTAATAGTTCCAAGTGGATAGAAAACGTTGTCTATTAAGTTTTTTGATCTTTGAATCGGTGTATTTTTAGGCACTGATACAATATAAGATCTGTAAATAATATTGTGTCTGGTCACCATATTGTTGATGTAGTGTAATACCCTCGATTTTGTTTCAACATTTGAATCTTGAGACATATTATACATTTCAATATGAGGTAATGTTGGAGAAGGAAAATTGGATGATGATGGTGAAATCGGGTCTTCAATGTCTTTAACATTTTTGGTATCTTGTAAAAGATGTAATAAATTTTGCTGATTATTACGAGAATATGGTTGAGGTTCTTGTAAACCATTCTTCTCCTTTATTGGTGAAGATTGATTTAAACTTGACATTGTTAACTGTGGAAGAAATGAAGTTGATGGTGATGGAGAAGGTGAAGGTGAAATGTTTGGTGATTGCGAGTCCATAAAGCTTAGTTCTTCTAAATTATTGTGTATCAAATCATTATTATTATTGATGAGGTGACTGTTGTTGTTATTATTATTATTATTATTATTATTAATGTTTTTGTAGTTGTAGTTGATGTTGTTAATGTTGTTAATGTTGTTGATGTTGCTGATGTTGTTGATGTTGTTGATGTTGTTGATGTTGTTGATGTTGTTGATGTTGTTGATGTTGTTAAAGTTGTTGATGTTGTTGATGTTGTTGATGTTGTTATTTTTATTGTTCTCAATATTAGTGCTATAAACATCAGCATCTATATTTTGATTTTTATCAGTATCAAATTTTTTATAATTAACACAATCTGTCTCTTTTTCTACAAAACTTGAAGTAGGATTATTTGGATTCAATTGCAAATTCGGTTGATTTTGAATATTTAGCGGATGCAAATTTAAGAAAGGATAATCTAAATTTTGATAGGAAGAATTGATAGCGTTAGAATGTTTATTTTGAATTGGCGTTGATGAAAGGTTTGTAAGTTGATTAGAAATTGCTGAAGTATTACCATGGTTTGTTTCACCAAAAATTGTCGAATATGATAAATTTTGAGCAGATCCTGTAGGTAGATAGCTAAAATAGTTGGATGTAGGAGAATCAAATTGTGGCGTTGGAGTATTTTGGTTATGAAACGGAGACGAAGTTTCAAAATTAGGTAGAGTTGAACGTCTTGTATCAACTACGGGAGATTTGGAGAAGACATTCGAATGATTAGCATCCAAATCAAACGTCCGATTGGATTCGTAGGGCGACGGAAAAAATCTAGACGATCTAGCCGATGTGTTTGCATTGAGATTATTGATCTCTTCTAAGGAATTATTGGAGTAATTGTTCCAGATGGTTGGTGATGATTGGTTATTAGATGGTAAATTCGAGTTGGAGTTGGAATTCGAGGTGGAATGTGGACTTTTGTTGTTTGTATAATTAAAATGCAAGTGTGGGGTCGAGTGGCGTTGCGAACATGCATTTGGCGCCGACAAGGAAGTGTTCGGATTGAAGATTGTGTTGTTGATCTTGTTGGAATTGTTAAAAATGTTGCTTTTACTTGCTTGCTGATTAGCCGTATACGATCTTGGTTGGTTTGTCGATTGCTGGTTATTGTTGCCCCATATGTCGTGGTGTTCTGGCGAGTTGAAAATATGCATGAACTTGGACGAGTCGAAGGAGCGGTTTGGGTTATCGGCCATTGCTGGTTTCTTATTCTATAATGCTTTTGCTCACACCCTGTGTAATGTAATTTATTGTAGGAGCCATTTTCTTTTCTTAACGTTGCGATTTTCCAAAAAATGAAAATTTAAAATAATGCTGTTTTTTTCTCTTATTAGGTAATATAAAGTTGTTAGGTAAGCAAAAGCACAGCAAGAGCACGGATAATGGCAGTAGACGGGATTACAGACAATGGCAAAGATAGGGAGATGGATGCAGAGACTATGGCAGCCGCTGCAGCTGCGGCTGCAGCGGCTGCAGTAGCTTCGGTAGTCGGTAATGGCGAAGATGTTGACGAGGATCTATTAGATCCAGCATTAAACCAACAAGATGATAAGAAAAGTGTGGAAGAGAACGGCAATGGAGAAGAAGAAGATGAAGACGTGATAGACCAAATTGATCAGATTGATCAGATTGAAGATGATGAAGATCTGGAAGGCGGAAAGGTTGGGCCAACCAAGTTGAGAAACTCGAATTACATTGCCAATATGGATGCAGTTGTGAATGTATCACAAATGCAAAGCTTGGGGAACGAAAATGGAACCGACAATAGTGGTAGGAACGGCAGCATGAACCATAATGCTGGAGATAAAGGTATGATAAACCATTCGATTGAACAAATCCACCATGATCAAAAGAAAGAAGATTTGGTCAATAATAAAGTCAATAAACTATTATCAGGATCTAAAAGGGCTGCGCAGAACAGGGCGGCACAAAAGGCGTTCCGTTTAAGACGAAAGACCAGGATTGAAGAATTGGAACAGACGGAATTGTTATATAAAGATGCATTACAACAGCTTGAGATCTTGAGAGCTGAAAATTTAAGACTAATGAAACGTCTAGCAGAATGATGTCAGATGGGTCATTTACAAGAACTGGCTACGATGCAATATTCTTTTTTTCAAGGTTATACTGGGTTTATATGTGATATTGAGATTTTGTATGTGTGTATATCTGTTATTTAAGTATCTGTGTATCTGTGTATTTGTGTATTTGTGTATTTGTGTATTTCTCTATTTCTCTATTTCTCTATTTCTCTATTTCTCTATTTCTCTATTTCTCTATTTCTCTATTTCTCTATTTCTCTATTTCTCTATTTCTCTATTTCTCTATTTCTCTATTTCTCTATTTCTCTATTTCTCTATTTCTCTACTCATCTACCCCATATCCGTGGATGTATGCTTTCCCTATACCATTCTTGCCGTTCACGAATAACAAATCGAAAAACTCAATTTGTAGGTTATGAACCAGCAAATATCGAGTGGTATTGTACAATAGCTGGCAAGATGAAAAACTACAAGTTACTAAAACTATAAATTAAAGTCGTTTTTTCATCTTACCCGCTATGGATCCCAAGCACCTATAATCTTTGCACAGAGACACATTCCGTTCTGGGTAGCTGTAATTGATGACAATTGGCCCAGCCGAAACTTAAGATAGTGCATGCCAATCAACACAGAAAGAAAATTCCCCTAAAGTGTGAAACTCAAACTCAATCGCCGTTTTGGCTTCGCCAGCGTGAAAAAATTCTCAGTTTTTGTTTCCATTTCAGTTGCAGCATTTTTTATGTCTGGTATTACACGACCTTGGTTCGATCCGCGCGAGGGCTTGTGTTAGAATCCATTTGAAGGGGTGCTTTTTCCCTTGGGGGTGCTATTTCCCTTGGGGGTGTCCTCTAGGTGGTAGCGGGGAGGGGGTGACCCGAGAGCGGTGCCGAAGGATTAAAAAGAAAGCGGGTCCGATTTGGCAATTGTTGCTTTTTTTCTGGCGTGTTGTGCTTATCGATTTTACATCATCCGTTGTTGTAGTTTTGGAAGTTGCTTTGTTCTTTCTTTCAACGATTATTGCTGGATATTGTTTCCTGTTGATTAATTTTTGTTAGTTATCAATTATTAGTCAATTGATTTTCACATTGTATTTGGTTTTTGAAATTTTAAATATCTTGTAGTAATTAGACAATTGTGGTGATGGTACAGCCTCTAGAAAAATTGTCAGAGAAATTAGCTGGTCTTGCTGTGAATGAGGATGCTGGACCTAAATTGAAACCTAAAAATAAAAAGAGAGATTTGATTAGCAAATTAGCTGTCGATAATTTAATTGGAGGTATAAAGCTACGGAAACCGAAGAATGAGTCAAGTGACTCCTACATATATTTAAATGATCATGTTGATGAACCTAAAGAACTCAAAGAATCCATGATTTCTGAGAAAAATGGATTAGATAATGTTAAATATGAGAACAATGATTATAACAATAACAATGATACAGATAATGATACATATAATGATACAGATAATGATGACGATGATGACGATGGTGACGATGATGAAGAAGATGATGATGAAGATGATGATGAAGATGATGATGAAGATGATGATGAAGATGATGATGAAGAGGAGGAGGAGGATTCTGTTATTTTTTCAAATTTTAGTAGAGAAGGATTGGAAAATATAAGAGACCATGAGACGATCGATAGTGATGAAGAAATTGAAAAAGTCGATACCCAGAGAGTTTTCAATTTTTCTTTACCTTTCTCTTCAGCAACAGATTTTATTGATGATTTAAATATTTTCAAAAACCAAAAATTGAGATTACCAATTAAAGATGAAACTGTTTTGTTTTCCAAAAAATTAAGTAAAATTTCGAAAAAATTAAAGGGTAGAAAAGTTTCAACTCCATTGCCAAAACAAATTATAGTTAAACGTCCATATCATGCAAAATCGCCTTTCCCGGGACCTGATGTCAAAGTTTACTGGAATGAAATTGCTCATATTGAAACTGAAGATGATTTAAATGATAGAGAAGATGTTAGGTTAAAATTAGAAAGACAAGATTCAATTGATACATTACAAGAAGCAAGATATTATAAGGATACTTCTCATTTGAATGATGGTAAATTAAAAGCTTTAGGTAAATCTCTTTTGCCGGAAAAGACAACCGTTATTTCAAAATCAATTAGTACTAAAATATCAGCAATTAAATTAAAAAAAGATACTTCATCGATATCAGAACAACTAAATGAATCAAAGGAAATTCCTCTGATTAAAATAGATACTACTGATGTTTCGAAATCAAGTCTTAAAAGTAATTCTACATCAATGTCAAATAATGAATTATCGTGTTCTGCTACATTATCAGATTTTAAAACAACTGCTTCGAGAATATTTTCAAATGCACTTTCACCTTCACAGAGTAATTCTGCTTCAATAATTTCAGCAGAACCTGATATTTATGATAAATTAGAAGGTGATATAATTGTTCTTGGTGGTTATAGAGGTTCAAGTTTACGTAGTGCAAAATCAAATAGAAAATTATGGGTCCCAAATATTAATAATGGTTTAGGTATTAATCTTAAAAAGGTAAATTTAAAACTTGGTCCAAATGACGAAGATGAAATGAGAGAATTACATTCAAGAGATACGATTTTTAATAAAAAACTACCAATTAATGATTCAAATTATCCAAAATTATATCCTGATGGTATGCTTACCCATATTGGTCCCGTTGATATTTCACGTAAACTTTTGAAAAAACTTAATTTAAATCCTAATGTTAGGGCAAGAGATTGGGGTTATGATTGGAGATTATCACCTGAACTATTAGCTAAACAGTTACATGATGATATTAAAAAAATTGTTGCTAATCAGAATGATAGTGAAAAGAAAGGTGTTATTATAATTGCTCATTCAATGGGTGGTATTGTTGCTCATGGTGCAATGATTTTAGATACATCACTAGTTAGAGGTGTAATTTATGCTGGTACACCGATGCCATGTTGTAATATTTTAGGACCTTTAAGATTTAGTGATTCAATTTTATTTAATAAAGAAATTTTATCACTTGAAACAAATTTTTTTATGAGATCAAGTTTCATTTTTTTGCCACCAAGTTGGGATGGTGAAATGTGTCTCTTTAGAGATCTGAAAGATGGTAAAAGATATAACATAGACTTTTGGGATCCACTCAATTGGATTCTTTACAATTTAAACCCAATGGTGTCACTTGTAAGATTAAAAACTGATGTACTTAATGGTATCCTTCAACTTGATCAGGTAGAAGATGAAATTAGGAAAGAAATTGAATCAGTTTTATACACTGAAGTAGATCCAACTACGCATGATTTAGTTACTGAAGAAATTAATAGATTAACTAATCCTGTAACTTCATTTATTGTTGCATATACTTACCTAAGGAGAACATTAAAACGTACAAAAGAATTTTTACAAACATTAGAACGTAAAGAAGGAGTAGAATATCCACCTCTAGCTCAAGTTTTTTCTAATGGTGTACCTTCTGTTAAATACTCACTGGTTAATGGTGAAGAAGCGATTAAACGTGGTGAATATTATAGGTTCTTCTATGGACCAGGTGATGGTGTCGTCTATCAAGGGTGGACTTTTCCACGTGAACGTGGTCGTCATTCTACTGATAAACCTGCAAAATACGGTTATGGCGAAAAATATGCATTTGATTTGTGCGGTCGATTCCATGCTTCTTGTGGTCATATTGAATTGCTTTCAGATATTAAGTTGGTTGGTAAAGCATTAAACGCATTATTAATTGAAGAAAATAAACGTAGTTTATAGAAGTAAAATTTTAAATCATATAACTGTAAATCATGTAACTGAATAACTAACACAAATCCACAAACTACAATCTTTGCATTGAACTAAGACTTGTTGATTTTCATCTCCGTCCACCATAGCTTTCTCTAAATCATTTTCTGATAATATAAATCCTTCAAATGTTGTACATCGTGGGCAGTCTAATAAAAAATGTTCATTATTAAATTTAAAATCAGCAAGATCGATCTGATCAATACCATCTACGTCAATATGTCCTTGTTTAATTTCGTGTTCATGAAGTGCTAAATCATATGATTCTCTATCAGTGGTTAATGTTTGATATGCCTTTTGTATATTTGGTATGTTTATCGTAGGTAATGAAGTGCCTGATTTATCTGGATGATGTGTAAGTAATAGTTTTCTATATGCGGATTTAATCTCTGCTAATGTTGAAACTGGCGTTATTCCCAATATAGTGTAGTATGAAACATGGTTGGCTGGTAGAGTTGTAGGCATCTGGTATGTGGCTGTCCTGTTTGTTCAAGTCTCTTCAGGCTGTTAAAAGGTTAAGTTTCCTATTCGGGATGTAGATTTTTCATGTTGAAGATATGATTTGAGAGAGAAAAAAAATTTTCAATGAAAAAATTCAAGTGTTTGAATAGATTTTATTTTTTTTGGTCAACAAAGCCATGGGTAAGGGACACGAGGTTAAAGTTGTTGCCAGTGAGGGAGACGCTGTTGTTGCTGCATTTGCGAATTCTGGAAAGATCTCAGGTGTTGAATTAGAAGTTTACACAAATTCTAAGAAAAAAGCAATTTTACATGGTGAATCAAAGGATAAATCATTACAGTATGATGCTGATGAATTAGAAGATTCCAAATATGTTCTTGGTGTTTACGATCCTAAAACTAAAAAAATCAATTTAGTCAATACCAAAATGTTTTCAGGAAGGGCTCAAGCTAGTGCAAGTTTAATTAATGACGTGAAATTAGTCAAAAAATTAAAGCGTTCAAATGTTGAAGGTACATTTTCAGAACGTAGAAATGCTTTAGGTGAAGAATTTGGTACAAAGAAAGCAAAGAAAGCAATTACAGATGCTTCAAGAAATAGAATTGATGCTGGCTTATTAGAAGATTCACAAATTGATATTATTGACGGTATTAGGAAAACAACAAAAAGTATGCCAGATAGAGAACAAATGGCTAAACAAGTGGAGAAAGAAAACAGGGTCATTCCGCCATGTTATCCTGAAGCAACTAATGTTGAAGATATTTATCCTATTGGTGATATCGTTTATGATGAAATTTTAGAAAGTTTCCCTATCGATATTTTCTTCAGTGAAGGAGAAATTATTGAAAAACTCAAACTTTTACCATATCTTCCTGGTAAAGATCGTGGAGATTCACATTTAAAGAAAAGTATTTTTGGTAGATTATTGAGTGGTTTATTAGAAACTACGAAAACTGAAGTTTCAGATGATACAAGATGGAAATTACAATTGATTTCATTTACTTCGATGCTTGTTGGTCTTTATTTCAATCGTCGTTTGAGTAGGAGAGATAAATTAATTGAATCCTATTCAAATGTTCCACCGTCTAGGGCGATCAATTATATGTTACAAACTTTCACTAATACAAAAATGAAAACTTCTAATTATGATAGAGAAGTTAGAATTTACAATATTGGACCAAAGGAAGAAGATAAACTTTTATGTCACATTATTGTCTTATTACTTACATTATTTGATTATAGACTTGAATTAAGTACTTTAGCTGCAGATTTAAGTTTAAAACCATCAAGATTGTTAGCATTAGTACGTACATTGGGTTGTTCTGTTATGGTTGCTAATAAAGGTGATGGTAAAGATAATGCAGGTTCTAAAATGGCTGTTTTAAGAGTTCCATTTAAGGTTCCTGATTTAGTTAGAAGGTTTAAAAGATAATTTTGTATACAGTAATAAAAATGAAAATTTCTAGTTTTTTTTTCATTTCCATAATGTAGTTTTCATGATGTATTATTTTTTCATTAAGAATTAAGAATTAAATATTTAATATAAATGAAACAATAATAAAAGACGTTGACGTTAGAATAAGATAAAATAAAACGGAATAAAATAAAATAAAATGAAATATCAGAAATATCAGAAATGGATAGGTAATAACTACAATTAAGTAATAAGAACAAGTGTTAAAACACAAAAAATCAAAAAAGCTTATGCTTGAGCTTTCAATCTATCTTTAATAGCAACAACACCCATTACCCATGCCATAACTAATGCAACTACACCAACACTAACATTCATTGTAAACATTGGAGTTAAACCACGATAAGCCAATCCTTCAATTACTTGATCTGTTGATTCCATAAAAATCAAGCCACCTGCAAGTAAACAAAATGATGTAATCAATTCAGTCAAAGGTTTAGATGCATGGGTGGATTTAAATGGTGGATATGACATAAAAATAAAAGTTATAATTCTGAAAAAACTTCCATATGTTAACAGTGAACCCCATTGAACATGGATATCGGTTGAAAGTGATGAAGCTTGAGCATGTTTTGACATTAAAAGGCCAGTCCAAAAGATGGTAAAAACTGGGAATGGATTAGGAGAAAAACCTGGTGTGATAAGATCAGCTTTAGGGCCTTTATAAATTAATTTTTTCCAGTCATTTAATTTAAATTCGGTTAACAAACCACAAATACCTGCACCAAGATAAAGGAAAGCAATAGAAACATGCTGAAGATCTTTTGCAGACCATGAACCATTAGGAGATGCTAGATGTTCAAGGAAAATATTTGTAGAGCCATAGATAAAAATAAGTGCAGACTCCATAAACTCAAATGAGAAAATAAGGCCATTGGTTGGGAAGAATCTATGAAGCTTGATGAAAGTTGAAGACTGTGGGGAGTAATTTACGGCAGTTTCATTCCATGCACCTCCAATTTCTGAAAAGCAACCACAATATCTGGCAAGAGACAGAACTCCGAGAAGGAAGAAAATGCCACCTTTAATAAAGTGGGCTAGTAAATTAAACACCCTATTATTTTGGCCAAGCAAATTGAGGCCGGCAGCTCCTGTTGGAATAAGGATGAAGAAATAGAAAAACAAGGCCCATGTAGTCAGATTGTGTAGAATCGTGAACATGGTACCGAAGGAAGAAGCAATTGTTGCAATTTTTGTAACTTTTGCAATTTTAGAATTCAACAATTTATCTAGAATTGTGTTACCATTATGAGCATAATTATCCAGGCTGAAATCACTTACCGAATCATGGTCAAAAAGCGTAGTTGGGGAGGAAGGTGTGGCATCGTCTGAATTGACTTGCTCTTCTTTAGAGATTGGAGCCCATTCCGGATTAATCCATTTTCTCAAAACGTGCAAGGAAGTGAACACAAGCTGTAACATTGTAATAATAAACAACCCTAAAATCATTTTGGTGTACGCCATACCGGGGTAGAGATCCGGGACATTTTGGATGAAAATCCAATAGCAAATACAGGACACCACTGTGATTGCAGCTTGTACATATAAAACTGGAATCAAGTACCGGGATTTGATGTTGTTCAAAACAAGCACAATTGGGTACAGTATCACCCCCGACACAAACAAGGTGAGTAGGTGGGTCTTTAAATTGAATTGATACGGAGTATCAAGCGTAAGGTATGTGGTTGTATTGTAGCTTTGCCAATACAACTGTTGGTCCGGAGTTAACGTTTGGTTAAGAATAGGCACCCCATGGTGATGTTCCGGCCATGGAACCGGGATGCCCGTAGCAGCTTCTGCTCCTGCTGTTCCTGCTTGCATATTCATATTCTCCATGTTCAATTGTGTCTGTTGTATAGAAATATCAATCAATTCCAAGAAAAGACAACATTACAACAGGGGGAACAAATCCCATTACAAATGCTTCATGGTCAATGGCATGATTTGCCGGTCCGGAAGGCATGGAACCAGAAGGCATGGAAACAGAAAAAAAATATTTTTCACCGCAAAAACAAGCACTCCGAGCCGAGATTAGTAATATGTGGGCAGGGACAAGGGACGAGGGACAAGGATGCCTGTGCTGGGGGCTGGTGATACGCTCAATGCCACTTTTACCGACGGTTGTCTGTGTCTGCAGTACCTGGTGCCGGAGGTAGATGGTTCTGGGATGTTCTCGGCCAGTGTGGGAGTCCAGGTATATGAAACCGGCGACCGTGTACACAAGCGTCAACCAACCCATGGACATAACATCATCATATAAATACCTCGGAGTTAACGAAAACACTGTCAAAGAAAACAAACAAAGCCGTGCAGTTGCAGGATAGTTGCAGGGTCGGAGTGGTGTATTTAGGAGATGCAGAGTGTGTTATAATGTAGGGTGTGTGTTATAGTGTAGGGTGTGTGTTATAGTGTAGGGTGTGTGTTATAGTGTAGGGTGTGTGTTATAGTGTAGGGTGTGTGTTATAGTGTAGGGTGTGTGTTATAGTGTAGGGTGTGTGTTGTAGAAATCACAATTACATTACACTGTCTGTTGTAGAAACCTCAATTACATTACACTGTCTGTTGTAGAAACCACAATTACATTACACTGTCTGTTGTAGAAACCACAATTAAAATATACCGTTTTTTACAGAACCTCAATTACATTACACTGTCTGTTGTAGAAATCACATTTACATTACACTAGCTGTTGTAGAAACCACAATTAAATTATACCGTTTGTTGTAGAAATCACAATTGCATTGCATCGTTTATTACAAAACCACAACCATTTTACACCGTTTATTACAGAACCACAACCATTTTACACCGTTTATTACAGAACCACAATCATTTTACACATGCTGTTGTAGAAATCACATTTACATTACACTATCTGTTGTAGAAACCACAATTAAATTATACCGTTTGTTGTATATAGAAAAAGATTACTCGTCCTCTTCGTCCTCTTCAGGAGGAGGACAAACTCTTGCTTCCATTTTGTAATGCATCTTACGCAATTGATCAAAGGAGGGGGTTTTCGCTTCCTCTGCTTCTTCTTGTTCATCTTCTTCCTGTTTATCTGGGACTGGGTTAGAAGTTTCACCGACAATTTCAATTCCTGAACTCAATATTGGTCCCGCTACATCCTCCTCTTCATCTTCACCCTCATCTTCCCCTTCACCCAAATCCAGCTCTTCCTCTGCTCCTTCACCCTCCTCATCGTCATCGTCGTTGTCTTTGTAATAGTCATTATTTGGATCAAACCCTCCCTCATATGGTGTTTTCGGTTCATCTATTTTCATCGTCGCAGTCTTATCCCTCTCATTGATGAGTAAATTCCTTTCGTCCCATCTGATAGGCGTTGTAGATCGATGTGGTACTAATTCTTCGCCATCAATGTCTGGTTCCACAGCTTTGAGCTGAGCGTTTTTCCTCGTGTTTTCTATCACCGTCTTCCGATCGAAAAACGTTTCTTCCTCAATTCCATGCTGATGATTGTCACCTTCTCTGTGTTCTTGGTTGTGTTCGGGATCGTCTTTGTTCTTAAGTATCCCTCTCATAGCTTCTTGCCCTCTTGTGTTGAACCTCTACTTATGGCCTCTTCAGCTCCTCACCCTACTTATGCTCTGTGAAAAGAACGACAGCGCCCAGTGCGAACACCGCTGAATCTGCCGCGAGGAAACTCCCCTTGAGCGAAACGTCGCACAGCTCGCCCAAACAGCCCACAGCCACCAGCACCGCGCCGTCCAGGGCGCCCTCAATGGCTCCCGCCAGTTTAGTGCGCATCGAGCCGCCCATCTGGGATTCTCCCTGGTCACGGCCCACGCCAACTCCCACAGTTTGGGCATAACCTTGGGCGCCGGCAACAGCGCCAGCTCCAGTGAAAACATCCTCCGGGCTTTTGGCAACTCGTACAAGATAACCAGGATATTGCCATGCCTCTGCAACAGGTACAATGCACTTTTTATTAATGTCCACTGTAACCCTGACACCTAAAGGTAAATTGTCTTGGACTTCAACCATCTTGTCCTTACCGACGTTAACATAATGTGTGGTTCTTTTAGAAATAGCGGCTTTTTTCACCTTTCCAGTAACAGTCTTTTCTCTAACAACCTTCTTGATACAACTAATACCTTCTCTGTAATTGCCCTTTGCGGTCCAGGGTTTCAGGTATGATTCCAATGATGGGATGCATGGCATTCCTTTGGCTTCTCTGAATACTTTACCATCTAATCCTTTGGCAAATGCAGGTCTGAAAGTTTCATTGATTAGATATTTTGGCGTGATGAAGTACTGTAAAATAGCTGGAATCACTAGAGAGTCGCCCAAAACCACGATTTCTGCAACACGGTGCTCGCAGGCATGTCTTGCAATTTGATGTAATGCGTGTGTGAGTAAACTCAAGGTGTTATATTGTTTGTTGATTAATTCAGCATCTAAACAGATAGATATAGATGACATTTTTATTAGTTGGTGCAAAAACAGGAAATAATGATCAATCAATTAATATATAAACAAGGTAATATGAAAAATTCCAACTAGACTGTTTGAATCCCGTGTCAAATAATTTTTTTGTTTCGTTTCCACACAAAACAAATTTTTCACCCTAAAAAATTCAAAATGGAAACGGTTTTTTTAGCCTTTAGTTCTAATTGTAAATTTAGCTTCGGTTTCAGCACTAGCGTCGATTTAGCGTCGATTTAGCGTCGATTATAGTTTCGGCTTTGGTTTCGGTTTTGGTCAAGGATCCCCAAACGGCTGCGCCGCCTGAGAGTTCAGGGGAGGGTTGTATCATTGCTGTTGGAGGGCCTAAAAAGAAGAGCAGCCGATTGCAGAAGACAGCAAAATACCCTGAATTGACGTTTTTTATTGTAAGGTAGTTCCGCCTCACATTTTCTCTCTCTTATAAATCAGCAACCATGTTAATTGCCGTCTCTCATTTCACTTCTAGTGCCAATTTATTGAAAAATGGAATTGCAGCTGCTTCTCTTGCTCGTAGAGCTGCATCCCAAGGAGCCAAAATACTTTTCCTCCCTGAAGCCGCCGATTATTTAGCTTCTTCTGTTGAACATGCCAAATCAATAGTTCAGCCAGTAACAACATCTCCTTTTATTAAAACTCTTCAATCAGAGCTTCAAAAATTAAATGACGAAGGAATTCCAATTGAAATTGTTGTAGGAATTCATGAACCTTCAACTACTTCGGAAAGAACATTAAATACTTGTCTTTATCTTTCGTCTACAGGTGAAATTTTACATCGTTATACAAAACTGCACTTATTTGATGTAGATATTCCTTCTGGTCCTATTTTCAGAGAATCTGCATCTATTGAACCAGGTAATAAAGAACCACCCGTTTTTCAAACCCAGGCTGGCGTCCTTGGTTTAGGTATCTGTTACGATTTAAGATTCCCTGAATTGGCATTGAGGAACAGATCAAATGGTGCACAAATTTTAACATATCCGTCTGCTTGGACAATGAAAACTGGTCCACATTTCCAAAAATTAGGTATGGCGGCAGCCTTACAGTCACAATGTTATGTTATATTACCGGCCCAAAAGGGTATTCATCATGATGCAGGTGGCAGAGAAAGCTGGGGTCATGCCTGCGTTATTGATCCATGGGGAGAAATTGTTGCTGAATGTGGTGATGGTGATTTATCTATTGTTGATATAGATTTGCAAAAGGTCAAAGATGTTAGGGACAAAATGCCGTTATGGAATCAAAGAAGAAATGATATTTGGGGGTATACTGTTTAGAATACATGATTTCTTCTTCAATTAATTTTACAGCTACAATTTTCACAATGTCGGCTATCAAAAGTCTGTTTTGCATCTATTCTGTTGATCGTAGATAACATATATATTCATATACTTTGTTTTGTGATGCTTAATACTGGTTATTATTATCACTTTACTGTTGTATTTCTTTAATTTATTATCTATTCTTTATTCCTACAACTGTTTACCGTTTGATATTTCCACGCTAGATGTGTCTGTTCTAAGACCACAGCTTCAGCATTGTTTTAATATCCAATTTCTATATAGAGAACGGCTACAATGAACGCCACTCACGCAATAATTACTCATAACCTCCTGATGCCGTGAGCAAGGAAAAATGGAACGGCCTGGCGGCGTTATTTACTCATGGACTTTTTTGCCTACTCCGTAAAAGTCATGTTATCTTTACAGATAACTTGTATTTATCTATCGGCTATTGTAAGGGAATTTAATCTCAGACGTCAGAACTCATATCTCAGAACTTATATTTTAGCCAAGCATAACTTATTCTTGCTGTTTATTGACCATTGCCATGTTTAGAACACTACAACACGCCCCATCGGTAATAACATTATTTCATAGTCCGTCATTAGCTTCCTCTTCTAAGCTTTTGCAGCTTTTGGAATCTGCACAAGCAACTACAGCACAATGTGGAGAGTGGAAATATGTGATAGATACCACAACCAATATTCCTACTCCGGAACAATTTTCATATTTGAAACAGTCCCTCAATCTGCATCCAGTTTGTAAGAAAGCGTTTAAACTGGCATATCCTGATATGGAAGTTGATTTAGTTAAAGATCTACAAAATGTTGATTATAGAACATCTTTTCAACCTCCTTTGGTTGTCGATTGGGATCACAAGCTAATGGCTGTAACAGAAAAAGGTCTACAAAAAATACTTGATCAATATAAAGGAGAAAACATTGTTCAATGATCTATTGTTTAATAAAATATTGTTTAATGGGCTACTGTTTAATAACCTACTGTTTAATAACCCATTCTTTTGATTATATATGATTGGGATGTTATTCCAAATAAATTTTTAACTGATTCAGTAACCCAATCAATAACCCATCCACTTGGATCAACATCTTCTTCAACAGGGGAAGATTCAATCCATGATGCCCATTTGAGTGGTAACGGTTGTGACTGTGTAGTTATCGTAATATCGTGTTGTTCATCTTTGAGTACACATAAAAATGAAAATGAGGATGTTGAATGTGAATCAATTGAAATTTCGTTTCCATATTCAAATTGGTTGTCTTTGTTTGATGTCCAAGCAAGTAAACTAATGAAAATTCTTGTCTTGTCTTCATTTCCTCCCTTTTTCTTTTCATTTTCAATATTGGCCAAAACTAACTTTTCTGCATCTGAACCTTTGCCATTAAATAATCCAAAGTCCACCTTTTCACCATCATTTATTCCACCTTTCTCAACTACACGTACTTCAATTGCACCATCAACTTGTTTGTTCATTACATCTTCAAAAATATTTCTGATCATCACATTCAAACCTCCAAAATTTTTCATATCATGAACAAAAACAATTTCAATGCTCTCATCCTTCTCATTTACTGCATTAACTCTATCAATAACTTCACCCAATGTACTGCCAACAAAATTCAAGCCCATATTCAAACCAGCGTTCAGACTCTCGATGGCTTTCTTTGCATCACCAACACTCAATTTGCTCAATTCTTCTCTCTGCTCAGCACTTAAAACTTCACCTAAGTTCTCATGAATGCCAGAAATGCCTAATTCTTTAAATGCAGCACGTAAATTCGTTTCAAAACCTTGCTCTCTAGCCTCTCTGGCTTTCTTTAAAGCGTCTTCACTCAATGATTGAGCGGTTCCCCAAATTGAAGAAAGTTGATTGCTGACTCTAGTAGATCCTCCATTGCTCCACCATGATGTGATTGATGTAATTGCAGATTCAGATTCGTCTTCTGGGTTTGAAATCTCCTCACCTTTAAATTCCTCTTTAACATCATTAACAGTATTAAATTTTACATCTTCCTTAACTGATTCTACTTTCTTACCTTCTTCATTTTCTTCGGTTTCTTCACATTTATCATTCTTATCACTTTTTTCTTCCGTCTTATTTTCTAACTCATCTAAAAAGTCTAAGATTTCTGCATCTGACTTCCCTGCTTTCTTATCATTTGCACTGCTTTCCTTTCCTTCTGGTAATGAATCTAAAAAGTCCAGTATCTCCTTCTCGTCTGCCATTGTACGCTTGTAATTGCAAAAAAGTGTCCGACAAATGTTAAAAACAACCTCTGTTTATTTCGTGTGGCCTGCTTATATTTTTTTCAATTATTCAGAATCGCTTGTTGTAGAGAATATTCATCTGTTCTTGCAATATACGTTTGTATCAAAAGGAAAACACACCATACAGTTATAATGCATCCTATTCTTGATCGTGACCGTTTCCAAAATTGTGAGGATCTTATTGATGCTCTCGAAGAGTGTCACCGTTCCCCATTTGTCGAAACCATGATGGGTAAATGTAGTGATATCAAAATTCAACTTTCACAATGTTTGCACGCCAATAGATTGGCTAATGACAGACAACAGATTTATGAAAGAAGAGAAAAGAACAAAGGTCTTGCAGAAAAGAAAAAAGAAAGAGATGAAGAGGAATGGGGAAAAAACGGATATTTGAAAAAAGTCATTGAATTAGAATATCAAAATAAACTCAAACAACAACAACAACAACAACAACAACAAAAGGAAGAAGGATCTAAATAAATACAGTTCAAATTTCTATCTCATGTATATAAATATTAAAGACATTATATAAGTTTAATCTTGTCTAGATTTTAAGTATCGTTTCACAACCTTATCTTTAGTAACAATATAAACAACGGCACCCCAACCACTCAAGGCATCTCTATCTGCCGCATTTAACAAAGCCTGAGAAATACATTCAAATAGATCCTCCGGTTCTAGATCTGGTTCATATAACGCTTCACACATACCGAACAATTGGTCACTGGCAGTACCTGAAACGATAAAATCTTTGGCAAAATCAATACAACCGATAGAATCAAATCCACATACAAAAGGTTTCCTCGTCTTGGAATTCAAACCGGCAACAATTGGACCCACAAACCAAGGTCCGAATCTACGTTCGTATAATGAAGAACTCACCAAATTTGCAAAAGTTTCAGGCTCGATCGATCTTTCCTCTCTCATCTTATACATATTGGTCTTCATTCTAAAATCTTCATTTACTGTCACCACATCACTGGCTAATCCCGTCAATGCAAAAAACACATGGTCATAATTAAAAATCTTTTCGAAATTGTTCGACACCCCTAAAGATTGGGATCCTAAACGCATATCACTCGCAATAGCTATGCAATCTTTGCCCACCATTGCAACAGCTGTACCACCATTAATTGAAGAAGGATCTGACATTGTGTAATTGTTTCCTGCTTGTCGTTTGATTGTTTAAAAGAAAGACATTATTTGCCCTCTAACCATAATCAAAGCTTCAGAGTCGCTCTCATGAATTTAAAGAAATGGCCATTTGCATCTGTTGATATTTCAGTGGTTAGGTATTATTTTTTCATCTCTTCTTTTGTTTATACATTAGGAAGCATTATCGACAGCTGAAAGAAAACAGAACAGGAATAAATGACACAAGAAGCTATTGACTTGTCTTACGAATCTCAACCAGGACATGTTGAGGAACAAAATGTAGATCAAGCTATGACTGACGCGTCAAATTTACAACTTCAGCAAACAAATGTGGAAGAATATGAAGAAGAAGAAGAGGAAGAGGGACAAATTGGACCATCCCCAATTGAAGCTCTTATAGGAAATGGTATCTCAAAGAAAGATATTGAAAAATTACAAGAAGCCGGTTTGTGTACTGTTGAATCTATTGCCTACACGCCAAAAAAGATCCTAACCACAATTAAAGGTATCTCTGATCAAAAAGCAGACAAACTAATCTCAGAAGCTTCAAAAATAGTTCCTCTGGGGTTCACTACAGCTACCGAGTTTCATCAGCGGAGATCGGAATTGATTACTTTAACAACAGGATCGAAACAATTAGATACTTTATTAGGTGGTGGTATCGAAACAGGTGCAATTACTGAAATTTTCGGAGAATTCAGAACAGGTAAATCCCAACTATGTCATACACTTGCAGTGACTGCACAGCTACCGGTTGAAATGGGTGGTGGTGAAGGTAAATGTTTGTTTATCGACACAGAAAGTACTTTTAGACCCGTGAGAATTGTTCCTATTGCTCGTAGATTTGGATTGGATGAACATGATGCAATGGAAAATATAGCATATGCTAGAGCCTTCAATGCAGATCATCAGTTACAATTGCTTAATCAAGCTGCTCAGATGATGGCTCAAAGTCGATTTTCTTTATTAATCGTTGATTCAATCATGGCATTGTACAGAACTGATTATGCCGGTAGAGGTGAATTGAGTGCACGGCAAATGCATGTTGCTAAATTTATGAGAACACTACAAAGATTGGCGGATGAATTTGGTATTGCCGTTGTTATTACCAACCAAGTTGTTGCTCAAGTTGATGGTGGTGCAATGTTCAATCCTGATCCTAAAAAACCAATTGGTGGTAATATCGTAGCACACTCATCGACTACAAGATTGTATTTTAAAAAAGGTAAAGGTGCAAACAGAATCTGTAAAATTTATGATTCTCCCTGTCTTGCAGAAACTGAGTGTATTTTTGCAATAGGGCAAGGTGGTATAATGGATCCATCTGATGAAGCTGAGACGATTCAAGATGAATAGTTTCAAAATCGCATTTTTTTTCCATATCTTTAAATTTCTAGCTCGTTACTTTCATATATATTCTACATATATACATACATCATTTCATTTAAAATTCAGGCGCCATATTTATATCAAACCAACCAAGTAAATCGTCATCTTCGGGTAGCTTACTTGAATTTTGCTGGAAAATAGAATCGATGAACATTTCATTCATCATATCCGAATCTGGACTATGAGTTGTGGATGGAATGGCAGTGATGCTAGGAGACTTAAAGAAATTATCGAGTCCATTCAGGCTCACAACTGAATTCAAGGAGTTATGTAATTCATTTGTCGATTTCACTTCATTACTTTTATCCAAAGATGTGGAGTGGTTTATACCCGTAGAATACAGTTTCGTATTCCCGTTGGTATTTGGAAATAATGGCGATTGAATCATACCATCTGTTGTAGTAGACGAAGATGCAGGCCTTTCAACTGTTGAAAGTTGTTCAGCTTGACTCTTAGAATTATTTTCAAGTTCAAATGCTTGTTTTTCAATGATTTTTCTCACGTGTCTCTGTGAAAGAGGTATATCTTTTTGTTTTTGTTGTTCCAATTTGGATTTTATAGATCCTGTGGCATCAAGCATAGCTAGAGGAATACCATTAATTTCAGTTAACTTAGATAAACCAGCCTTATTTGCAGATTCAGTAGCATTATTAATTGCTTGATCTGTAGGAACCAATGTGGTCACCGTAGTACCGTTGGGTGTTGTTGTTCTAATTGCTGTAAAGTCATCTTTTGTAATTTGATTATAAAAAGGCAACGGTAACGGTTTCCTTTTCAAAGAAGATTTTGGTTTTCGTTTTGTTGGCTTTTGATTTTTAGGTTCCTCGGCGGTCTGACGACGTGCTTCATGGATATTCCAAACTAAATCATAAAATAATGAACCAGTTAAGTGAGATCTCATTCTAACTAGAATACCTTCTGTTTCAGTGAAAAGTTCAGGATGCGTTATTATAACAAAATTTAATTTTTCTAAAACTGTTGCTGTACGTGAAATATCATTGGTGACATCTTTCCAAGCCGCTAGCATATTCCTAAACAATCTATGAACTGTAACAATAGATTGCCGAGATGAATCAATATATTTTGGTAATAAATAGGGTGTGAGGTGAAGTCTAAAAAGTAAAAAAGCAGCCGTTGTAACTGAATGACGAACATAAATTGGGTATTCTGTTAATTGTCTATTTTCTAGTAATTTAGACATAATTGTAACAATTCGAGTTGCTGCATGATATGCAATAGTTACAAATTTAGCTTGATCTTCACTTGGTGTTTCAGGTAGAAAAGAAAATAAGCAAATCATCAATTTAACATATAAGTAATAAATCTCAACAACTAAATCATCAATTTCTAATTTAAATGCTAATCTTTCCAATTCCCTTTCCATAATATGAAGAGGTCCTGCTCTATTTGCGGGTTCCATTAAACCATCAGGCCCTGAAACATTCAATCCCATTAGATTGACTAATTTAGCTTGGAAAATAGCCAAACAAATTAAACATCTAAAATTTTTAGGTAATGATTTATCAATTCTGGCGCTTTCTAATATATAATCAGTTTGTAAGCTAGGAGGTAAACCTAAATTTGAAGACCAAAACTGTTCACAAAAGAAAACGGCTAACCAAGTCCTACTTCTCCACTTTTCTGCATCAGGTAAAGCCACTTGGGTTCTTGTAAATTCTGTCATAAATTTACCTCTGTGTAATCCCAATTGTAATGATAAGCTTTTAGCTAATCCAATAAATCTATAAGAACAATCATCTAAAACTTTTTGATTAGGTAATGGCCATATACTTAAAATTAGAAGACTTTGAACGATATGAGTTGATCTCGGAGTTCTGATCCAGCATGTTTCAATTGCCAATTGTTTAATTAATGATGCAAATGAATTATAAAGTGATGGATCTGGATCAGATAAACATGCGGTTAACATTACGGTCCAAAATAACAATTGACTTTGTTGATATAATTCAATTGGATCATTTGAAACCATTATTGGTAAATAGGGTAAATAATTATCAACAAATCTTTTGTGTAAAATTTTAGCCTTTTCAATATCTAATTTAACATCACCTAAAATAAATTCTAAAATATGAGTATTTGGAAGAATTTTATTTTCATTGATTGATTTCGTATTAACAGGAGTTGTTAACTTTTTACCCTCAACAAATTCTGCTGGTGCAGTTGTTACATTTCTAACAGCGGCTTCTAGTGCTGGGTTCAATTCTGTTTTATCTGATGCAGAATCATTTATTAATGCAGTTGAATTTGATTTACCGTCAAGGCTTAATAACATAGGTTCCTTTTGTAGACGTGTTTCCGCTACTAATGATGGTGATTTAGATATTAGATCATTTGATAAATTTTCATTTAGACTCTTACTTAGTTGATCTGTGTTAAATTTTGAATGTTTCAATACCTGAGTTATAATGCTGTCATTTTTAGTTAAAATTTCAATTTTTGATCTCAATTCATCAACATCAATTCTTAGTGATTGGATTTGTGATCCTTTTTTTGGTTTAAACTGAGGATCAACTTCACACTTTAAATTCATTCTGTGACAACGTGAACAAGAATCTGGATATTTTTCTGAAGCATTACATTTGATTTTATGTTGTCTACAATGTGTACATGACGTAACTGGCCGATGACCAACTGTACCTGATTTTTTATTATCGTCATTAGAATCCTCTTCATTATCTTTCTCCCTTTTTGATAATCCTAGTGTTTTTTTCTGTCTCTTTGTAACTGCAATATTTGTTTCAGATGGAGATCTACGTTTTGTTCCCTCGTCATGATCTAATTCTATATTTGTTGACATTATATTTATATTTTGGTTATTAGACATATTCCTATTTATTTTATTATTG
Organism: Pichia awuae; assembly: GCA_030563725.1. Classification (NCBI taxonomy): domain Eukaryota; kingdom Fungi; phylum Ascomycota; class Pichiomycetes; order Pichiales; family Pichiaceae; genus Pichia; species Pichia awuae. The sequence continues at coordinate 23,995 of JAJMJV010000011.1, forward strand.
TTGTTATTATTGCTGTTATTATTTTTATTATTGTGTTCAAATTATCCCTAAAAACTTATTATTCTTGGATCTTTCTCTTTAGGATGTATATATGATCCGATCGGAGATAAAAAAAAGTTGGAATCTTAAAAAACGTTGTGTCTTTCTTTTTTCTTTTACTTCTTTCTCTATTAAAAATCAACTATAACAGTGTTAGCATTTAGTCGATGGGTATATAAAAGATGCCTGTAATTATTGCAACGGATTCTCAGGTGCTTGCAAAGGGAAAATATTTATCCTGCTTTTCTTTGATTCCTCAAGTTTCCGAATGTACATCAAAGATGTTTCGGAGGCTCCCTCCGAGAAAACCTACACAGATTCTGAAATTTTCAAGGGCAGAAAATCACCGGGTAATTGGTGTTGTTTCGTTGCTCATGATTAAGATAATGATTGACATATATATATATGTGTGTGTGTGTGTGTGTGTGTGTGTGTAGTATAGAATGAATGCATGATGTAAGAAGTGTTACTCAAGTATACACTTATACAAGTTATAAATAATAGATAAAACGAGTTATTTGAAAAAGAAATTTACTTAAGCCTTGGTGAATCTTAAGTATGGCTTAACTTCCTTGAATTCACCAAACTTAGCCTTTGCAGCTTCGTTGGAGACGGAAGGTGGGATGATGACATCATCACCAACCTTCCAGTTGACACCGGTAGCAATACCCTTAGCATCTGCAGTTTGTAATGCATCAATACATCTTAAAACTTCGGAGGTGTTTCTACCACAGGAAGCTGGGTAGGTTAAAACCAATCTGACAGTCTTCTTTGGATCAATGATAAAGACAGATCTGATAGTGAAAACTGGTTGGCCTTGTTGGATGTTCTTGAAACCATCTTCATCGACCATATCATATTTGAATGCAACTTCCTTAGATTCGTCACCAATGATTGGGAAGTTGAACTTCTTACCACCAAGAGCAACTTCTTCGATATCCTTGACCCATTCATTGTGAGATGGGATACCTTCTGCGGATAAACCAATTAACTTGACGTTTCTAGCATCAAATTCTGGCTTTAACTTTGCAAAAGCACCTAATTCGGTGGTACAGACTGGGGTGAAATCCGCTGGGTGAGAGAATAAAATACCCCAAGAGTTACCTAAGTATTCATGGAAGTCGATATCACCAACGGTAGTTGGAGCACTGAAGTTTGGTGCAACTGAACCAATTCTGATTCTTGGTTGGGATGCTGCATCAAATGAGATAAATCTTCTCATTGGGGCCTTTAAGGCGGAGTTTCTGATGATTGATCTTGCAAACATGGCTGAATATGACAAATAATCTACTGAAGAGAATTCTACTGAAAAGAACAGAAAGACAGAACGGAAGGCAAAAAACAAAAGAATAAATCCCAAATTGTTTCAGCAAACCATCAGCTCAACTTCACATTACCGATCCATCCAACGCAACGGTCAACACCTCCTCCATCTGGCAAAAACATACTTTACCTGTTTTCCCGGGCTCCAGCCCACCCTTTCCCGGGCTCCAGCCCACCCTTTCCCTGGGTCCCGCACGTATCCCGCACGTATGCCCCACGTATCCCCCACGTATCCCCCACGTATCCCCCACGTATCTCCCAACGTTTCTCCCGAAGCTTTTGCCGACTCCACACCCAGGGCAAAGCCAGAAAGCATCGCAAAAGCACGTGATATTGCGCCATTGGCGTCTAAAACGAGAAAACGGAACACCGGTGCTGAGCCCTCATGTTGTGCGGGCGGCAAATCACTTCTTTTCTGGTGCCGGTAGCTTAATAGCTGAAATGTAGATATAGACCATAGGAGATGTAGAACATAGGAGATCCAGATTTTGTGTCTGACGTGTATGTAGTGTACCGTATTATAGGAAAAAGGTCAGTTTGGAGGTTAGTTAGATAACTCAGTTTGGATGTAGAAAAAATGTTTGCAAAATTAAAAATGCAGATTGGGTTCCAAAAGAAAAAAATAAAGCCCGAGACCGGGTTTGAACCAGTGACCAACAGATTTGCAATCTGCTGCTCTACCACTGAGCTACTCGTGCTTTATATAATATTTAAGACTTAGTTTATTTATACTCTTAAGATTTTGGTTTTATCATTACACGTGATTAGTTTTGTAGAAAAAAGTTGGGTTTTATTTGAGTTCTGTATTTTAAAATTGAAAACTGAAAAAGTTATATTGTTGGAAGAAAGCTTGTGGAATGGGTCAGGTGAACACAAGTGTTTTGAAATTTGTATGTACATTCAGTTGGAGACACAAGTCTGACAAGAGTGTTAGAAGGTAGAGTATTTTGGCAATAGGAGTTAAAACACAGACTAAATATTTTGGTTTGATAAAAGGTATAAAGCATCAATATATAAATCTAGAGGTTTACATATAAATAAAAAAAATCAATTGAAACGAAAGTAATTAAAATAATGCATTAAAAAGAAGACAGAGGTCTAGAATCGGTAATAGAGTAAGCCATTACGCATATAATGTTGAAGAATCAACTTGCATAGATTGCTGAGGATATTCTGCATTATCACTGTGATAAGATTCATCTTCAGTTCTAAAATATTTATGAGCTAGTGCTCTCTTTGCACTGATTCTGACAGCAGGATCATAGGCTAACAACTGTTGCAGTAAGTTGATACCATGGACATCGAGCTTGGTAACAATGGAAGCCAAATTTTGTCTCTTCCATTTCGGGAATGTCTCCTTATAATCACTCATATATTCAACCTCAGGCCAGATTTCCTTCGTTGGTGTACCCAAAATCTTGAAAATCTTGAAAATCTGATCAATCTCTGAATCACCCGAAAATAGCGGTTTGCGTTGTGCCATTTCTGCAAATATACATCCAATTGACCACATATCAACACCAGTTGAATACTGTTTACCACCTAGTAAAATTTCCGGTGCTCGGTACCACAATGTAACAACCTCATGAGTATATGCACGTAAGGGAACACCAAAAGCTCTGGCTAATCCAAAATCTGCAACCTTTAAATTACCTTCTTTATCAATCAACAAATTCTGAGGCTTTAAATCCCTATGTAATACTCTATGTGAATGGCAATAGTAAATTCCTTTAACTAATTGAACCATAAATTTTTTGACCATGTTCCTACTCATGCCTTGCCCTTCAGGAATTGATTCCATATATTTTTTCAGATCCATGTCAAGAAACTCGAAAACAAGATAAATTTTGTTAGAGTTCGAATGGACAATATCATAAAGACCAACAATGTTGTGATCTCTGAGTTCTTTTAGAAGTGAAATTTCTCTAATTGTTGTTGATGGGATTCCTTCGTCTTCAGATTCAAGTCTAATCTTCTTTAATGCAACCGTTCTGTTGTTATGTTTGGTATCGATTGCCTTATAGACAACACCATAGGTACCTTCACCGATCTTTTCTAATTTATCGAAATCTTCAACTTCCATTATCCTATATATATATATTAAATAATCTCTTTAAAATAGCTTCTAGACTTTCTTTAAATGCTTCTTACTAAACCCAAATAGTGTTGTTGTAGTGTGCTGCGTGTCAAAAACAAATCAATCAAACAGCCCCTTACCAGTGCAGTTTCCGATGTGCAAAAATGCAAATTCCATCCGAAATCGACAAATGAAAACGAAAACAAAACAAAGAGCTCCTATCATAATCTCTCGCGTTTAAAAGGATTGACGGTTATAAGGGTTATATAAGATAATACAAGGCTACAAACATCATAGTTGCTTCTTTTCCCCTGCTAAACGAGCTGCTTTCTTCAATGCTCTCTTCCTAATACTTGCATGCATATCTAGATTGACTTTGTTGACGGTTTTAGAATAAACACCGAGAAAAGTATCGATAGCCCAGTGCATTAAAGCATGAGATGGATATGGAGTAATGGTTGCAAAACGTTCTTGGGCACCAACACGTCTACCGACATTCTTTAATGTAGCAGAAACAAATTGCTTTGGATTAGGAATAGTGAATGAGCTGTACTTGATTTTGGACATTGCTGAAGTGACTAAATAAGAAATGACCAATTCAACATCAACACCTTGTGGTTTTAATTCACCTGCAAGTGCTGCAGACCAGTTCTGTAAAAATGCCTTAGAACCAGAATAAACTCCCAAGTAAGGAGTTGGAACTAAACCTGAGAAAGATCCCATAGTTAAAATTAAACCTCTAACACCTTTTTGTTTCTTTGCATTTTCAATAATAGAAGGTGCAAGTAACTTGGTGATTTTTAAAGTGACAATATTATTGAGTTTAATAATGTTAAGCATTTCATCTTCTTCAGTTTCCAAGAATGGAACTGGAATGGAATGGGATTGACCAACATTATTAATTAAAATAGTGACAGGTAAACCTTGAATTGCCTTTTCTAATTGAATGTAATTTTCCGGTGCATCAGTTGATGCATCAAAAGCAACAACTTTGGTTTGTTTCTTAAACTTGGTTTCAATTTCTGTTGCAACAACTTCAAGTTTAGATTGTGTTCTTGAAACAAGAACAATGTTAAAACCTTTTTTAGCCAATTGAAATGCATATTCTTTACCAATACCATCGGATGCTCCGGTGATAACTGCCCAGTTACCTCTCTTTGAGCCATACTTGCTAAAATTAACACCTGGTAGAACATATGATTCTAAAATGATTGAGCCAAACGACAATAAAGTGAAAACAATTTTGCCAATACCAAGTGCAAGTGCAGCATAGAGGAATCCATTAACTACTGTACATTCACAGTTGCATAATGATTTAAGTAAGCCTGTCATTGTTAGCTTGTTTGCTTAACGATGAAAGAAAAAGGTGGACAATTCCGTCAATCTCCTCAAATGAGACACGAGGTTTTTTGTCCTCGGATTGATTTGATTGATTTTAATTTTATTTTTTCCAATAAATTTCTACTATACAAGTTATTGTTTTTATAATTATACATTATTATATGGTAAACTCCATGGCCTCTAAAGAGTCCTCGGCCAAATGTACACGTTCCTCTTCTCCCTTTAAAATTCTATTGTGCCTTAAAACATCAATTTCTAGTTCCATACGACGTGCTCCAATATTCAAAAGATTGGAATTAACACTATCCAAATCATTGAATGATTTAATCAATGATTGTTTTATGTCACCCTTTACCTTGATCCTATTTATCCAATGTTTTTCTCTAAACTCTGATTCTTTCTTGAGTTCTAATTCCCGTTTTAGTTCTTTCTCTTTTTCAAGTTCATTTTGAATCCTTTCATCTTCAATTTTTTTCAACTCCTTCTCTTTACTTTCAACTGTAGGCTCCACATAGCTTGAAAACTCAGGAATCTCAGTTTTATTTGTTACTCTACTTGATCCATATCCACCATTTTCGTACCCCGAACTTTCTCGTCCATAATAATAGGGATATTGTGGTTGTACTGCGACATCTCTATTGTTATAAGAATCATACCCATTTCCATAATATTCACCTAAACCAGCACCGGTACCAACACTCGTACCAGTACCTGTGATGTTTCTTACATAACCCCCTCCTCTTATGGAACCTCTTCCTCTGCCTCTACTACCTCTAATAAATCTTTGGTTGGAATAAAAACCACCTCTGGAAGATTGAAATCCATGAGACGGAACCTGAGAATGAGACTGAGTTTGAGATTGCTGTGGTGTGTATTCCCATTTAGTTTTTTCATATGTTGAATTATGTATTTCTATATTACCTGCACTATTCAAACCAGAAGGCCCAACGGGAATGTTGTTATTTGCAGATTCAGGATTTGTTAACACACCAGGCGATGAATTCATAACCGCCGATTGTGCACCATATACCGGATTACCATAAGAAGCAGGACCGTTATAATATCCATTAGGTGGGCCACCCGATATCCCACGTCCTCTAGAACTGTATCCACCTCTAGCAGGTGAGCTGTAATATGGATCATGATAATATCCACCGGAAGAAGATCCTGACCTGAAGGAAGAGCCTCCACGGCCACTATATCTGCCATTCATGTTGCCTCTCATTGTTGCCACTATGAGTTGGATGTACAGCACAGAACCAAAAGAAACAAAAAAGAAATTCATATATTGGTTATTTCATATGTTTCTTCATGTTCAATTTCTCGCCATGAAATTTGAGAAGTTGAAGAGATTTTTGAATTTGAAAACTGGTTTGATATTTTTATTTTTATTTTTATTTTTTATCTTTATCTTTATCTTTATCTTTATCTTTATATTTATCTTATCTTTTAGTTATGTTATCTTTTTTTTTGGAAATAAATATGAAATAATTTAAAAGCTTAAAGAAAATATATATATAATACATAGAAAGAATTGTAAAAAACTAAAAAAGAAATTAATAGGGCGAAAAGCGATATTTTTTAGGTCTGGAGACAAGAAAACAACAAAACGAAACAAAAGATCAAGTTAATGTAATAAACGTTTTCCTGGCACAAGAGCAAAAATTATACTAAAAGCAGCCGCAACCAAACAAATTAGTAAAAGAACAAAATATGATCTTTTTTGTAATAAAATCTTAACATAAGGTTCTCGTAATAAACTGAGACCACCATGCGTTGCACTACTTTCGCTATATCCTAGAAAGCAAAGGAATGGGTCAATCCGGTAAAAAGCAGAAAAGAAAAAATATGCCATTAAGAAAAATGGTATAACAACAACAGCCCTTGTTGGTTTGGGTTTAAAATCCATAAAAATGAGAGAATAACCCGTCCAAAATGCTGCAAATCCGCAAATAATTGATAGAAGTAGTCTAATAGCTGCAGATTTTTTAGTTACATTCTTTAGAGCATTGTTTCTTAAAAAATTTGGATAAGCATTGAATTCCATTGCTTTGAAAACATATTCTCTTGCTTCATCGAAAACTTCAGGATCATCCCTACCTTCAGATTCCAATGAAAACTTAACCCTTTCAATTATATGGGCAGGAATTTCAATTTTCTTTTCTGAAGTTGATAAAAAATAAGTTTCTAGAATATTTTTGGACGACTCTCTTAAATTTGATCGACTGAGAAAATGTGATTCGTTGAATAGTTTATTGTTTTCATCAAAATCATCCTGAATAAAAGTTTCGATCATTTCAGGATTTATGACTGAAACTCTATAATTTGAAGTTTCATCTCTTGTAGTTTCGTATAATTTACTTTTACTATTAGATTTAACAAAACTTTGAGATTTTCTTTTTAATTCATCTATTTTTGCGTTAGCCAATGGATCACTAGTTCTGACTTCACTTTCACCTCTCAAAAAGATAGATAATCTATGTGGATCTTGTCCATCAAATAAATCATTTTTCATTAATAGATCTAGCAAAAGTGAAGATGATCTAGAATTTCTACTATATTGAGAATTTCTGTTGGACGATGCTGTATTATCAGTCAAAAAACTTGTATTAGGTGGTGCTATATTTAATGTAGTTGTGGTCAATTCTGTTTCGTTTATTTCATTATCACCTCCTGATGTATTCGTTGCATTATTCAGGCTATAAAGAATTTCACTAGCCCTTTCTGCATGTTTAACTTTAATATTGTTGACTAAAGAATCTTTCAATCCTTTAACATATGCTTTACAAAGATTTATGTGTTGAACTGTGTCAATCCAGAAATCCAAATAGTTGATTGCATTCTCTTCATCTCTCATGAAAACATAAAAGCTCCATAAATCTAACGGGGACTGTGTTTTCTTGTTTAAAATTTCAAATAATGTTGGCCATCTGTCTGTCAAGGGGAGATCAGACTGTTCTTCAATAGATCCATTCTTTAAATTTCCAGTTTGTTTTTCAAGTTCATTCAATGCATCATAGTAATCTTGCAAATCTGTCACATCTGCAAGTTTTGATTTATTGAATGTTGTATCATGGTTAGTACCATTTAAAGACTCTGTCATTTTTAATCAACAAGCAAATATATATATATATATATATATATATATATCTTATTTGATTCCTTAAATATGCTTAATTAATTATTATTTATCCGCAATGTTTGCAGCACTATAACTAACGGAAAAGACACCAACACGACGTTCTTCTGGTCGATGTATACTTGTATATCAAGCAATCCAAAACACCAAAAAATAATCAAAAATCGAGCAAAAATCTATTGAAATAAAGCGTTGATACTTCCCGATTCAGAGAAGATGGGTGGCTGGTTTTTTTATTGTTTGGGTGCAAGTTGTTATTGTTTACCTTCGAAAGGAAGTCTGAAGTCAAACAAATCCTACACAAAATTCTCCAAACGATCAAATGCAATCAGGTAACCCACTGCTATATACCGATCTAGCGTATACGAGCAACGTCTACTGTTTATATACCAAACCTGTGTAAAACCGTGTAACGTGTAAAACCGTGTAACGCATCCAAAACACGAAATTTGTTTTTTCACAAGACAAATCCGCAAAAAATCGCCACACATAGCAAAAACAATGCACTTTGGCACTGTGTATCCTATACGAACACACTTATACATAAATATATACCTACCTATGCATATACATATACATCCAAATATACATATATATCCGTATAAAGCAGCCCGGGCCCAGACACAAAGTTGGTGGTTGGCGCCGCCTAAATTCCTCGTATAAAGAAAAAGAGCTCGTATTTCTGTAAAGCTGTTGAACAGGGCACTTTGCCCTTTTGCTTTTTTGTTTTGCCCTTTTGCTTTGTTGTTTTGCGTGTTTGTAGTTTGTTTTGCAGAAAACATGTCTTTTTTTTTGGTGTCTTTCCTGATATCAGACGGCGTTTGTGTTATTGTCTTTACTTTATTTTCTTATCATCGGACTGTGACAGTATTTGCTAGTGTTTCGGTAAAGAGCAAAAGCTAAAAGTCTTAGTTAGAACGAACAATTTCTATATCTCGTATTTGTAACTTACTAGAAGATGCCTGTGGAACTTTTAATGAGACCGCTAATGACGCCATTGGTATTGGTGAAGTCAATGATGATTTCGCCACATCGTCGTTCCAGTAGATATATTCCACACTACATTGATTTGGATGAGACCAACTGCTCTGAATATGTCTACAGAAAAAGGTTCGGTACTGGATCAAAAATCTGGGATGTTTATGACACCAAAGCCGAAGACTCTGGACCAATGGGTCCAGTGTCGCAGAAGAAGTCTCTCTTTTGGTTCAGTAGATCGAGAGCTGTCAAAGGTGCTTATAAAATGTATTCGGCACAAATTAGAAACACGGGTCCAAATGGTGAAGATGAGCCTGTTGCTACGTGTAGGGCGGGTTTGAACTCCAACGTTTTATTGATAAGGGCTCCAAATGCTCCTGTTTCGGAACTAGGCTGGCATTCGATTGAACACAAAGTTGACGCACTTGGTGCTTATAGAATGTTCACACTTGCAGATGGGAACACCTACCAGTGGACTACGGAGGGTAAGTTTTTAGAAAAGGTCAAAAACTTGGGCGAAAAGGAGTCGGAAGTCAGGGAAAGAATTGCAAGAGTTGTTCCTGCTGGTAATGTCGGGTTCAACTTGATAGTGGATGAAACAAAAATTCCCAGAGAGCTGGCTATATGCTCTGCTCTTTGTTCATGGGTGGATCAATGGAATACCAATTTGGCATTAGGTGGTATCTACTACTCCAGGCAACCATTTCACTGGGGATGGAAAAGAGATTAAATTTAAAACAAAAGATAAAACTTATTGCAAAAACCATTTCATAAATTTATATATTTAGAGACCTATGGACTTATCGATTTATAAATTTATATTTTTAGCAGGAATACATAATTAATAAAAGCATGAAATGTCCCAGGTGGAGCATAAATGCTATACATGATAAAACACACGTGTTTATTTCTGGTCCAAATTTTGGGTCTGCTTGCTACTCTTTTTTTTCTCGTTTTGATAAAGCTTTCAATATTCATGCTATATGACAATTTGTCACGCTCTTTGGAGCACCACCCCATTTCCATTGTTGTCAAATAGACTATCACAGTCGTGGCAAAGTTTTGTATTGAAAAATTGCCAATGTAGTAATCTTTAATTAAAATACCAAGAACGAGAGGTTCAAAAAGATACAATAAATTGCTATATTTGGATAAGTGAATATGGGTTTAGAATTTGTTATATCTGATTGGGGCTCATGCAACTTATACAATTGCACAGAATGCCCCAAGTTTTGTCGTTGAATAGCCAAACTGCGTTCAAAAACTCGGATAGCTCAAAATTTATCTTTGTTAAACCCATAAAGTTTATTAGTTTTTTTTGCCCATGAAAAGCTTGCTTCAGATATGCAAAGCTAAGTTTTTCATAGAAAACCTTATACACACGGCCAATAAAGCTTGCAAATCATTGTTTGTGAGTGATTGTCAAAAAAATTTTTAAAGTGTGTGACTTTACTTACAGACATAGTTTACACCTTGACATGTTCCAACTTAGATTTTAGCATCGAAAAAAAAATCAAACTGAGAGAATGTTGCTTTACAATCTAAGAGACTTGACAATTATTCTCTTTTGTGAAAATCTGCATAGTTCATATAATAACAAGAACAATCAAGAAAAAAATTTTGATCAAGAAAAGAAGCTTGCAGATATAATGTTTAGGCTAGAACCACTCACCAAATTTAGAGTTTCGGTCGAAAACATGATAAAAATTTATTTGGTTCTTTTAGGAAAACAAATATCCAGCAACCTTTTCATTGCAGCACACAAATCTTTAAATTATGAAGCAAAGAAACAAAATACATTCTAGTTTCATGTCAAAAAAAACAAAAACAAAAACTAGAAAAAAAAGCAAAAATTAAAGAAGGAAAACCTGATCGCCTTCTCGTTCAAACAATAAACAAGAGAAATAAATAAAGTTGTCGCAGAACATACAAAATCAGGGAAATCGTGTTTTTTAATGTCTGAAATTGACGTAAGTTTATCCGCTCCATTACGCAAATTATTTAGCGCGCTCCGGAAATTACCCGATATAGTAGGTGTTACTTAATAAGGTAATACCGGAAACCGCGGATTGTTGAGTCATTTGGATTTGTTAAATGTTGTCTTTACAGTCGATGAAAAATTTTGCAAAGTTGATCGAGAACACATATATGCTTTACTTTCTTTCTTTTGCTTATATCAGTCTTTCTGTTTTATTTACTTTCTTCGTTGGACTTACCTGTTATTAAAAGACCACTAGTTATTTGTTTTTTCTATAAAACTTTCCAGTTTTTTTCAATTTTTCATAAATTATTCTATCAGTTTTATAAGTTACAAAAAGAAAGGAAAAAAACAATCCATCCAAAATGGCATCTAAAATGTTAAGTTTGTCATCTCTTAAACAATTAACTAGATTTTCTGGTTTGAAATCTACAGTAAAAAATCAAATTAAAACTTACGCAACCACTACATATGAAGGTGGAAATATAATGAAAAATTTCAAGGATGAAAATGGTATTCAATTAGTTGATGTCTCTAAAGTTTTAGTTATTGGTTCTGGTGGTTTATCCATTGGTCAAGCTGGTGAATTTGATTATTCAGGTTCGCAAGCAATTAAGGCTTTAAAGGAAGCAAATAAGAAATCAGTGTTAATCAATCCAAATATTGCAACTAACCAAACTTCACATGCTTTAGCTGACGAAGTTTATTATTTACCTGTTACTCCAGAATATATTACCTATATTATTGAACGTGAAAAGCCAGATGGTATTTTACTTACCTTTGGTGGTCAAACTGGTTTAAATGTCGGTGTTCAATTAGATAAACTAGGTATCTTAAAAAAATATGGTGTTAAAGTTTTAGGTACACCAATCAAAACATTAGAAACTTCTGAAGACAGAGATCTTTTCGCTCAAGCATTAAACGAAATTAATATTCCAATTGCTGAATCTATTGCTGTCAACACTGTTGAAGATGCCCTAAATGCAGCTGAAGAAGTTGGTTATCCAATTATTGTCAGATCCGCTTATGCATTAGGTGGTTTAGGTTCAGGTTTTGCAAATAACGCAGAAGAATTAAGAAATTTAGCTTCTCAATCTCTATCTTTAGCCCCACAAATTTTAGTTGAAAAATCCTTAAAAGGTTGGAAAGAAGTTGAGTATGAAGTTGTTAGAGATAGATGTGATAACTGTATTACCGTTTGTAATATGGAAAATTTTGATCCTTTAGGTATTCATACAGGTGATTCTATTGTTGTTGCTCCATCCCAAACTTTATCTGATGAAGAATATCATATGTTAAGATCTGCTGCTATTAAAATTATTAGACATTTAGGTGTTGTTGGTGAATGTAATGTTCAATATGCTTTACAACCAGATGGATTAGATTATAGAGTCATTGAAGTTAATGCCAGATTATCAAGATCCTCCGCATTAGCTTCTAAGGCAACCGGTTATCCATTAGCTTATACTGCTGCTAAGATTGGTCTTGGTTACACTTTACCACAATTACCTAATCCAGTCACCAAATCAACTTCTGCAAATTTTGAACCATCATTAGATTACATGGTTACAAAGATTCCAAGATGGGATTTGGCTAAATTCCAACATGTTAAGAGAGATATTGGTTCTGCAATGAAATCTGTTGGTGAAGTCATGGCAATTGGTAGAAATTTTGAAGAATCATTCCAAAAGGCAATTAGACAAGTTGATCCATCATTTGTTGGTTTCCAAGGTGATAAATTTGAAGATTTAGATGATGTTTTATCTAATCCAACTGATAGAAGATGGTTAGCTGTTGGTCAAGCTTTATTACATGAAGGTTATAGTGTCGACAAAGTTCATGATTTATCTAAAATTGATAAATGGTTCTTATATAAATTAATGAATATTGTTAACATGCAAAAAGAATTAGAAGGTTTAGCATCCATTGAAAAAATTACTGAAGATGTGATGTCCAGAGCAAAGAAACTTGGTTTCTCTGATAAGCAAATTGCATTAGCTGTAAAATCTGACGAATTAACTATTAGATCATTAAGAAAGTCATTTGGTATTACTCCATTTGTTAAAAGAATTGATACTTTAGCTGCTGAATTCCCTGCTTCTACTAACTACTTATACACAACCTACAATGCAACTTCTCATGATGTCACATTTGAAGATCAAGGTACCATGGTTTTAGGTTCCGGTGTTTATAGAATTGGTTCCTCTGTTGAATTTGATTGGTGTGCAGTTTCCACTGCAAGAGCATTAAGAAATGTCGGTAAGAAGACAGTTATGGTTAACTACAACCCAGAAACTGTTTCCACTGATTTCGATGAAGTTGATAGATTATACTTTGAAGAATTATCATTTGAAAGGGTTATGGACATTTATGAATTAGAAAATTCTGAAGGTGTTGTTGTTTCTGTTGGTGGTCAATTACCACAAAATATCGCATTAAAATTACAAAACGGTGGTGCCAAGATTTTAGGTACTAACCCAGAAGATATTGATAAAGCTGAAGATAGACATAAATTTTCATCTATTTTAGATTCCATTAATGTTGATCAACCAAAATGGAAGGAATTAACATCAGTTAAGGCAGCTGAATCATTTGCAGAAGAAGTTGGTTATCCAGTTTTAGTTAGACCATCTTATGTTTTATCTGGTGCTGCTATGTCTGTTATTAGATCAAGAGCTGAATTAGATTCTAAATTATTAAATGCTTCTGAAGTTTCCAAGGAACACCCAGTTGTTATCTCTAAGTTTATTGAAGGTGCAGAAGAAATTGATATTGATGCAGTTGCTGCAAATGGTAAAGTTATGGTTCATGCTATTTCTGAACACGTTGAAAACGCAGGTATTCATTCAGGTGATGCAACATTAGTTTTACCACCACAAAATCTTGATGAATCTACCATGAACAGATTAAAGGAAATTGCTGATAAGGTTGCTGCAGCATGGAAGATTACTGGTCCATTCAATATGCAAATTATCAAGGCAAACAATCCAGAAACTGGTATTCCAGATTTGAAGGTTATTGAATGTAATATTAGAGCATCAAGATCATTCCCATTTGTTTCTAAAGTTTTAGGTGTTAACTTTATTGATGTTGCAGCTAGAGCATTATTAAAGGATGAAACTTTACAACCAGTTGATTTGATGAAGAAAGATTATAACTATGTTGCAACCAAGGTTCCACAATTTTCATTCACCAGATTGGCTGGTGCAGATCCATTCTTAGGTGTTGAAATGTCTTCAACTGGTGAAATTGCATGTTTTGGTAACGATTTAATTGAAGCATACTGGACTACTATTCAATCTACTATGAATTTCCATTTACCATTACCTCCATCTGGTATTTTATTTGGTGGTGATTTAACCAACGATAACCTTGGTACTGTTGCACAAAAGCTAGAAAACATTGGCTACAAATATTACACTGCATCAACCGATGTTGCAGAATATTTAAAGAAATACACCAAATCTGATATTGAAGTTATTGACTTCCCAGACAGCAAGAGAGAATTAAGAGAAGTTTTCCAAAAGTTTGATATCAAGGGTGTCTTCAACTTAGCAAAGGCAAGAGCAGAATCTCTTGAAGATAAAGATTATATCATGAGAAGAAACGCAATCGACTTTGCTATTCCATTATTCAATGAACCAAATACCTCTATGTTATTTGCTGAATGTTTGAAGCAAAAACTCCCAACTAGACTTGCAGATCTTGCAAAGGATCAGGTTATTATTCCTCAAGAAGTCCAAAGATGGAGTGAATTCATTGGTGGTAAACCAGTCTAGATATCTTGATGATACTTTTCTCTCTATAATTTATCTTTTAGATACAGTGTATAAAATCAATTTAATTTATATAATTTATAATTTTAATTTAATTCAATTTGAAAAAATCATTGCAACATATGCAATAGTAATCATAAACTACTCTACTTCCCAAAAAAAAAATCCAGAATGTTACGTCAAAAGCCCATTCCAAATGCTCTCTCTGTCTTGCAGCCATCGTTTCTCTTCTCCTGCAACACCGAAACTGCAAATACATGGGGCCGCAGCCGCCGGCTAACTCCGCATATTGCCGAAACAATCGAATCACGAGCTCTCGCACTAACTTGACTTCTAGACCCGCACTATTTTTATTCATCCCTCGTCTAGCTTTGAATTTTTAGGTATAGAACTCGTCAATTTTAGCAATCCGAACATCTGAGTCTAGTGTTGTTTCTAAACTGGATTCGAAAGAACTAAAGCCATAGCATTGCAGCCAAGCTAGTTTAGTAAGGTTTTGACCAATTGTATCATAACAATAACCAAAAATATTTTTATTTAGGTGTTTGCAAAAAAAAAACAAAATAAGATAATAATCTAGAGTATAGAATATAGAATATTGAAACTAGGTTTTAGAAACTGAGATATAGAATATAGTACATAGGACATAGGACATAGAACATAGGACATAGAATATAGAATATAGGACATAGAATATAGAATATCAAATATCAAATATCAAAAATCAAATATCAAATATCAAATATCAAATATCAAATATAAAGACCAACTCTAGTGTATAAACTATCAAATATCAGATATAGATTAAATTTAAAATACCAAATATAGATTAAATTTAAAATACCAAATATAGATTAAATATAAAAAAAAACAAATTTGAAATCTCAAATACCAAATATCAAACACACATACACAATTCCAGATACCAATTAGAAAATTAAATCACAAAATAAGAATTAGATAATATAAAACAAAAAATGGGTCTTTGCGGTTCACAAATAGTCGATGCGCCACCAAATAATAAACAATCCCAAAAGAGAACATCTACTATTAAAAAGGACAGAACTCCATCGTCAGAAATAAACAATAAGAAGAGTCTAGCCCCAGCTGAATTGAGCTCTATAGATGAAAAAGATAATCCGGAATTGGTTTCAAAACATAAACAAACATTGGATACTGTTGGAGAAAATTCGGATATCATTGCATCTAAAAACATAAAAAGCAGCAAACCTTCCACCCAAGCCAAAATTTTACTTTTAGGTTCTGGGGAATCGGGTAAGTCTACCATTTTAAGACAGATTAAGATCATCCATCAAAATGGAT
The DNA here is from genome assembly GCA_030563725.1 of Pichia awuae. Taxonomy (NCBI): domain Eukaryota; kingdom Fungi; phylum Ascomycota; class Pichiomycetes; order Pichiales; family Pichiaceae; genus Pichia; species Pichia awuae. The sequence goes on from JAJMJV010000011.1 coordinate 39,969, forward strand.
TTACGGAATCGGAAAAAATGGATTATAAGCTTTTCATTCTTCAAAATGTCGTTGAATCCGCTCAATGCATTATAAAAGGATTGATCAAGTATGATCTTATATCTAGCATTGTCAATCTCACAAGTGAAGAAATCAATTTTTTAAATAGTTACGAATTCCCGTACGATAATGATAATGATGCCTCCACCTTATCTTTTGATCCATATGTTGCAAAGTTAATTGAAAATCTCATAGCAGATGAAACTACTAAAACATCATTGACGGACAGTAAGTATGAGTTTTATATTTTGGATTCTGCAAAATATTTCTTTGACAATTTAAACCGTATAAAAATGCCAAATTACATACCAACAATAACGGATATTCTACACACCAGAAAACAAACTTCCGGTATTTTCGATACCAAATTTCAGATGGAAGATCTGGATATTCACCTGTACGATGTTGGTGGCCAAAGATCCGAAAGAAAGAAATGGATACATTGTTTTGATAACGTTACCGCCATAATATTTTGTGTTTCTTTAAGTGAATATGATCAAACTTTACTTGAAGCACCTGATAAAAACAGACTCGATGAATCGTTAAATTTATTTGAGTCGGTTGTTAATTCTATGTGGTTTAAACGAACCGCTGTTATTTTATGTTTGAACAAAATTGATATCTTTATTGATAAGCTTCACAGTTCACCATTGGAAAAGCATTTCCCTGATTATGTTGGTGGTGCAAATTTTAATAAAGCGGTAAAATACATTTTGTGGAGATTTAAACAGGTAAACAGAGCCAATCTAAATCTTGTTCCATACGTCACTCAAGCTACCGATACGGACAACATCAAATTGGCGTTTGCGATTACCAGAGAAACCATTTTACATAATAATTTGATAAACAGTGGTATTATCTCTTCATGAATTTAATGCTGATGTTTTTTCATTGATTACAACATGCAATATTCTATTATCCACATCGAGATCTTCACTACCTTATCTACATATATTTTATTTTATATCAGCTTTTACATTTTTTTGTATAATTATTTATATTTATATTAACGGAAACTCATTGTTAATTAACATGTCAAATATAAAAATGCATTATCCGTATTATCCGCCATAGCTGCTCGCCTCTCGTGATGCCGCTCCGAAAGTTCCAGTCTCATCCCTACGCATAATTTTTTCTACCAGGCATTTCAGCAGTTCTATTATGTCTTTTCGGATAGACCAAAACAAAAACATTTCATCAAAGGTCAATTGCTAAGCAAAATTCAATTGTTATAAGTTGAACTGAAATATCATACACTGTTTTCATCTAATTGAGTTTTTTATTTCCATCAATTGCCCAATTTTTTATTGTCGTATTGACTAACTGATAACAACAACCATGTCAATCCTTTGTTACTTTAAATACTTTGTATTTATCTATCTTGGGTTTTACATATTATTATACATTTTACTGAGAGGAAAAGTTACAATTGGTTTTATTTCTTGGTTTTATTTATTCAATATTAATGTCAAATTATCGAAATTTTCTATTTCTATCGGCTCAATATCGGTGCAAATCAAACCACTGTACTTTTTTCAAAGGCATAAATTAAAGGCGACTCATCATGATGGTTTTATAATCATTCATATTCACAAGTTGAATCTTTTGACTGATAAAATGAATTTAATCGATAGCTCGGAAATCCAACCTAAGGCATCAAATTCAAAAACAGTTTTAGACAAGAAGCAAGTGATTCAAAAGATATTGAAACTAGCTGAACAGCTTCAATGGATTTTCCCTCTAACTTTAATCTTTCATGATTTAAAGGTTGTGAATGGAGAAAAGTGGCTGAATGTAGAAACGTTATCAGTTTCTTTAGGTTCTCGTGTTGATAGAATTTCAAAAACAAAGGAAAAGATTATGCAAAATACAGTTTCAATCAGTATTTCAAACATGTATTATTCTACTAAACGGATCATTCACGATTTTAAATGGACAATTCTACTCACTTCTTCATTAAATGACTCAATCATTCAGAACAAATTTACTAAGATGCTATCATCTTTTATTGGTTATGATTTTAGTATAGATATTGATGAAATCAAAATTTTACTCAAACAGTTATTCCCATCTGCTAAATCTAAAAAAATAAATAAAGAAGAATCAAAACTTGTTTCTACTAAAACTCAGGAAAAAAATGCTAACCATTCCAAACTTTTGGATTTACTGAACATATTTGAAAAATTAGAGTTTTATTTTGCATTTGATAATACTAAAGTGAAAGTTCGAGGTACTACAATATCTTTGAAAAATATAGTTTATTCTTTATCTAATATAAAAAATGAAGGTGCCTATAAATCTTATACCAAGTCTAATCTTCATAAAATTGCGGTCAATTTGAACGGGTTTGATGTTTCTCATCAATCTTTTCAAAATTCCAAACTTCATATTGAATTTTTCAATCATGTTACTGTTTTAGACATTCCTTCTATTATATATTGCTTACAAAGTTTGAAAACTTATGATAAAATAGCTAGATTTACAGAAGACGATTCTTTCTTAGCCAAAAATTTTTACACAACTACAAATACTACACTTTACACAGATTTAAAGGACATTATTAAATTTAAAGGGATTATGGAAAAGAAGAAATTAAAAAAATTGAAGAAGCAAGTAGTTGCAAAGAAATCATCCATTAATATAGAAGAGGAATTATCTAATCCAATTATTGAAAATTTATTGCGTTTAAGTCATAATATTCGTACAAGAGCACAATTCTTAACAACTATTATCGATATCAAATTAGATGGAGATGTGGGGCTTCGTCTTGGAGTTGATGATATTTTATTAGATTCGTCAATGACTGATAATATTGGTTCTTTATTTGAAAATGATAGCGAGTTTTTTACAACGAAATCATTATTTAATTCATCAAGAAATTTTCAAGTTTGTGTTATTGTTGGGTCTGTAACTACCAAATTATTTTCTATAGATTTATTTGATTGTTCATGCTCTATTTCTGCCAATAAAGATGATTCTGTGAGGATAACCGATCTTTTGTTTCATATTAATGATATTGAGATTTTAGCAGATGATATCGAGATGTTTAAAAAACTTTCAGCCATTGCAAATGATGTCGTCAACAAGAAAAATAACTTCTCTGTGGCAGAGATATTAGAAGACACAAATTTTGCAAACAAAGAACGGGAGTATAATTTAGCAACTAATATTGCAGAATTGGACGAAAAAGTAAGTGATGAGCCAGAAGATCATCTCAATTTACCAAGAAAACATAAATTAATACCTTCAATTATTGAATCTTTTAAATTTTCTGTTACTAAAATCAAAATTGTTACCTGTTTCAAAAATCCTGTTAAATATTGGGATGGAGAAGACCAAACATCGATTAATAATTTTAAGCGTGGTTTTGCAATTAATCTTTCAGATTTGGCATTAACTCACGACAACAGTGTTGAAATTCCAGTTTTTGATTTTAGAATTGCTGATTTTTCAGTTTTTTTGATTAGGGATTACGATACTCAAAAATGGAGAAAGATGAATATTGCCGTATTCCATCTTAAAAATTATCGCTTGAAGTATACTTATTCAAACAATAGGCTGTCCATGGTTTTGCCTCTAGTTGATATCACAGTTTCTGTTGAAGTTTTATGGACATTTTTTTTTATTAAAGCTGTTTTATCATCACTAATGGGTAGAAAGATAAACCCAAATAACAATGATAAATCCAAACCCAAATCTAAGGCTCCTAAAAAAAAGCCGATTGATTTGTTAATTATGGTTCCTTTATTGATGTTGAAATTAAAATTGCCGTCAGAAATCGATTTGGCTTTGGAGATTGACTCATTACAATTTACAAAAGCGGCTCACAAAGATTTAGTTTTTAAAGTTGCAAGATTATATGGCCAAAATCCACACGCTGAAGGATTTTGGACATTACTGCTTATTATTGCTAATGCAAAATTAAGATTTGTTTCTAAGCATCTGCTTGACGATAAAGATGGAATTGAAACTCATCTTGTTTGTGATGATATAAGAATTGAAATACCATATCAATATGTTTTTTACAATTCCTTTGATAATTTGAAGGCATTTTTCAAATCAATCAAAAAATTAAAGTTGAACTTTAGTGATTTAATGTTTATTGATGAAGACAATAAAGATTTCCAAGTGGGTGTCATTCAACCCCATACAATTGATCATCCATTTAAATTCCCAACTATTCGCATTAAGAGTAAAAGAATCCTCTATTGTAATCATGAAGATCCATTTGAAGAGGAATTAACACGTCACCTTATGCTAGGAAAAGTAGAGCAGGCGGTTAGAATAAGCAAATATGAGGTTTTTGAAAAATATGAAAAGGAAATGCTTAAAATTTTAAGAGAAAAGTATGAAGATCGTCTTGACTTTGACGGAGATACTGCAATGACACCCGATGCTTTTAAAACAGGGATTAAAAATGGCGTCAAGCCTTCAGATGGCATAGTGCCTATAAAGAAATCTTTGTCCACAAGCTTGTTTGACATAAAAGATATGAAATTTTCAACTAGAAACAGAGGTGTTACAATCAGTTCCTTGAGGCCATCAAAACTATCACATGAAGTCTCTACCTCGTCCAGGAAATGTGAAGCTTGGGTGGAATATCAGCGTGAATATCATTTAACAATTAGAATCCCTAAGAATAGGTTGTACATGAATGCAAGTAGATCATGGATTTCGAGGGTGAAGACATCAAGGAGAATGAAGAAAGCTGACAGAAATTCTATCGGCTCTTTATCTGTCGACCCAAAGATCAGAAAGGAATTTATCCAGAAATATCCTGTAATAATTGAAGGTGAATTTCAACCTTTGTTTGGATTCAGAGTGAGTGAAGCTGTTTTAGATCTTAAACAGCCTGATTTTGGACTAGAAAACTATCGTGACTTTATGCATAAAACTGCGAGAGGTATGCCTAAAGATATGAAGTATGGTATTTTTGCTGCTATGAATTTAAATTTATCATGTAGTGAAGCTAAAATTCAAATTAAAGATTATCCACTTCCACTAATCGGCTTAGGTGGTGCTAAAGATGATGGTCCGGAAACTGTTAAGTTCAAAGGTGATCTTGTGGTTTGTGAACAAATGAACACACCAGAAGAAGTTCGTTACAATTTTGTTCCATGCGTTCCTCAATATGATGATAAAAGAATGAAGGACAGTCTTTATGCTTTTCACATTGCTCGTACTATGACTAACGTTAAATTTGTTACAGACATGAACATTTATGTTGATTCTAAAAGAAGTGCATGTGTTTCTTGGTCTCCGGCAGCGCAGCCAGGTATTAGTTGTGCTTTTGATAGCTTTGATTTATTATCCAAGCCACCTTTAGATATTTCTGACAAAATAGGTTTTTGGGATAAGATGCCATTAATTGTACCATCGAGGTTTACATTTCATTTGAAGAATGGTATTACATTATTTATTAAATCAAGTCAATCTCCTTATCATCTTATTGGTAGAGCTGCAGGTTTGGCTTTTAAATGGGATCAAAATGTGAAAGTGTTTGTTAATAAGAATGATAAGCCAGAAGACTTCTTGATTGTTGAAAGTAAGGTTTTTGAAATTGACGTTCCAGTTTTTGATCCACATTATGTTACATCTTTATTATGCTATGGTATTGGTACTGCTATAGACTATGAAACAGCAAAGGTTTTATTGAAGTTAACAAGTGAACCAATCATTTGGAAGTTAGGATTTTCTTTTGAAAGAAACGAAAATAATGAAAAGAATTTCAAACCAGGAAGTATCGCCAGGACTCGTGAATTTAGGCCACATTATGATGTTACATTGCGTAATCCAGATACCTTTAATAGTGAAGATGAAAAAGCTGATTGGGATTCATATAAAGGATATAGAAGTGACTACATGTATATGGCTATTTCATTATATTCAAGAGATGATAATAAATGTAAAGATCTACCAAAAGTTTCTCTAGGTTCCGCCTATAACTCTTTATATCTTACTCCAGCAACATTTCACTATTTTTTCTTCTGGTGGAATTCTTTCAAATCTAAATTGGGATTGCCAATTAAAGCAGGTGAAATGTTTAAAAATAAATTTTTGAGTGATAAAAAGTCGCCAAAATTTGGCAAGACTATTTTTGGAATTAGCTATATGGTTGATCTATCACCACTTTATTTAACACATGTTTATCAACATTCATCAGTTGGTCCAAATGGTACTAAAATTGCATTTACCGGTCTAAAATGCTTTGTGAAATCGTTTACCATGGATTTACATCAATCAAAACGTGATGTTATCATAATGGATAGTAAAACTAACACTGTCACAAAAGTACAGAAGTTAAAAATGGATAGGGGAATAATTGACTTCATAGATGCAGATTTAAGAATTTTAACAGCGGTATTTAACCAAACATCTGCAACTGGAATGCTTGCAAAGAAGCTTGGAATAGATAGGTCAACGAAAGAATTTTTTGACACGGAGTCAACATCTACAAACAGCTCGGACTCTTTTGATAGGGTATGGTACGATCGAAATGATTTTATTGAGCTTGAGTCTCAAAATATAAAAGATGAAGAGCCAAAATGGAAAGTTTATGAGTTTGCATCATCACCAAGATTTTATTATGTTCGTGAAAATCCAAAAGTTGATGTTGATTTCCCGTTTGAGTTTATTGAATCTCAAACTCATAGGTGCCAGCTAAATGACAGGAAATTTTCTGAAGCTGCTCCTTCTTTGATTGATACGAGGTTAGCCGAAGTTGAAGATCAAATCACTTTTCGTGATTTAGAAATAAAAGAATTATCATCAAAAACTCAAAATCAGTTTATTAACAGAACAATTCAGAATTTAAAATCCGAACAGCAAGAATTACACCATAGACTTCACATTCTCAGATGCTTAAAGGATGACTTTATCCGTGGTATTTTCCCGGAATTTGATGATTTCCACAATGACAAAGAACAATCAGATGATGAAATTGAATACGAACTATCACATGCCCTGTCAAGAGTGTCGTCTAGAATTTCTAAAGCTAGGTCTAAAATTTCTATTACTCCACCTCAAACATCAAACTACAGAAACCGATTTAGTATTTACACAATTAATATTAAATGGACGAAGCATGTTAAAACTGGTTTTATCAAATATTTAGAGAAAGTGAAAGATAGGAAATTTGCAGTATTTTCAATGAGTCAACAAGCTTTGAGAATGGCTGAAGATCTTTATAAATCACTTGATTCAAACTCCAGTTTTAATGCAGATTTATCATTCCTTAAAAGTGATCCAACATTTGAATTTGATACGTCTAAAGAATTACTTCAAGACTTTGACCAAGTTCTCCATAATACTTCTAATTTTAAAGAAGCCGAAACTGATGATTCGTATTTATTAAAATTAATCATGCCACAAATATCCATTTCTGATGATATGAACAAGTGTGTCATATTAACAAGTAATCAAATTGTTTTACGAAATGTTGTAGTAAAAGGTTATGATTATAATCAAATTGAGGATGAGCTTACTCTGCCTATGGAGTCAAGAATAGGATTAACATTGACAGATGCTTTCATATATGTTTTAGATAAAGAAGCTACCCTAAAAAACCAATATCAGCTTTTTGTGTCAAACACATTTAGTTGGCCACCGAAACTACCGATTGAAATGTACTATGCTCCTGGTTCATTAGATGAATGCATTGTGGTTCAAGGATTATCATGCGTTTTGTTATATACCAAACCCAACGAGCTGCATTATTCTAAAGATAAACAGAACAACAGCGTTAGTAATGGAGAAAACGTTAGGATCATTGCTCCTGAAATTATTGCCACAGTTAATAGTGAACAGTATGAAACTTTGTATAAAGTTGGTACGACATTAATGACGCACGAAGAAACTGAAATCCAAAAGGTTAAAGAATCGGTTAAGAATTTCATTAAGTATTCCGATTTTACAGATTATAAGTATCTTTATGATGATATGAATAGGTTACAACAAGAGGCTAGACAATTATCAGAGTGTCGAAGATTGATGGTGAGCATGAGTTTTTCGAAGATGGTTGAAAATTCGGAGGAACTAGAAGCTATTATTATTGAGTTAGAGAGAATTATGCTAAGTTTGAATACAATTGTTGATATCATGCAGACTTCAAAATCAAAAAAATACAATGCATTGCAAAAGTATTCAAAATGGAATATCATGTCTCCTACTATTAAAATATTACTTGTAGGTGATGACCGAACTCCATTTGTTGAGATTAGTGCAATTGACGCTTATTACATGTTTTCTAAATTACCAAATGGTGAATCAATTAATACTGCATTTGTTTTCGATTTTGCAATTTTTGATCAACACAAAGCTGCGACGTATGAAAATGTTGTTTCTAGGCTAGGAGATACCAAAGATGCAATGTTTAGAATTGATTGGGATTTATCTTCGCCTGTTGGAGGTATTTCAATTATCAAGGAAAAAACAATAACATTTTCCCCTTTGAAAATTGAATTTGATATGAAATTTTCTCGGGCAATGCAAGACTTTCTGTTTCCAAAGAGTAAAATATTGAAATCTGCCCAAGATACTGATTACTACGAAAGCGATGCAGATGATTTGTTTGATGATATTGCTCCAGTCAACTCTAATGCATCAGATATGATAAGACTGGATAGTACTATATCAACAATGTCTAGTGCTGGTTCACAAAAAGAACATTCTAAAATTTCAAAAGTATTTCACAAGCTTATGAATAGATCTAATTCAAAAAGTTTAAGCAAACCAGAACCTTCAGCTTTATCGTTGCATGAAAGCACGGGATCTTTTATTAGCCTGAGTAAATCAGTTTTACAAGAAGAAAGACCAAAAAGTAATGTCACTCTGATGGAAGAGAGATCTTCTAAATACTTTATGGTTAAAAATTTCAACATTAATAAAATTGATATGGTTTTAACATTCAAAGGATCGGGTAAATTCAACTTTGTTAACTTAACAGATTTCCATATAGCGACTCCGGTAATTGATATATCCAACAGAATCATTTCAAATGAGGAACTTTTCGCAATTGTGAAACATCAACTAGTACACCATGTTCTTAAGAATACGCATAATTTAATCAAAAGTACATTTAAAGTTAGTAAGTCCTCCAAAGGTGCATCTGAAGACCCCAAGATCAATCCTTTATTAAAAAGAGACGTACAACATTTTAGCTACGACAAGAGGAAATCTATTTTGGCAGGACCAGCTCATAATCACAAGCATATAAAGACAACTGAGATTTTCAGAGACACTGATTTACTTGAACCTGATGTGCTGAATCATCACTCATTAAATAATAGCAACAAAGATGGTTCAAACACAGTACAGGATCATGAAAAATCTAGAAATTTGCTTGATGTATCTGATCTCTACATGCCATTAGATGATGTGGAAGAGGAATGAGAGAATATTTAGTTTTTTATTACATTTATTTTATAATTCTTGTGTGTATACGTAATAGATGCTTTTGATAGCTGTGTTTGTGTTTCTACAGTAAAGGAACCTATATGTGAAACGCACGCGCCACATAATGCGCCACAAAAACTTACATTTCAAATTGACTGTTCAAAAGGTTAGCAGATTATATATATATATATATATATATAAGGTTGTTTAAGTTGTTATAAGAAGACGAAGCACGCATCTTCCGACAACAGTTAAAAAGAAAACAATGGATTTTTTTAGAAGTGTGGCATCAATGGCTCAGAATGCCATCGAGTCAATCAACAATCCATTGCAATTGACACCTGACCAATTGATGCAAAAAAAGTATAACCTTCCGTCTTCACAACATATTGTCAACGAAATGAGCGTTGAATACATTATTACTAGTCGTGTATTACATAGTTTTACTGAAGGTCAAAATTCCGGGAATTATTTACCTGTTCCGAGTAATATTAATGCAAGAGCAGCAGGAAAACTCACACTTACCGAAGATTATCTTTTATTAAAAAGAAGTGACAATGACTATGATAAAGTAAAATTCCATTTAGCTACAATTGATAAAATTCACAAAGTTCCAAATGTCGAAGTTGTACAAATGAGGTTATCCACAAATAACGGTATGATTTTTGATGTTTTATGTCAAACAGTCAAATCTAAAGCTGAATATTTTTGGCATTTATTTACAAAACAGTACGAACTCAATAAAGCAAAAGCAGGTTTGTTATCTAGTTTTCAAACAGGTCTTTATTCAGAGTATTTGATTTCTAAGAATTGTAAAGCTTCAAGTTTAGGAGAGAAACATTTAGATGTCCCAATGCACCCTAAAGGTGGGCTCGGACTTAAATTTAAGTTTCCAGGAAATCAAACACGGGAAAAAGAAGTTGTTAAATTAAAACGTTGGTTTGAATATTTCCGTAGGTATGGAAGAAACCTAGAATTTGTTGAAAATAAAATTTTTTACACATTGGTTGTTGTTGGTATACCAAATCGACTGAGAGGTGAGGTTTGGGAACTTTCAAATGGTGCTATGTATTTGAGATTTGATAATAAAGATGAATATAAAGAAATACTTTTGGAAAATGCCGATAAAAAGTCTCTTGCAATAGACGAAATTGAAAAAGATTTAAATAGATCACTTCCAGAATATCCAGCTTTTCAAACAAAAGAAGGAATAGATAAATTGAGGAGAGTTTTAACTGCATATTCATGGAAGAATCCAGAAATTGGTTACTGCCAAGCAATGAATATTGTGACAGCGGCATTATTAATTTTCATGACCGAAGAACAAGCTTATTGGACACTTTCTGTTTTATGTGATAAATTAATTCCGGGTTATTATTCCAAAACTATGTATGGTGTTCTGTTGGATCAAAAAGTTTTTGAAGCATTAGTTAAAAAAACAATACCATTAATTGGGGATCATTTTGCCAAAAATGATATTCAACTTTCCATCGTTTCATTACCCTGGTTTTTATCTTTTTTTCTCAACTCAATGCCTTTAGTTTTTGCGTTCAGAGTCATGGATGCATTTTTTCATGATGGTCCAAAAGTATTATTTCAAGTTGCTTTGGCAATTATTAAAGTCAACTCAAAAAAGCTGTTGGAATGTAACGATGATGGTGAATGTATTGCAGTTTTTAAGGAGTATTTTTCCAGTTTGGACGAAATTGAACCAGCTTCTAATAAAATCAAGCGTAATTTTGACATACTTTGGGAAGTTTCGTTTAACGAATTTAGTGTTATTGACGATAAGGTTCTCGAAAAGAATAGAAGTTCCCATAAAAATGAAGTGTTCAAAGGCATAGATTCTTTTGTTAAAAGGGCCGAAATTAGAAATCTTCAGAAATCATATCAGGTCACCAGTACACAAATATCAAATATATATGATAGATACTATAGAATCTTATTGAATGATAAAAATGCACCAAACCGTGGTGGTGTTACAATGGATTATGAATCTTTCAAGTTGTTTATGTCTGAAATAGTTCCTTGGGTTGATATTAAGCGTGATACTGCAGACCAGAATATTTTTTTAAACAGACTCTACAATTCATGGTCAAATGAATCAGGTGAAATGAGTTTGGAATCTTTGATTTTAGGAATTGATAAAATGGTCGATAAAGATTTAATGAATTTGCTTTCTAATTTTTTTTCTTTATATGACCCTGAAGGAAAAGATAAAATTTCAAAGGAAAAAGTTCTTGAATTAGCTGAAGACTTGATATTTATAACAACGCCATGGAGGGAGGCTTTAATTTTTGATACTATTGCAAACAGAGAACTTGAAGATACAATTGCCGAAAGATTGGTTCAAAGAAGACAGGCATTGATTGAGCAAGGTGTTCAAATTGATGATGATTCAGAAATCACTATACCCGATGAAATTAAATTTGATGATGAAAAATGGAGAACTAAACAAAGTGTAAGATATTTATCTGCAAGTGCATCGTTTTTACAACTTGCATTTAAATATGCACAACCCTGCGAAGATACAAATGCACCACTTATTGATCTAGAGGAAACAAAAGATTCTCCAAAAAAAATAAACAGTTTAAGACATAATAAAGCCCTTGATCCAACACATCCTATATACATCACACCGTCGATGTTTAGGATGGTGATTTTGGCAAATGAAACATATTCCTCATTTTTTGAAAATCAATTTTGCAAGTCATTTGATTTAGATTCACAAGGAACAATTGACCAAACAATTTTTGGCGGAATGGTTGGAAATATAAGAGGTATGGTTAATAATGTTATGGCAGATGGAGCAAGAGTTGCTAATCAAGTCAAAAAGAAAATGGACGATGCAAGGTTGCGTACGGACACAAATGCAAGTCTTGAAAGTGGTCAAAGTGTAACAACACATGAATCTATAGGAACCCATACTGGAAGAGGTTCAGGGAATACAAATAGGGCAAGCATTGATAGTAAGGGTGCAGAAAGTGTAATGACAAGCTGGACGCTAGAATCAGGTGCTTTAAATGAAGATAATTTTGATGATTCTCATCTGGTTGATTTATTAGCAGAACCTGAAAATATTGGTCTTTTGGGTAAGGCAAGTGATACAGAAGATGATGATAAAAGCGACGATGAAGATTTTGGAAATTTCATTCCAGCTAATGAATCCGAAGATGTTAAACAAATCAGAAACAAGACAGAAAATCTTCTGCTTTAGGTTTTGTAAGCATTTTTAATAAAACAATTAATGGTTAGATTCACAGTTAAAAAAACATGTAATTTTTATATAAAAAATGTGGTTTACAGAAGATAATTTGAAAGCAGACCAACATAAACATCACTTGAAAATTTTCTTAAAAAAACGTTTCTTCTTTTTTCCGTCTTCAGTAGCAACAGACCCTTCGGTATATGCTGATGTTGTACTGACATGTCTTTGTGATGATGGACCATGAGGTTCGTTAAAAAACCTTTCAAATTTTGATTCTGCATGAGGTTTTTGAGATTGAGATTGTATTGGCACGGTTTCAGCTGTTTGTTTAGATTTTTTCTTGAAAATCTTAAATCCTGAAGCTTGTCTTTGCTTTTCAACTACAATATTATGATCCAAAACAGGTTTATTTTGCAAGTTGAGTTTATATTCCGTATTATTGGAATGTGCATGATTTTGTAAAGGTTCAAATGGAATGTCTGTATCTGAACCATCATCAGTAAATCTCGATTTAAAACCACGATTCACTGGTTTTTTCCGGTCATAATCTTCAAAATCCAGTTCTTTCTGATCACGTAATGATAATGAAGTCATACTTGATTTAAACTTTGGCTGTGCTGGTGGATTATTTTCCGGGTTAGTACCAAAAACAGGAACAACAGCATCAGAAAGTTTTTCAAAAGATGATTTTCTTTGTATTGTCGTTCCTTTATTATTTATAATGACTAAATCCTCAGACTTGTAATGTGGTCTTGATTTAGCTAATATATATAATTCTTTTGCACGGTCAGAACCAGGTCTATTTTGTAAAATTCTTCTTTTTGCCTCTTCAACTTTTGGATTAGGTGCTTTAACGACATCAATATTTGAAATCAAATGATCAAAATCAGTGGCTAAAGGCGCATTATTTGGAGCTTTTTTAGGCGAATTTCTCTTAAATTTCCTATCAAAATTAGCTTGCTCAAATTGATGATTTAAAGTTCCAGGTTGAGTAGAATGCCTTTGAGCAGCCTTTGCAGCAGCTGCTAATGGAGTTAAATCATTCGAGCCATTCATGTTCGCAATACTCGAATTGGTAGAGCCAGATCTTGATCTAACATAATTACCAAAATTTGGATCTTGCAAAGTGTTGACACTCTGTCTTCTAGATGAAACTGTCCCAGTGGTTGAAAATTTGGAATTAAGTTTAGTATTTTGCGCAGTTGTCAACGACAGATAAGCATCTGATGCATTATTAGATTGAGTAACATATAGTGATTGACGACTTGGGACGGAGTTTTTCAATGCAGATTTTCTTCTATTCAATGATACGGAACTTGCTGAAGAATTTAATGGTTTATTTTCACCACTGCTAATACCTTCATTAATTTCTCCCTCATCTTTGTTTTTTGTTAAACTGTCAGTTAGCTTCTTCTCATCAATTATTGATTGTGCTGCAGGTTCTCTCATTGGGACTTGTAACTCAACAATATTACCAGTGGCTACTTCTTTATTTTCATTTTCGGGTAAAATAATTTTCGGTTTTTCAACTGTTTCAATGGTTGATGATTTTGATACTGCAACTGTTGGTCTCAAATGCTGTGCCATTGACTTTTTAACAGGAGAAGCGGCAGTAGAAGTATTAGTCTCAGAGTTTTGGCCAATTGAAATGTCTGAATACTCCATTTTAATGAAAACATCATCATCATCATCATCATCATCATCAAAAGCATCATGATCATTATCACGATTATTTGAAATAGAAGCCTCAGAAGCAGGCGTATAAACACTAGAGGTAGGTAATGATGCATCCGAAGGTAAATGTGGGCTTACAATTGCATCTTTTGTCTCACTAGTATTTGCTTCAATGACAGGGTCAATTACTTCAATTTTTTCAAGATTTTCAGTAATGTTTTCAATTTGGTCATTGTTAGTTAAACTATTCATGATTTCCTGCTGCTTTTGTCTAACCAATTCATCTAACTTTTTTTCAGCTGCTAAATATTCTTCCTCACTATATTCTTGTTTGGTTGATTTTTTAGTTTCGTATGTTTCTTTGACATCATCAACAGTATCAGTGATATCATTTATGTAATCACCATCCTCTGCATCGTTGGCATAATCATCAACCTTAATAACATCTCTTTTAAATTCGGACTCATAGAAATCAGGATATGAATCTTTAATTATTGAATCAAAGTCAGATTCATGATTTTTGAGTGTTTCTTTTATAGGTGTTGATATTGAAGGCTCAGAAGAAACATTTTTGTTCGAAATATCAGGTTTAGTGTAATCCAGGACTGTTTTTTTAGCATCTAAACTTGAATAATTAGGAAATTGACTGGAGGCATCTCCAACAACAACAGACTGTTTGGTAGGTTTATCTGTTGATTTAATAGTTGCCTGGTCATCACTAACCTCCAATTTATCAAAAATAGTTTTACCCTTTTCATCTTTCTTCTCTAGTTTATCTTCTTTTTCTTCATCAGATTCTTCATCTATCTCGTTCAAAATTTCATGAGTTGAATAATCATGTTCAACTAACACTTGAGCTTCATCATGGAAATCATTTTCATCAAGAGTTACAGACATATCGACATGTTTATTATCAATCTCGCCATCAAAATTATCATAAGAATCTTCAAATTGCTCATCATCATCTTCATCATCATCTCCACGACCATTATAACGACCACGACCAGCATTACCATTTACACCATCGTAATCCAAATCATTGTTAAAATATTCTTCAACAGTTGTACTAATAACCCTAGTACCATTCGGTAAAATCTTTGTTTCTCTTTTGATATTCTTAGTAATTGATCTTGATTTTCCTTTACTTAAAAGAGATTGTGAGGAGACCCCCCCTGAATAAATATTTTTGTGTTTAAACGATGGGACGTTTTTCGTTGTTCCTGCTGTCAGTGATATATTAGCAAGCGAACTAGATCTCCGATTACTATCAGAGTGCTGAAATGGCTTACTTTGAGAATTCTGCATATTATCAGGGTGATTCGGATTTGGGACTTCAATTGAAACCAAACCAGACGCAGAAGGGACATATTTTTTGATTGTCTTTGGTATATTTTTATATGGCAAATGGACAATTGGTTTGTTGTTTGAGCCAGAAAATCCTGTATCAGAGATGTATCTACGAGATGTTAAAGCAGGCTCACTTTTTTGATACGACAATCTTTGCTTTGGGATTGCTGAAAGCGACAAACGACGTGCTGTTGCCGTGTTAATTGAGTTATTTCTGGATGTCAAGTACGTTGATTGGTTTAGTAACACTGATGAATTTCTGTTCATACTATTGATTCTCTTTGAAGGGCTGTTTGAAGTCATACTGCCTGCTCTCTGCGCCAACGTAGCACGGGGAGCTTGAATTTTAGGATATTCAAGGCCGTTTGGGTTGTGGTTGTTATTCTTTAATGCATTTCCAATCACTGATGCAGCAGCCAGGGCGTTTGTATGTGGAGCTGGCGCAGAACTGAATGCCCCAACCCCTGTATATGACGTTTCAACATGTGAATTCCTATTCTTGTACATTTGTGTCGTTCCAGAGCCACGCAATTGCCCAACAGTACCACTAATACAATTGCACAACAGACAAATCCCACATCAAGACTCTATACGTACTCATCAACAGGCCATCACTAATAAATAAACAGAATCCGCAAAGCCAGCCCCCTGTGAAAAACACAGGCGGCTCAGCGCGGATTGATCTCTTTACGGATCTTTACATTACTCTAATGGTTTTATACAAGTTTCTGTTTAAAGTATTCGATGTTGTACTTGCCACCAAGACGCTCATAGAAGTGATAGAGCTCAAAAACAACCTCGATCAAAATCAAATAGATGATGATGAGCTCAAGCTTAATTTCGGTACGCTTGGACATGACACTGATAAGTGCCTCGGATTCTTCAGAAAGATAGTCAAGTTTACGGTTGAGAATGGTGACACGCTTGGATATATCAAGGGCATTGGAAATCATGTAGTGTATCTTCTCAAGTCGGGACTCGCTCCAGTAGATGTCAGGAGTTTCCACAAGCTCGGAGTACAGATTGAGCTTTCCACGTAATAGGAGTAGTCTGCCGGAAAGTTTGACAGAATCCTTGGCGTTGACTGCAATCTTGTGTCCGGATGCAAGCTTATCAATGGTAGATCTTGTTGTTCTGATGTGCGATTCGACCGCTTGCTCAAGAATGGCTAATCTGGTTGAGCGTGAGATACCATAAGAAAATGCCAACATATCTAACAACTTTTGTTGAGGAGTAGGAACATTCAAACATATTATTTCTGTTTTCTTGGCAACATAGGACTCTGGCTTATCGCCATTTTTGCCGTCCAATTCAACAAAATCTAAATCTTCGGATTGGTAACTATAATTTGTGATTTCTGCTTGTTTAAACATCGGAATTATAGATTCAATCACCTGCGTTTCTTCAATATTCCATGCAACAACAGTACCAAATTTAAAAACAAACACATCGCTTTCATTATTCCATTTGAACGTAATACATTCACCAGGAACAATTTGAACAGGAGAAATGTTTTTTTTGATTAAAATTTCCATGATATTTTCCAAATTATATGTTTCACATTGGGTGACACTCACAACAGGTTTCACAGGTTTATCCAAATAGCTAGTCAAATTAGAAGAGGTAACAAATAACGGATGTATAATAGATTCATTGGATGATAATAAAGAATCTGCAATTATCGGGGTCATTGTCTTTTGATATGTCAATACTTTTTTTCTTTGTTGTGAAGCTATAGAATTAGAGCTTTGTGTTTGTGTGTATGATCTGATGTTACCAAACCCAATAGTCTTTGGACTTTTATTGAGCATCGTCAACCCAAATAGACAACTTTTATTAAACGACTTAACAACCTTGGACATTTGATATTGTAGTTAAATTAATTTATGCTACTGGTTTATTATTTGATATCTTAGATTTTATGATCTGTTCCAGGTGATTCTACTGTGGTTATATCAGACACAAATGTAAAGAGGTTCCACTATAACTTGTACCCCGTAAATTTTCAGTTTCCTCAGATTCGAGAAAATAAATAATTATTTTCATGTAAAACACCTTGTTGTAATGCAAGAGGTTTTAAAAAAAAAACATCATCATTTTAAAGCATGGAAACTTTAATAAATACACAGCCAATCACTCACACCCAAACATAAACACAGGAATATATTAATGGGTAAAAATAATTTAAGGAATAGAGGTAGTTGTAGGAGAAGTTTGGTGTTGAACTCTTCAAATTACAAAAAAAAGCTTCAATTATTAAAACATCTACGGCAAACGAAAATTGATACAGCATCACCATTATTGATATCAGATTCTTTAGAAGAAGATGATCAAAATATAACAAATGAAGTCAGCCCCCCAACCCAATCAAACAAATCTACATTACTTAAAGGACGAATAAAGAAAAGCTTGGAGTTTCAAAACTCCTCCTCTAATGAGCCATCACCCCATTATAGTCTTGAAGACATAACACATTCAGATTCTACAAATGTTAAGAATTTAAAACCGAAACTTGGCTCCAAAAGTGAAGAAGTAAAAAACTCGGATACAAAATTATATTCCCATAATTTGATTCCACATGAGTTAGAATTTCAACTACCGACTATATCACAAGCAGAAGAAACAGGATTGAAAGAATACTATGATTCCCTTCTAAATTCGGCCGCATGGCAATTATCAAACATGAACATTAAACCAGGTGATGATGGATTTTTATTTTGGTTTTTTTGCTCCTCCCATATACCACTAGTTTGTAGTTGCTCAGGCCCATTATCAAATATTTTTTCATTATTGGCTATAATTTGCCCCTGGAAAGTCCATAAAACTAACATCGCATATCAACCAGACCCAATGTGGTGTTATTTATGTAATTCTATATCCATTGCTTTTGCTATTCTTTCGAATTTTTTTCTGGTTCTTAATTACAGAAAGAAAATTAGATATACATATGGACAAATCATTTCAATATCAGGTTGGGCGATAGCGTCAATTATACTAACTTGTTTAATTATTGGCTATCATGTTTGGTTTTATAAAAATCATTATGATGATACTTATATTTTAGGTGAAGGATTTTGGTTTGCGATTATAACTGTTATTTTACATTTCATTAATTTTGTGTTGTTGCTGATTAATGAATTAGGGTTCTTAATAAAAAAATATAAACCAATCTTCAATATAGACAAGGTCCAAGAAACATTAATTATCCAGACTACTTCTATGTGTATTTGGGTAATTATAGGTGCAGCTGTTTTTACTAGAATTTTAGATCTTCGGCTTGCAGACTCAGTTCTTTACTGCGTCATCTCCGTTGTTACAATTGGAAATCAGAGTGTTGTCTCAACGAGCAATGCAGCTGGTCAAACGTTAACAGCAGTCTGGATCGTTTGTGCGCTGGTGATGTTTGGTTTAATTGTTTCAAGTATTGGCAAAATGATGTTTAATTTTTCAAAGTCAACATTGTATTGGCATAGAATTGAAAAATTGCGGAGATCATTACTGAAAACTCATGAAAAAAACTTAGGAGTCATAACAACTAATTCGGAGTCTTTTACATTAATGAAAGATATTCAGAAATGGGCGTTCCAAATTCAAGGTATCTTTGAATTAACGAATGCAATTATTATTTTTATGTTCACTCTTATGTGTGGAGCTCTTGCATTTACATTATTAGAAAATTGGTCTTATAAGTTAAGTGTCTATTTTTGCTTTTTTAATTTAATGACATTAGGACAGGGAAATCAAGTCCCAACAACACCAGGCGGCAAGGCATTTTTCTGTGCATGGGCTATTTCTGCAATTCCAGTCATGACTATATTGGTTTCAACCATGAGTGATTTTTTGTTTTCTAAATTAACTCAGCTAGAGCAATTGACTTTTTCTGATGCTTTTGTTGAATTTTGTTTAAGTAAAAAATATCTAAGGAAAATTGGAGAGTGTTTACATGAAAGAGAAGAAATATATGTTAATATGTCTAAAATCAAAGATATGCGATCTAAATCAATGATAAGAATTTACGATGAAAATAGAACGGCAACGGGAAATCAGTATCATGTGGATGATCCTGCTAAAGATGTCCCAATTTTGTGCCATCCGGCAGATTTATTATATAAAGTCATTATAACCGGGAATGTGACAGCCAACTATGATTTCGTAACATCTGATTCATTTGTTAGATCAAATATAGCAACTACTCACCTTTTGAATTATTTTAGAGAAGGTGAGTATGTGAGCTTTGATAATGATAAACTGTATCAACATCGTGAAAAGCTAGGAGAGCAATTCAAGCTCTTGGATCCAAATTTTGATCAAGATCGGTTTGAAGAAGTTTATAATATACATCCGACTGATCATGATAACATTGGGGTTATTCAAAACGGCAATAGAATTGAAACAATATTCAAAAAGAAAAATGATTTTGTGCTTGATAAACTAAGCAGACTCCAAGTATTACTTGTTGAATTACGGAAAGCCACAATAGATCTTTGTATTGAGCCAGATAAGAAGTATTTATATGAAGAATGGGAAACATTATTTAGACTTACAAATAATTGTAATGTTTTAAATGATAGATTATACTGGATAGAGTCAATTTCCCCTCTTGCTTTTCCTATGCACCAACCAAAATATTTTACTTTACATTATCTACGACATATCGAACTGTTTTTACAAAAGTTTGCAGCTGAATGGGATGATGATGACGGTACCACGTAGTTTCATATATACAGCATTTCCCAATGCGCCTAGACCTTCCCAATTTGGAAATCCGATCAAATCAAACATTCAAATTTATTATCCAAAGATTATACAGCCCTTATCTCTAGAGAATGATGGATTGAATTTATATAATACCTCTACTTCACGATATAGCAGCATATATATATAAAGAAAACAATAGAAGCTTGAAACTGCTTGACTTGATTGATTAATTTTTGAGGAATCAAGAATGCTCAAAGAATTTCTTTCTACAACTGATTTTTCAACAATTATCTTATCTGTTATTATTGTACTAATTACCGGATTAACGTATCATTTTATAATATATCCACTTTATTTCCACCCACTTGCTCGAATTCCAGGTCCCAAAATATGTGCTCTTTCCAAGTATTACATTCTTTATAAATCATGGAACGAAGAAAGAAACAGGTACGTTCAAAAACTCCATGAAAAATATGGATCAATTGTACGAATTGGCCCAAACGAGATAGATATTAATGAAATAAGCTATCAAAAAGATATATATTTGGCCAATTTCGACAAGTCAGGGTTTTATGCACAGTTTGGAAATTATAATCAGCCAAATACATTTTCCACTGTTACAAAAAAAGAGCATTTATTGTCAAGAAAAACAAGCCATAAATTTTATTCAAAAAGTAATATTTGCTCTTATAAGGTAATTTCAAGATTAGAAAACGTCATTAAGGATACGTTGAAAGTATTTGAAAAAAATAACGAAAAGGAATTGGATGTTTTTGTTTTATTTTGCGATATGGCTATGGATGCAGTGACATCATTTTCATTTGGCTCAGGCAATTATGAATCTTTGCTTACAGATCCATTTGGGAGAGGAAAGGAAATAGTTAGAAATTTTGGAATTCAATCTTCAACGGGATTTTGGGTTACAGAGATGCCAGAATGGTTGGATTGGATAACAACTTCCAAAGTCATTGAAGCTTCAAATAAATGTTGTGATTGGATTGAAGATCAGTTCAATATTGCCCTGAGTAGACTAAGTGAAGTTGAAGAAAGAAATGAGGAAACATTACTTACTGTTTACTTTGAATCAGATCATAATGGTGAAGTTGTACGGAAGAATCAAATTTTCAACGAAGTTCGGGCAAAATCTGAATTTTTTGATCATATAGCTGCAGGACATGTCACAACAGCAACAACACTATCTTATTTGTTTTATGAACTTGCCAAATATCCTGAAATTCAAAAAAAATTACATAAGGAACTTGAAAAACTCACACTACCTCTTGAATCAAATAATTATCAACTTATAGATTATACCACCATTGATAATGAATCATTTCTTCCATATCTTCATAGTGTTATTTTTGAGACGTTCAGAGTTCATGCTGCTATCCCTGGCCAAGAGCCAAGAATTGTGCCACCAAAAGGCATGATATGGAGAGGAAATTCCAACACAGGGTGTATTAAAATTCCAGCGGGTACAACCGTTGTTATGCAACCATGGAGTCTACATCGAGTTTCATCAATTTTTCCTGATCCTGATAAGTTTGATCCACAAAGATGGATCGAAGCAGAAGCCGAACAATTGAAAAAGATGAAAGAACATTTGATGCAATTTGGTGCAGGTTCACGAATGTGTATTGGTTTGAATTTGGCAACTGCTGAAATCAAGTTGGCTGTTGTAAACTTGTTGGTTAGATATCAAGTAGAGCTTGTAAGTGGATTTGATTATGACTATGATGGAGAAATGCTAGATATTTACACTACAGTGCCAAGATCCGAAAAGATGATATTGAAGTTTAAAAAGCTAGTATAGGCTAATGTTCGTAAATGTTTAAAACTGTTTAAAACTGCATAAATCTGTTTAAAAATGTTAAAAAAATCTGTTAAGAATAGACAATTAATAAATTGGCTACCCCGGGAAAATAAATATTTCCAAAATCAGTATGAAGTTAATATTTCAGTTTTTGTGCTTTTGCAAACAAGAAAAATTAAGTTTCAAATTTTTTTTTGAATTTTCTATTTCTCTTTCTTTTTAACCTTTTTCATCTATTTATAAATATACATATACCAAAATATTAGTTTCACATTAGGTATAATATGTCTATTCCAAATTTAGCAGGAGACGCAGTTCTCAAAGCATCAGATCCGGTTCCAGATGGATCACTTTTTGTCCATGGTATTGATTACTCAAAGGCCGAATCTCGTAATGCCAGAGCTACAGATATAATTGAAGGTATGAGAACTATGGGATGTCAAGCAAGTTCTCTTGCACAAGCATGTGATATTATTGAAGAAATGAGAACTTGGAGAGGTAAACACTATGATGAATTAGAAGAACATGAAAGAAAGGGACAGTTTGATGAAGCCGGATATCAAAAGACAACGATTTTCATGGGTTATACATCAAATTTAATTTCATCAGGGTTAAGGGACACATTGAGATTTTTAGCTGAACATAAAATGGTTGATGCAATTGTTTCAACTGCAGGTGGTATTGAAGAAGATATCATTAAATGTTTAGCACCAACATATATGTCTGAATTCAGTGCACCTGGTAAAGAATTACGTGAAAAAGGTATGAATAGAATTGGTAATATGGTTGTTCCAAACGATAACTATTGTAGATTTGAAGAATGGATGGTTCCATTATTAGATGTTATGTTAAAGGAACAAGTCGAATTTGTTGCAAAGGAAGGTAAAGAATCATTCCATGCAGGTACACCATTTTGGACACCAAGCAAATTCATCGACAGATTAGGTAAAGAAATTAACGATGAAAGTTCGGTTTTATACTGGTGTCATAAAAACGAAATTCCAGTTTTTTGTCCTGCATTAACAGATGGATCAATTGGAGATATGTTATTCTTCCATACATTTAAAGCATCACCAAATCAAATCAGATTAGATATCGTGGAAGATATCAGAAAGATCAACTCGATGTCAATGAACGCGTACAAGGCAGGTATGCTTATTTTGGGTGGTGGACTAATCAAGCACCATATTGCTAATGCATGCTTAATGAGAAATGGTGCCGATTATGCAGTTTATATCAACACAGGTCAAGAGTTTGATGCGTCTGATGCGGGTGCAAGACCAGACGAAGCTGTTTCATGGGGTAAAATTAAAGCCGATGCTAAGAGTGTCAAGGTTTATTCGGATGTTACATTAGTTTTCCCATTAATTGTTGCAGCAACATTTGCAAGTAAATAAAGCAATATTTGATATCCTTTATGCACTATATTTTATTTAATGTCTGATATTTGATAATTTATATTTGATATATATATATATACAATAATAGAATATAATTATGATATGATATGATATGATAGAATTTTAAATTTTATAAAGAATAATTTATTTAAAAACAAAAATAATATATTTTATTTTAGTCTGGTTTGGTTTATTTCAGTTTATTTTAAGCTCTTGGGGTAACCGAACCTGTCCAAGATTCAAACTTTGGTTTCGCAGTATTATATGGGACAAAAGCACCTTTAGTAAACGTATGATTGATCGGATGATGTTGTTCTGGGCTTATATGTCTAATTGCTATTTCGTCTTGGGATAATTTTGTTGGCGGTTTGTCGGTACCGTACGCCAACCAATAATGCCAGCCCGGTTCTGAGTGTGAAGCATCGAATCTCCAGAAATCCTTGTATTCGACCCATCTTGTTCTCATATGGATTTCGTCTGGGCTGTCGGTTTCATAATATTTATTACCAAAATCATCTTCACCAACAAGAGTACCGGACTTGGTGTCATTCATATATGCGATTTGACGGCCTGAACGCACAAGACCATTTCTCCAGATGTTCTTAAGTGTTCTAATAAATGAGACTGACATTGTCAAATGTTACAACTCTGGTATATGCCGACCTTTATATCAAAATTCCAACCTACAGGGCAACATTCTATATGTTATTTGTTCCCCTCAAGCCTGTTAGTAGCGATTTTCCGTTTGGAAGAAAAAACAGCCTTACATGGTGCACAGATGTTATGTGCTTCAATACAAACCAACCCGTCGATCGGCGCGCCGATCGGCGCAGCCGTCACGGGCGCGTCACGGGCTTGTTCTGCGGGTTTGCGCGGGTTTTGCGGGTTTGCGCGGCTTTTTGTGCGCTATGAGTTTGCACCCCACTGACTCAACTTGCTGATCCGGTGGCTACAAACTAATCTCCTGCACCGGCGGCGTGCCGCGTGCCGCCGGTCAAACCCTCCTGCGTCCTCACAACGCCCCCTATAGCTCCTATCGCCCCTATCGCCCCCAGAACATGCTTGCGCCGGCGGCCGCGTCTCCGGATAACCACCGTTGATTGTAACGCCGTCACACCATGGCGCGCTATTGTGGACGCCCGCTACCGGAGAAAATACAAATGGTATTTTGTTAATATGAGTCAACGAAGTCAGATTGCTTTATTGGTGGGGATATGTTTCAAAAGTATAAATGTGTCTGGGTTTTCCTTAGTTGAAAAATTTTCGAACCTGTAGAAACTTGTTAAACTTTTTTGGTCTTTCTTTTAGTATCACACATTAGTAAATCACAATGTACAGAAACGCAGCTGCAAGACTTGCAAGAACATCCAAACAATCTGCTAGAGCACTCTCCTCTATGGCAAAGAGACCAACTCTTAATGCTATTGCATCCATGCCAAAGACTAACGTTCAATCTGTCAGAGGTTTAAAGAAAATCAACTTTGCTGGTGTTGAAGAATTAGTCCACGAAAGATCCGACTGGCCAAGAGAAAAATTAATCGAATACTTCAAGAACGATACCATGGCATTAATTGGTTACGGTTCCCAAGGTTACGGTCAAGGTTTAAACTTAAGAGATAACGGTTTAAACGTCATCATTGGTGTTAGAGAAGGTGGTGCATCATGGAAAGCAGCAATCGAAGACGGTTGGGTTCCAGGTGAAAACTTATTCTCCATTAACGAAGCTATTGCAAAGGGTACCATCATCATGAACTTATTATCCGACGCAGCTCAATCTTCCACTTGGGCTGAATTAAAGCCTCAAATTACCGAAGGTAAGACTCTTTACTTCTCCCACGGTTTCTCCCCAGTCTTCAAGGACTTAACCAAGGTTGACCCACCAACTAACGTTGACGTCATTCTTGCTGCACCAAAGGGTTCCGGTAGAACCGTCAGATCCTTATTCAAGGAAGGTAGAGGTATTAACTCCTCTTACGCAGTCTGGAACGATGTTTCCGGTAAGGCTGAAGAAAGAGCTATTGCTTTAGCTGTTGCAATTGGTTCCGGTTACATCTACCAAACCACCTTTGAAAAGGAAGTCTACTCTGACTTATACGGTGAAAGAGGTTGTTTAATGGGTGGTATCCACGGTATGTTCTTAGCTCAATACGAAGTCTTAAGAGAAAACGGTCACTCCCCATCTGAAGCTTTCAATGAAACTGTTGAAGAAGCAACCCAATCTTTATACCCATTAGTCGGTAAGTATGGTATGGATTACATGTATGATGCATGTTCCACCACTGCAAGAAGAGGTGCATTAGACTGGTACCCAATTTTCAAGGATAACTTAAAGCCAGTTTTCCAAAGCTTATACACTTCTGTCAGAGACGGTTCCGAAACCCAAAGATCTTTAGACTTCAACTCCCAATCTAACTACAGAGAAGAATTAGAAAAGGAATTAGAAATCATCAGAAACATGGAAATCTGGAGAGTCGGTAAGGAAGTCAGAAAGTTAAGACCAGAAAACAACTAAGTTAGATGCATTCATGCATCTAATTTCTGTTGATTTCTCCACGTCTTTTCTGATACAGAGAAATGTCTTTTTTTTCTAACAAATTATATAGTCATTGAATGACATTTTGTTACAGAAGAAAAAACATACGCATAAAACAGTAATACTGTTCTTTACTATAATATACCATCCACATCCATCTTATTTATTCTTGTATTTTATATTTATATATAGCTTTTCCCATGTTTAATTGAATAAACAGTGACGATAACTTTTTTAAAATCCAAATCCCGATTGCTCTCATGGAAAATGCCATGGTAAAAGCCACAGACGCAAAATCAAATATGCGGCGTTTGGCCGTTTCTGCTTCACTGCGCAACATGAAAATCAAATGATTACGTTTTTTCTTTTCACTTGATATACGCAGAATAAAAGAAAGAAAGTACATTAGGTTTGGGGTTTTAGTGTGCACATCATATCATAGTACAATGTCTATCCCGGAACCAAGAAACGGAACACTCAGATTGGGATCTGTTGCACCCAACTTCACGGCAGACACATCTTTGGGACAAGTGACGTTCTATGATTACATTGGCCCCGACAGCTGGTGTATTTTGTTTTCACATCCAGACGATTTCACACCGGTATGTACCACCGAGCTCGGTGCGTTTGCCAAACTCGAGCCCGAGTTTACCAAGAGAAACTGTAAAATGATGGGCCTCAGTGTCAACGACAGCGACTCCCATAGGGCATGGATCAAAGACATCGACGAAATAACAGGCTCCAAACTGCAGTTTCCTATCATTGCAGACCCTGAGCGCAAAATCTCCTTGATGTACGACATGATCGACTACCAGGACGCCACCAATATTGACGACAAAGGCGTGCAACTAACCATCCGGTCCGTATTCATAATCGATCCGAGCAAGAAAATCAGACTCATAATGACCTATCCTGCCAGCTGTGGGAGAAACACCGCTGAGGTTCTACGTGTCGTTGACTCCTTACAAACTTCCGAAAGACTTGCAAGAAAGGTGACGACCCCAATAAACTGGGTTCCCGGTGACGACGTTATCATTGCACCCACCGTGTCCGACCAAGAAGCAAGATCCCTGTTTCCAAAGTTCAGAGCCATCAAACCCTACCTCAGGCTCACTCCTCTTCAGAAGGATCTATAGCCTTATATCCTATCATGTATTATCTATATAAACCATTATCGTTTCAATTTCATCTTTGTCGTACTGTAACAATAGCCCATCACAACTCTCGTTCCACACATAAACTCTCTCCCAGCAACGCCGTGTGCCCAGGCTGCCGCCCCTGCTTCCGGCTCCCTGCTTCCGCCGCCCCTGCTTCCGACCCCCTGCTTCTGCCCCGGACCGTTTCCAACCCGCTCGGGCCTGCCCCTTTCCAACTTCCCCCTTCTCCCATCTCCCTTCCCCACAAACTTGCAGGCGCTCTGCGCTTGATTTGCGCGCCGGCCCGACCCCGTGTTGGGAACCCCTTGTGCCCTCTGCTAAACGAGACGCCCCCTTTGAATTTTCGCTCGGGTTATTAATAACTCTGCACAGTGCTGGAAATAGCCCCTTTCTTTTTGTATTCGTGTTTGTGCTCAGCTATTTATTTACTTGACAAGCACCTTGTTGTGGAAATCATCATAAGATCAGCGGACCTTTTGTACTACCAAGTACCAACCTTGCTCCTCCTTGTACAGACACGTGTGTTCTAAAATCCTCATACTCAGGGTTTTTGTGGATTGCTAGTGTAGATTAATTAGACCCACATATATCAAAAAGAAAAAAAAAGAAAAAAAAGTGGATAAAAAATAAACAAAATTAACAAATAACACATTCACAAAATAACAAAATAACAAAATTCAGGAGAAGATACTATAAAAAAAATAGAAAAATCAAATGTTTCCTATACTAGGGAATAAGACACAAAAAGATCGTGGTATTGTCATGTATCAGGAAGATGAAAAGTTGGATAGATCAGATGACAAAAGTCGAAAAGTGTATTTAAAAATTGTTCTTTCAGTGATATTTTTGTCACTGTCACTATTCACACTGTTGAGTCCTTATTTCACGATTGATGACAATAATAATAAAAACTCAACCACATCTAAAATCGAGTATTTGGAAGATACGTCCAATGCTCAAATACAAGAATCTTCAAACCCTGAAACTGATAATACTATAGATTTTAATTATATTGCTACTACTAATACTTATACTGATACTGTTTATAATACTATTTTCACTGATATTTCCACTATAACTGCAATAACTACTAATATAAAAACAACTAATGATCTTGATCATAATAATGATGATACTACTCCTACCAATAATAATAATATTAATGATACCAATGATACCCAAGAAACAGAACTTGTTTCAATAATCCATGAAAACGAAATGTTGGAAAATGAACACCCTTTAATTAATCATGCTAATAATATCATACGTAATATAATGGAAGGTTCAAATAATGCAATTATACCCCGTTTCAAAATTGATAAAAGGGCAGAAGATTCTAATTCTTCAATTTCTAACCTTGAATCAAATACTTCAAATGATGATACTACTGCTTTAACAGCTTTCAGAACATTTGATGCTCAAACTGATACATCATTATCTTCATTATCAACTTCCTCAACTTCCTCAACAACTTCAACAACTTCATCAACTTCGTCTTCATCGATTTCGTCTTCATCAACTTCTTCAACAATTTCAACCACCAGTTCAACTTCGGTAAATGAAAATCTAGGTTCATTCACACCAACGACAACTAGTTCAACTACATCTTCAAATATTTCATCCTCAGTTTCAACTTCACCCTCAATTTCAACTTCATCATCAACATCAACTTCATCATCATCATCATCATCAAATACCTCATCTAGTAATTCACAATCAATATCTACACCATCTTCTACTTCATCCTCAAATAATATTCCATCCTTAACATCATCATCTAGTTCTTCTTCGACGTCACTTATTCCAACATCGACGTCATCAACTTCAGTATCATCAACTTCACATACCTCAGCTATACCTACATCAACATCTTTCTCATTACCAACATCAACATCATTTTCATCATCAGATACTTCTATCTCAACTACATCTTCATCATCATCAACAGTATCTAATTATTCTTCAGATTATGGTTCTTATATTGTTATCGGATCTACAACTATAATTAATAGTGCAAGTACAATAACCAAATTTCATACAATTACGGCGTCAGCGACTTCAAATGCTAAATCTTCAGGAATCTCAGCAAAGGATAAAGATATTGCTATTGGTGTTGGTATTGGTATTGGTATACCCGTTATTGCAACCATTATAATTCTTCTACTTTTATTATACAAGAGAAAACAACAGAATTCTGTTAGAAATTATGTGGATTCTAACGGAAGAGATGCAGGTATTGCAGTCGAAGAAGGAAATATTTTCAAACGTGCCTTTAGAAAAGCTTTTATTGGATTACCTACCCTGAGAAATAATCCAATATCTGGTGACTTTGATGAAGAATTAGGAGATGAGTTAATTAATGAACCTAAAACAAATTACAAAAAGAATGAAGATACTGCTTTGTTCAACAATGCCAATCCTAACAATTTTTCAGGATTTTACGTTAATCGTCCTAGACCTTTACGTTTACACAATTCGGA
Source organism: Pichia awuae (assembly GCA_030563725.1). Classification (NCBI taxonomy): domain Eukaryota; kingdom Fungi; phylum Ascomycota; class Pichiomycetes; order Pichiales; family Pichiaceae; genus Pichia; species Pichia awuae. The sequence continues at coordinate 69,711 of JAJMJV010000011.1, forward strand.
TGAACAATCGCAAGATTCAATTTCGAATAAAGAACAATCAACTTCCCCAAGAGTGACAAATCCTGATCCTATTTCTGAATCGGATTCAGACTCTGATTCCAATACTGGAAATTACGTAGCAGCTGAAAATTTTTCAACAACACCTTCTGCACTAGATGTACGACCTAGTATACCAAAATTAGAATCTGATGCAAGTTTATAGTCGTCGATTTTTTATTTTCCCATCTTTAATTAATTTATATAGAGTGTTATAATTTTTTTTTAAATTTAATTTAAACATATCATGTTTAAAAAATATCTGATAAATCAGCCCTTCTTTTCCTGTTGTGCATCAAATCAAGCAATTAAAAATTTTAAACAGTCAGAAGAGAGCCACGGAGATAAATGATTTTGTTTAACAAAGTAGATTAAAAAAAATATAAACAATACCTCAACTTTTTTATTTCGATTGATGTCTATACCCATCATTACACAAGACTCTAAAAAACTAAACCAATAACTAAATAGAAAATTAAGATTCAAATGATTTTAGTTTTGCTTTTAAGAGAATTTGTAATTAACACAAAACAATAAAAAATCGTAACCAAAGCAAATAACTATTACATACACATACATACACACACATAAATATAGAGGTGTATGTAAAATGTAAATATGTTTAAAAGCAAAATAGAGCAGATAAACTATCCATTTGTATATGCATTCTATAATATGGATTATAATAGCATCAAAATTCCAAAAAGTACTGCAAAAAAGTTGAGTTGAAGCAATGATGCTGCCCCTTCAAAGGCGAAGGTGGTTGAAGAATATAGGGAAAAAGATGTAGACGTATAGAAGGACAAAATAGAGGTAGTAGTTGACATGTCAGTTGTGGAAGATTCATAAGGCTTTGAAGTTGTTAAAATTGTTGAAACTGTTAAAACTATTGAAGTGGTTGAAGTTGATTCAATGTTTTCAATTTTTTCAATTGTGGGAGTTGTTAAAGCTGTCAAACTTGTAAGGATAGTAGAAATTGTGGAAAGGGTCAAAGTCTTTGATGCCGTTTCATTTGTGTAAAGTGAAGAAGCTGTGGGAAAGCTTGAATATTCTAAACTAGTAAACGAAATAGACTTCAAGCTTATTGACGACGACTTTAACAAAGTAGATGAGATAAAAAACGTTGAAACAGTTGAAGAAGTTGGTGCACTACTTGAAACAGTTGGAATGGATGAATACTCCAATGTTGGTTCAATAGTTGATTTAATACTAGGAATTGATTGAAATGATGAAGAATCCGTTGTTGGAATGGAAGAAGTAATAGGTGATATTAAAGTGAAAGGTGGCTTTTCACTAACAATTGGATTTATTGATGATTCCGAAATGACTGGACATATAATATATGGAATAATATAGTTCGTCAAATCAACAGAAGTTAAAAAGGAGCTACTGGAAAACACTTTTTCAACTGTAGATGGGGCAAAAGAACCTGTTATACCAGATGGCATTAAACAGGAAGTAGTAGTGATTTCAATTAATGAGATTCCAATAAGTATTGATGATGATCCTTCTTTACATATTGCAGTTCGAGTCATTGATGAACAGTCAGTAACAAGCATAGTGACTGTTTCACTGATTGGTAAAATAGATGTAGTTGAGGTAGTAGGTGTAGTGGAGGAAGTAGGTGTAGTGGAGGAAGTAGGTGTAGATGAGGAAGTAGGTGTAGTTGATGAAGTAGGTGTAGATGGGGAAGTAGGTGTAGATGGGGAAGTAGGTGTCGTTGATGAAGTAGGTGTCGTTGATGAAGTAGGTGTAGATGGGGAAGTAGGTGTCGTTGATGAAGTAGGTGTCGTTGATGAAGTAGGTGTAGTTGAGGACGTAGGTGTAGTTGAGGACGTAGGTGAAATTGATGAATGGCAAGTGAAACTTGGAACATTGGTGTTTGTAACAGAAAGAGTTGAAACATCTCTTGTACCAGTATAAATAGTAGAGTAAATTGATGTACCAAAGGAGCCAGTAAAACCTGATGGAACACCACAAGATGTTTCAGTAAGTGCTACAGGATAATCATCAACATGAAAAACCAGCCTGGAAGCGATACAAGTAGCAACAACCGTATTACTATAACAATCTGTAAGTATAATAGTGGAGGTGACCGGGGTTGGTGCTGGACAGGTGAAAACTGGAAGGTCGCAATTGGTAATTGTAAAAGTGGAAGAAACCCCATTCAAACCAAGAACTGCAGTAGTTGGATGACATTCAAAAGAACCAGTAGCACCATCTGGATTGATACAAGACGTGGTAGATACGGAAGCAGTGTAACCGTTCTCCTGAGGAAAGCTAGTCATACCTACAGTACAATGAGCAGTGGAAGTTTCATCAGGACAAATTAACGTTTCCCAGGCAGTTGAGGTACAGTGTATATTTTCGTCACAATGAGTGAACGTAGACATTTCAGTAGATGAAGGAACAGTTGATGTATCCGTAACGGTTGGAAGGCCTTCATTAGCACAAGCTGCAATTTGGACTTCAGAAAAACTAGTGGTACCCACCGATGTATGAACAGATTGACTAGTGTCTGTTGAGTAAATTGTATAAGTACTTGTAACAAAAACAGTTACAAATGGATCACAATCATCATCATCCCTTTTAGGTAAAGCCTTACCATTTGGAATTTTCAAAGAAGATACTATTTCAAAAAATAAAGTCACCAGAATGAAGTTAAGGATATTCATATTTTCAATTAGAGTGTTGTACTTTTAAGTAAAACAAGTGCTTAGCAAAAATACATGATTAAAACATCAATCACAAAAGTGGAAATTCTTTTCCTTTAAAAACAAATCATTTTATTCCTTTTTCCTTTGCTTGTCACAAAAATATGCAATACATGAAACATCTATGATTCTAAAGATTCCCAAAAAATACATCACCTTAACCTGAATATTTGAAAAAAGATGTAAAAATAGAAATTTTATAGTTCGGACATAAAAATACCATGTTTTTTTCTCTGACAGCTAACATTGTAGATCTGCAAACTTTAATTAGAAACGTTGGAATACCTTAAAAAATCGAACAAATACCGTATCAAAGCAAAATAACTTCAACAACTCCTACAAACCTCGAAATTATGTGTCTGAAAATTCGAACATTTCCCTTTTGGGACATGCTAATGAGCCTTGCACTGACATCCGTTTAGCGGGGTGAATGCATTTTCATATATTCGTTAAAAGAACAAAGGTAAAACTATTTTGCATTTGAAACAACATTGAATTGGTAATGTGGATATCCAGTTAGCGGGTGTTTTGCTATTTTTCAGATTTATCTTTGCGGGGCATTTTGCCTTAAAGCATCCCTGAAAAAATATAACGGAAACAACAAAACAAAAGATGGATTGTAAATTTGCAAGGGTACAACTAATCTATAATTACTTTTAAATTAAATACTTGTAAAATATATACTATACACTACTGCTTATTCAAAAAAACTTTTAATTCGTATTTGAAAGCATGAGGATTCGAATCATCGGGAAACCAGTTTCCGACCTTTCGTATCCATCTTTCTTCTTCAACTTTCCAAATTTTATACATATTTGGAGTGACTTTAAAACAATTCTGTTGATTTTTCAGTTTGTCGGATAAAGAAATAGTAGATTCTGAAGGAACCAATCTGCCTGAAACGCCACGACCATCGACCTTTCTAATATGTGCTTGAAATGTGGTATCGAAATCATCTCCAAATGGATCGTCTTCATACTTTCCTTTAATGTTTACCCAACGCAAGTTCTTATTATCATAAACCATGTCTCCCAAAAGTTGTGGTATCTCATTCTTATTATTGTTTATAAGTGTAGGGTTTGATCTAGTAATCGATTCAAATCTAACCAAATCTTCTTCATTTCCCTTCCATTTTTGTAACTTTGGATCATACACCAATTCTCCAAACAAATGCCCATTCAGTACTTTTTTAACCTTAAATTTCCCCAAAGATCTAATAAACCGTAGCTTACCCTCTTTAGTCAACTGCGATGTTTTCGATTCTTGTGGTACAGAGTGCCGTAGAGTTTTACTACTTCGTTGTTTAGTATGTGATAAAGAGTTGGATTCTTCGGATTGTTTCAAATCTATTTTAAGTTTAGGCTTCGATTGCCTTTTAGCACTAGATAAAAGAGTCAAATTATCATCAATATAATCAAGCTCATAACCTGTGAAAACAGGATATTTCATGTTTTTATTGGTAGAAATATCTAACGAAGACTGATATCGTTTAACCTTTTTAGGCGATCCAGTCAAACTTGCACCCCTAGCCAGAAGTGGAAGTGATTTTTTTCGATTTAGTTCATTTGGTAGTGTATTTATCCTGAACCTTTGTAACTTTGACAAATCCACTTTATCAATATGATCAAAATCGGAATCCTTTGAATAATCATCAAGATGTTCATTCTCATAATAATATTCAGGCACTCGATTCATTTTAGAATTTTGTCTCTCTACTCTGCTCAAAGCATGCTTAGCCAATGCCTCATTTTTTGCCTGTAACTGTCTTCTCTTCAATGTCTGTTTAAAATCCAAATTGTGGTTCATGTCATGATAATCTACTGCATAATCGCTATTATCTGTATCGCTTTCTAACGGAGCCGAATGTATAGAAGATGGCGTTCGTGATGAAAGAGAAGATATTGATTCTCTTCTTGGATAATGCGTGGTTATAGTCACTGCATTATCCTCAATGGGTAGTTTAATAGCTGATCTCAATTGTTTCGGCTCATTTTTTGATTCACGTTTAATATTTTCGTTATTTTCTCTCTGCATCTTTATTTTCTTTTGAACTTTCAAATCAAACCCTTCCTGACTATCAAAATCCCAATCTGATCCATCTCCATCACTTTCTGAATCGGCATACCGTTGTAACATCGTCTTTTTATTAAAAGCTTTCAAATTTTTCCTTCTTTGCGCCAACGTCTCTCGGTCATCACACTCTCTTTCATGCACAGTCGAAAGATCCGAAGGGTGGATCTTCAACTTCTTAAACTCTTTATCCATATCTGGTATAATATGGAAACAACAATACACACTGCAAACGGTTTTGAATGGTTTTAAAAACAAATGCAAAGTCAATCTTTCTGAAAACAAACACAAGAAATGTCTAAATCAAGGAAAGTGTAAATACGCGGAAGGCTTAACATTATGAAATATATATATATATATATATACATATATTGATATATAGATATATAGATATAATTGAAAATCTTATAAAAGTTATATAGAAACAGTATATATATATGTTTACGTGTATATATGGATAATTGGTATATATGTATAATTGTTATATATGTGTGCTTGTGTCTGTTTTTGATTTTTTGAACTGTTGATTAATGGTTAAACCATTCTCTAAAATCTTGCACATTACTTACTTCCCTAACATACTTATTCTTCTTTGCGCCAAAAAGAACAGCCGGCTGTACCATTCTGTATCCTTGTAGCAGTTTTTCATAAATGGCATTTTCTTCACCAAATTCATCACCATTTGCCAACCAACCTTTCTTTTTCAATATAGGATTCATTTTTATCGGTTTAAGACCCTTTTCAAATAATAAAATATGAAGTAAATAATGAACCCAAAGCAAATTAAAAATTGGATATTTATTTGACCAATCAGTAGGTTGTGATTCTGTGGCTAAAGTGTTGATACTCATTCCCGAGACTGAATTCGGTAATGAATCCATCCTATTGTTAACGACACGTCTCATCAATTTATAAATGGTGTGTCTGTATTCTCCTCTACCCTTAAAAAAATCGGCATCGTATAAGTTTCTATACATCAACTGATCGCTGACAACACCACGAGCTAATGCATGATCAATTATAGTAACATTGATTATAGTAGAATCAAAAGATTCGACTTCATTTATAAGAATGTTTTCAATGTTTAAATCTCTGTGTTCATAATTTTCATCTTCACCTAAACATATTGCATTTAATACCTGCCTAAAAATGATGGAAGCATCTTTCCAGTTTTTTAATTTATAATCTTTCAATGAAATACCAGCATATTCTAATCTCATGATTAAATAGAGTTGATTTTTCGGTTGTTCTTCCAGACCCATCAATTCAAGTAATGAGCTTGGACATGGGCTTTTTACAACTTTAGCAGAATTGATTTTAACATAACCTTCTTTGTTACTCATTAACATAGTAAAAGTTAATTCTTGTATTGATCTAGTTATTGTATCAACATCAAGAGGGATAACTTTCCAAACACCGGACGGAGTTAAGTTTGAATCTGAATCCACACAAGAAAATTCTAAAAACATGAAATTTTCTTTTGATTTGTTTAACTTTGTAAGATGTTTTCTAGTATTTGAAGATTGAAATTTATTTAAATAACTCGTAAACAAAACCGGTCTAGATTGATTACATAATTTCAGTAATAGAGAATAATGTAATTGATTTATATGAGATGATTTTAATTTCATTTGATCAGAATCCGAAACCAATGATGAAATAGATACAATTGATGACGAATTTCTCAATTTGTGTCTAATTTTGTCCTTTGTTTGTTGTTGCATCACAGGTAATGATATATTATTTTTATAATCAATTGGCTCAGTTGAATATCTGTTAGGTTTAAGAAATGATCTTATATTTTCCAAAGACATTTTTCTCTTAGATATTAAACTCTTACGTTTTTCTGAAGAAGATTTTTCTTGGGTTTCCGATTTAAGTGATGATGCAATTGATTTCATTGAGATGGAGTTTCTTAAACTTATAAAAGATGTTGATTTTGTAAGTGTTTTCTTCAATTTAGACATTCCAAAATCAGATGCTTCTGTTTCTATTTCTGTTTCATGCTTTTGTTGGTTATTTTCGTTTTGCTTGTTTTGCTCAATTTGATATTTTTGTTCTGGTAATTGTTGTTGTAGTTGCAATTGTTCTTTTAGCTGTTCAGGTAATTGTTCTAGATCATGTTCTTGTGAGAGGTGTTGATCATGTTTTTGTTCCACTTCTTGAGTACCAGCATTCGAATTTGAATCATGCTTCTCTGAAAAATATGTATCCACAGAATGTCTGTAACTTTTTCGACTCGACTCATTAGAATTATAAGAAATGTAGGATTTTCTATTGGTATCACTTGTGGATTTTGAGCTTGTTGTTCTGGTACTTGCAATTGATTGGCGATTGATGACTGTATTAGTCGCCGTTCTCAATGGTGATAGTGTTCTTTTTCTTTCAGTAGGCAATTTCTGTTTTGGTTTAATATTTTCCTTGTCAAAATAGCTCTGCATCTTCAATCTTGGCGTTGATTTCCTAGATGCTGGAGGTGATGAATGAATTTGGAATCCATCATTTCCATCATCTAAAATACTTGACAAAGAAAGAGTGGCAGAAATCGAAGCAAGTCTATTAGACATTATGGGTAAGCAATTTTATCTAGTTTGTAATATGTACTTGTATATATATATATTGATAGTATTATTAATATTATTATTAGTATTTTTATTAGTATTTTTACTATTATTTTTATTAGTATTTTTATTAATATTTTTATTCTATTTTTCTGTTTGTTTGTTTGTTTGTTTGTTTGTTTGTTTGTTTTTAGTTACGTTAAGCAAATATGACTTGTTGGTGAAAAATCAAATGAAAAAAACAAAAAACAGTGCCAACGGTAAATTGTACTGTTATATCGGTTCAATCAACTGGCTGTTTTGTCCACTGTCTATCTGTGTGCCTGGTTGTTTTATATATATAAGAAAAAACCACCATATAAGATGTTGACAGAAAAAAAGAAAAACAAAAATGCGGTTCCGAATCAGGAAAAATACAAACAACACGATGAAATGGGGGGTATTAGAGGCCCAAGACTGCAGCAGCAGAGTGGATAGCTCATTATGGGCGTGTCGAGGTATTTATGTATGTATGAATGCATCTAACAATATGAGACAGTGTATATATGTAAGTATATATAGAGTTATTTGAGTATGTAGGCATATATAGGACAAAGTGGGTGGGTTTCGAGATTCCAATCTCAACTGCTAGGTACAGTTGAAGGAGTTTTGAAGTGTGAATAGAGGTCAGAGACAAAGGTGTGCAAGGTTGCAAGAACAGTGTCCAGAGCCATACACCAGAAGAACGCCGAAACGGTGTTCTTCTGGCCCATAGGCATTCGCAAAATGTATGAGAACGGGAACGGCACATTTATCATAGAATGGGCGTGCTGGAAAAGCAGGATAACCGGAGCACGAGAATACCATAACCTCAGTATATAGATTGGTGCCTTTTGCACCAGCATGATCAACTTGGAAATGGTGTTGACATGTACTGCCTGTTGATTGTTGATGATGGAAGACAATTCTGTAATCTGGTCATTGAGTTTATCGAGTTTACGGTTCAGTTTGGTCCATTTAGCATAGTTGTCTTGGGCTGACAATGCGTTTCTCTCAGATTCAATCTCACGACGTTCCTTGGACAGTGTAGCTAACTCTTGTAACGACTTTCTGTTGCCGAAAAATCGGGTGGCTATCCATCGTGCACACCAATTTCTGTCTATAAAATGGGTGAAAATATAAGTAAAGACCGAAATAAATGTCACGGTTGTCAATAGCGGCTGTAACTCTATTCCATATACATGTAACATCGTCGTGGTTGCTTGTTTGGACGTCTGATATCGGGAGACACGCTTTCTTCAGATGAAAACACTCCTCAAAGACCCCAAGACCTTAAGACTCAAAGAGCTCAAGGCGAAAGACGGGAAAAATCATTTCGCTGGCGAGCTGTGCAAGCGGATTCAGCGTTGGAGTTGGACAAGAAACAGGATTAGAGCTTGTGGAGCTGCTGTGTACTGTGTGCTATATACCGTGTGCTATCTGCTGCTATCTAGTGTGTTTGTGTGCTGTGATTACGGAACAGGAAAGGAACAAGAAACGGACAGGAAAAGACCCGGTACGGCTTTAGATATTAAAATATTTCAGATAGAGAAGTAAATATATACATATAGATATAGAAACAGCAATCGAAACAGAGTTAAAACAGATATACAAACAGATGACTACTTATAGTGAAATGGACTATTCAAGTGATGACGACGTAGAACCATGGATTGTCCAATACGTGTCAGGTTTTGGTAAGGACTTCTATGTTGAAGTTGCACCTGAGTTCATTGAAGACGACTTCAACTTGACAGGATTGAGCTCATCAGTGCCATATTACAAACAAGCGTTAGATGTGATCTTGGATTTGGAACCAGAGTTTCCTGTGGAACAGTCGGACGTTGCCCTTATTGAACACGCAGCAGAGTTATTGTACGGATTAATCCATGCCAGATACATAATAACCAAACAAGGGATGATTGCTATGGCGAAAAAATACGAGAATAATTGTTTTGGTTCATGTCCAAGATACTATTGTGAAGGTAGTAACATGTTGCCGATCGGACGGTTCGACACCCCAGGCTACGAAACTGTGAGATTATATTGTCCTAATTGTAATGACATCTATTTGCCTAGTTCCTCGAGATATTTGAACACGGACGGTGCTTTCTTTGGTACCAGTTTTGCGGGCTTGTTTATGAAGATGTTCCCAGAAGTCAACAAGTCGAAAATAGCCACGCAAAACCACTATCAGCTTAAATTATTTGGATTCAAATTAAATCAAAAGGCTAATTGTGGGCCACGGATGAAATGGTTAAGAGCCAATCCTAATGGACCATATGATTTATACGAACTTAAGAAATGTGAATTTGAACTGGCTAATTTGAAAGAATTGAAACAGGTGGGCTATCAATATGATGAATTGATCAAACAAGAAATGGAAAATCCTACATGTATAAAGTCCGATGTTGAGTATACGGATGAAGAAGAGGAAGACGAAGATGAAGACAATCAAGACAATATTAATAGTGGTATCATTAATGAAAATATCAACAAGGCTAAAAAGAGTGATCATAACGATAAGAAAAAGAACAAAAATACAAATACCAGTAATAATGAAGATGACGCAGAACTTGATAACGATGTCGAGGTGGAAGTGGAAGAAGATAACGATGAAAGAAGGAAAAATGCTAACAGTGGCGGAGAAAGCATGATGAGTATTGTTTGAGCATCTTGTTCAGCATATTTTTTTATATTTTTGTTTATATTTTTGTTTTAAGTGAACACTGATTCTGTATCACTGTATAATAACTGTAAAATTTCTTACTATTCTCCTATTTTATCTATTGATACACATCTACTATATAATGTAATACGCTCACTAGTTGATAAAATGGATCAAAACAAAATGTAACAACAAGCTCGCAAACACGTATTCCCCAAAAGCACGTTCTGGCAGCAATCCATTGAACAGCTTGGAGTTTTCCTTACATGTTTGCAACCTTAATGCCACCGTAAGCACAAACTGACCCACTGTTGCGGAAAATCCTGAGAGGAATGCGTTAAATGGGAACGATCCCCCTAGTATACAGAAGGAGAACTGGAACACGCCCACCGCCACCAAGAACGCCAGGAAAGTATCGATCAATCTCAATTTCTGGTTTGTTTCAAGGTCATTGAGGTATTGTTTATGAGCTGCTGTAATAGATTGCTTTATTTCAGCCACAACCGAAGATGCCTTAGATTCTTTAGCTGATATGTCTTTGCGGAGCATGTCTTTCTTGGGTTCGCCATGTGATGCATTCTTTGCATCTTTTCTGTGTTCTTTCTTTACCATGGTTTAGCCGACGGTACTATCCAATTCGTTATGGGATGGTGTAATGGCAAATTCAACAGATGACAGTAAAAAACGTGTGTTTTCATTGGTGTTACCGTGGTATGTGTTTGGCAATGAGAATGGCAGTTTCCCCTGCATCCAGGCCGGGGGCTGGGGCGAGCCCTGCTCACCCCAGTGACCTCTGGGAGAGTCATAGGGGGCGCCCATAAAGCTGAAGGGGCAAGACAGAGCGCCGAGCGACGCGTCGCTCGGCTCGAGGTGTTGCAGAAGCAGAAACGTTGTATGTGTAAGGTTTGCATGAGGTTAGTAAGAGGTTTAAAGTAGGTTTGTAGCATCAGTAGCATCAGCATCAGCATCAGCATCAGCAGCTACACTAGACTGACGTAGCCACCGGAAATATGGAAACTACTGGCCTGGAGGCAGAAAAGAAGATGTCCATCACGCAGCAGCCGCAATTCAGAGTTGTTCCTCCACTTAACTTCTGTCCAGTGGAGACGGACTTGTACAGATCGGGACAGCCGTCATCGATCAACCACTCATTTTTGGAACAGTTAAAACTTAAGTCGATCATTTGGTTGGCGATCGAAGACCCACAGGACAGTTTCCTCAAGTTTATCGATGACCACAACATCAACTTCTTCTATAATCTAGGGTACGATTCCATGGGATCGAACTCATGGGACGGGTTGAGTGAAGGCAGTATCAAACAAGCGTTGGAGATTTTGCTTGATAGGAGGAATTATCCACTATTGGTGTGTTGTGGTATGGGCCGACACAGAACCGGAACAGTAATGGGATGTTTACGTAAGTTACAAGGGTGGAATCTGGCCAGTATCAGTGAAGAATACAGGCGGTTTACGGGAATCAAAGGAGGCCGAATCTTGGTGGAGTTATTGATCGAGTCTTTTGATGTGAATACTATAGAGATCAATCCCCAGCTTGCACCGGAATGGGTGCTGAGGTAGCAATGAGTGTAAAAGGAAGCAAAACAAGAGAAAGCGGGAGAAAAAGATATTAGGAAAGAAAAGTTTGTTATTATAGTGTTATAGTGTTGTAGTGTTCCGCTCTTCTACTTCATATGATCAATCTCTATTTCTATAATACTATATTGTTATAATGCTATATTACTATACTAATACATGGTTATACTAATATGTCGTTATACTAATATATCGTTATACTAATATATCGTTATACTGTTCTACTTCAGATCAATCTATACTCTCTCCCTTCACCAATCTATATACAAGTGTTGCAAATATTAATCGTCTCTGTTCTTTAACCTCTGTTCTATAACCTCTGTTCTTTAACCCCTGTTTCTCTTTTCAAATCTCTCCTGGGCCAATCTGACAGCCATTTGCGAGTTCCTTCGCTGGTTGTTACAGTGTTCCCATCCAAAGATGCTACCAAGCAACAGTCCACCAAATCCCCAGTTCACAGCTTTCCGTAACGACCCGTGGTAGAAGAACAAAACTGTCGAAAAGACGAAAAAACACGAGAACCCTGACAAACCTGCCTCACGGAAACATGGGATCGTCACCAAATTCGACATGTAGAACTTGTCTACCGTAAGAGACGAAACGTAGGATCGGACTTCTCCTGAATACGAAAACTCCGTCGCCTTCTGTTGTTGTTGTGGTTGTGGATGTTGTTGAGAATACTTAGGTTGCATGTCCTCAAATAACAAGTCGCCCTTACTCTTTTCTGTATCGCCAACAGAACCCTTTCCAGCATCTGCTGCATCGCCTGATGATCCACCTCTGAACGGCCACCAACCCATGTCGTAACCTCAATACCCTGACATTTCCTTTTCCATCAATTTAAACGCTGTCTTGTTGTTGATAGTTTTGTCGTTCAGCGTCCCCGACCGTCTCCTGCCCACCGGATATATACTACCGACCCGGCGCGTTGCTGCGCGCCCGGGTTGTCCCCACAGCTTCCCCAGTATCCCCGTCTCTCCCTTCTCGCCCGCCCCGCTGCTGCTGCGTTCTGTCGTTTTATGCTTTCTATGTACAAAATCTCTGTGTTGCAAATCTTCTATTGGTTATCTATACGTTTCTTTTTCTTTTTGTTTAAGATTTTATTTAAGATTTTATTTAAGACTTTATTTAAGAATCTGTTTAAGACTTTATTCAAGATTTTATTTAAGATTTTATTTAAGATATTTGTTAGTATTTTAATTGATTTGTTCTTTTCATAGGTATACTTTAACAAACTCTGTGCGAAAGCTATCTCTTGTATTTGATATATCATCTTAAATATGTCGTATCTTTCCAACAACTCCCCTAACCCTCGAAGGCAATCAATGGCCAAATTGAGCTCTCCTCTTAACACTACTATCAACACACCAGCTTCCATATCTCAACTATCGGCTATTTATAAAGGTAGGAACTCGTCATCGTCTACGTCTTCAAATACAGATCTTTCCCAATTGGCTAATCCTGTGCCAGTTTCTAACAACAGTAGTATTATCAATACTAATAATAATATTAATAATAATATCAATAATAATATGATGCAAACTTCTACAACCCCAAACTCTAGGAAATTCAATATCTCATCCATCATTCGTTCCAACTCCCCGGCTATTGAATCCGACGATGATCAACCTACAACCCAATCTAATTCCGCATACGGCTCTTTTATTGATGATCCCACCATTTTGAAAAGTGTCTCCAAACATCTACCTACAGACCCTCAAAACGCTCTCAAATTACCATCTGGTGATATCACTAGAGATCTTTATCAACTCTCTATTCCAACAATCAAAAGATCTAAATCTTTCTCTAGTAGCTCTATCGATGAGAGAAGAGGTTCTACTGCCTCTCATATGAGATTACCAGGTGGTTTTAGAAGAGAATTCATTCAAATGAAGAAAAAAAAATTCGGATATGTTCTATCAGAACCAACATATCTTACCAAAAATTTCCTAGAATTTTTGACTATTTACGGCCATTTTGCCGGTGAAGATTTGGAAGATGAAGATTTTCTAACGTGTGATTATGATACTTCCGATAATAAAAATGACGAAGAACTTCCTCTATTACCAAATAATTCTCAAAAATCATCAACTGAAGCTCACAAAACTTCTTCAATTAAAGCTTTTTTCCTGCTTATCAAGGCATTTATTGGTACAGGTGTTTTATTTCTTCCAAAAGCTTTCTCTAATGGTGGTATGGCGTTTTCTATTATATTATTATTGGTATTCTCAGTTCTTTCTTATTATTGTTATCTTGCATTATCTCAATCAACTATTGCTCTCGGTATATCTTCCTTCGTCGAAATGGGTAATAAGCTTTATGGTAAACATCTCAAATTCCTCATTCTTATTTCTATTGTTTCAACTCAAATTGGTTTTGTGGCCACTTATACTATCTTCACTGCTGAAAATTTGCGTGCCTTTATTAGAAATACCTTGGGCTTAGAATATCCTTTATACTATTTTGTCATCTTTGAAACTATTTGCTTTGCTCCAATGTCTCTTATTAGAAATATTACTAAACTCTCAATTGCTGCATTATTGGCTAACATATTTATTCTTTCAGGTATTGCTACAATTGTCTTTTACACTTGTAAAGATTTAATTAAAAATGGTCCTGCTGAGGTTCAAATGTTCAATTCTTCTAATTGGTCTTTATTTATTGGTGTCGCAATTTTTGCCTTTGAAGGTATTGGTTTAATCATACCTATCCAACAGTCAATGAAACATCCTCAGGATTTCCCAAAAGTCTTGTTAGCAGTTATCACCGTTTGTTCTTTCATATTTATTTTGATCGGCTGGCTCTGTTATAAAACTTACGGTGAAGATATTCAAACGATGGTTATTCTCAACCTGCCTCAAGATTCGTATGCCGTTATATCTATCCAATTCTTTTATGCATTGGCTATCATGCTTTCTGTACCATTACAACTTCTCCCTGCCATTAGACTTATGGAGTCTCGATTTTTTAAAAAGCTACCAAGTGGTAGAACTGATATCAAGACAAAGTGGTACAAAAACTTGTTCCGTATCTCGGTCACCCTTTTTACTACTACAATTGCATATTTTGGTTCCGCTAACCTCGATCTCTTTGTTTCATTTATTGGTTGTTTTGCCTGTATTCCTTTGGTATATATGTACCCTCCAATGATCCATTTCAAGGCCGTTGATCAAAACATCTGGCTTAAAATTCTGGATTGGGCAATAGTTTTTGTTGGTGGTTTTGCTTTGATTTTCACAACCGCCTTATTATTCATATAAGTGTTTAATCATTATTACTTTTTACATTTTCACTACTTTTATAAACTACTCTATATGGTTGGAAAAAATTACTTTATATACATATTTCCGGTTAACAATCGTTAAATTACATTCAATAAATCCCCATAAAATGAAAATCTTTTCATTCTTTATTTAACCCTTTCCTATACTTTATTTTTTATACATACAATTATATTGAAGCACAGAAGCAATAGATGCTTACAGCGTTACAAGCTTTGATCGAATCAAAGAAAATAAAATTTCAAGTTCGAGCGTTTCATTTTTTATCATGAAATCAATTTCAATCAACATTCTGCACAAGAGCTGAGAAACAAATACGTATATTTATACCAAATTTATTGTTTTGCACTCTTTCCTTAGACAAGTTAAAACAATGGCTAGATCATTTTACAAAGACGAAGAAGAACAATATACTACACCAGGATTACCAACAGTTGCACATGAAGAACATCATCCTGTAGAACCATCATCTTCAACTAGCACACAAATTCAAATTAATAAATTTGGTAATCTTATAACTACTGCACCTGCATTACAATCTTTTGTTTCGAGAATCAGAGAAACATCAGTGGATTACTATACACAAGTATCAGAAAAGGCGGATTATGTATTTGGTACAGGTAAAGCTCACATGGCAATGACTGTTGACAGAGTTGCCGGTTTCAAGGAAGAAAATGAAGATTTGTTGCCTAATGTTTGCGGTGTACTTACATCTACCCTTGTTGGTTCAATCATTTCTAGAAATCATATTTGGCCAGTGAGGTTTGCCCTTCCAACCCTCTTTGGTGCAGTTGCTTTGAAATATACACTTCCAGGCACTTACACAAATATTTCCAATGGTTTTAAAAATGTCGGTTTGAAATTAGAAGAAAAATATTTCCCTGATTTCAAACAGACTAGAGAAGCAAGCAAGGAAAAATCCGATGAATTCCTTAAATCTGCTTGTCAATTCAAGAATGATGCATGGTGTGGATTGGTTAATACTGTTGCTTCAACCAGAAAATCCCTTGACGAATCTCTAAAGAAAGATTAAATTATACTATTTACTTGCCCTATGACAAATAAATGATTAAATAAATTTATAAATATACATAATTTGAAAAGTTTTATCTAGTTAGATCTGAAAATAGATCCTAAGTCAACAAACCGTCTACCGTTGACACTTAGGTACTTGTTAACAACTCCATTATAAATCTGAAATTGTCCACGGTTTTGTTCCGCCAAAGCTTCAATTTCTCCTTGATTATAACTTTTGAAATCTTCTGGCAATGATAACTGCTTTAATTTTTTCCCCTTGGCTTTGTCAACGTCAAACAAACTTTGTAAGTACAACAATTGATTGTAAATCGTCTTACCACTATATTTGATGGACATGACACCTTTACATTCATGCGCTGTTCCATTCGATCCAATACATCTTTTACCATAAACACTGACTTCACGTGTCTGAATTCCACAATCACTACAAGCGAGCCAACATTTGTAGTACTCATCAAGTTCTCTTTTGATAAATAATTCTAACTGAAAGGAAACAGCTAATGGTTGAAAAATGTTTTCACATTGTTTACATTTAATACCCTGAAAGGAGATATGATATTTATCACTAGATTGAATACCCCCAAAACAAAATTCTTCTGAACATTTAAAACATTTGAGTTTGAAATCTTTCATATCTCTAAATCTTTCATCATCTGGTATGGTAGATTCCAATGGTTGCAATTCATTTTGTTTCACGATGTCTCTAGCTTTGGCTTCAAATCTTCCCGATTCTAACCCTAATGAATCTGCCAATCTAACTATATCATATCCTTCAACTCTCGTCAATAATCTATCTAATGGATTGAACAATTGTTTTTCTGAGTAATACTTAATATCAGGTTTATATTCAGAATTTGCAACTTCAACTAGTGCACGAGCACGACTTGCAACAGATGAAGCATTTGAATCAGTTTCTTCTGATTCTTTACCCGGTTCACCTGATGTAATAACAAATGTTATAACGCTACCTGCTTTAATAATCTTACCTTGTTGTTGTAGTCTGAGTGCAACTTGAACCGATGGCATACTTTTACCACCTGGATATTTAGATGGATCTTTAGAAAGTTTTGTATTAATACGTAATTTATGCATTGGTATTTTGTTTTCTTTAAATTCTTCTCTGATTTCTTCAAGTTTGGTATAAATTTCATTTAATGCTTCTTGTGGATCTGAACTTGCTAAAACTTTATTAAGTACAAAAGTCGATAGATCTTTGGATAATGGACAATACTCACGTCTTTTCATATCCAAACCTTTAACTTCTAAAACTGAAACTTCTTCACCTTTATTATTTAATGTCGTATTTAATGCAGCATATTTTTTCTTAGAGTGTAATAACAATCTTTTGAAAATATTATCAATATCAATTTCTAATAATCTATATCTTTCATTAACTTTCTCCTTGAATCCATTACCAATCTTAATAGCATCAGGGTAATTGTCACACCTCGTGTCAATCATAACAGAATCGGTATCACCATATACAACAGTTAAACCTAAAGTTTCAGCTAATTGTCTTGTATCCATCAAAATTTCTCTACCTTTATTGGTAACTAACATAGCTAAAGGTTTGGCATAAAATCTAGAATTAACATAACCTAAACAACCATACATCGAATTGGCTGTAACTTTTAGTGCCAATTGTTTAATATCTAATTGAGCTTTTTCAATTGCTGTCAATTTTGGATCTTTCATTAAATTCTTAACTTCTCTACGTCTATTAACTAATTGCTGTAGCAATTTTGGTAAAACACCAATTTCTTGTTGTTTTGGGACCTTTGGTAGTTCATCATCTCCTAACTTGGCCCTTTCAATAGTTGTAAAACAAATATTATATTCTTGAATGATGGAAGGATACAAAGAGTTGAAATCCATAACTAAAATATAATTTTTGTGTAGCCCCTTCTCAGGTTCAAAAACTAAACCACCTTGATATTTGGCTTTCTTATTACTAATTGTATTACCTTCATCATTATCATCATTACCTTCTTCGGTTTCTTTTGCTTGTTGCTGGAGCCTCTGAGCACGGGTTTCCCTATCCGGAACAATATAACCTTCTCTATCAAATTCATGAAGTAAAATATATTCATTTCTACCAGCTCTTGTACCACCTAAAGTATGAGACCATGCATTACCTGCTAAATTTGTTAGCTGTTTAGAAATAGATAAAATTTGCATCCCAAAAGCAGTTTTTGCAATTATTTTTACAGCTTTATTATTTTCAGCAATAGATGTCAATAATTTATTTGCATCTTCTGCTATTAATGGATTTGCTAAGTTAACCTCCATTGGTGAATATTTTTCTCTACAAACAACATCGTACATTTCATTCAATTCCCAATTTTGACACTTTGGTGTTAAACTTTGCCCCATATCATTAGATATATCACATAATAATCTACCAGCTAACATTTCACGAATTAAAAACAAATTATAACGACCATTTGATCTATTAAATTTATCAGGAAAAGCTTTTTTAGATCGACGTCCCATGTTTGACCATTGTTGAATACCTAAATCTTTCATTCGATGTAATAAAATATCTAATGTGACACCTTCTAATCTATGGCCCATAAAAACATCTGGATCATACTTTTTAACTAAACCAACTAAACAATTCAATAACGTTTTTTCATTAGAGAGTCCTCGTAATGGCATTCCTTTCTTTTCGGCTAAAGCTGATAGTCCAATTGGTAAATTGTTGGAGCCACCGACGGGCCTAACCAATGTTATTTCTTCCGTTGGTTGTAAGTTCGAAGATATTGGAACATCTTGGGGTAAATCCTTATAAAATGCAACTGAAACTGAGCCTACCTCTTGCCTTGAAGTTTTAGGGTTTAAATATGGTTGAACATTAATTGATAAAACATTCAAGGATGGTGATGGATCTTTGGTGAAAGGATTTGGTGAAATATCAGAAGGAGAACAAACTGACACTTCTATATTACAATGAGAAACATTATGAAGATTTGTGATTTCATTACCGTTGATAGTTAACCAGCATGGGCCCATAATTTGCCTTTGTCTAACAAAAGATTCAAAAATTGAAGTGTTAGAGCCAAAAACTGCTTCGAAAGTTTCACCAGCTAAAGATGATGGAAGAGTGACACCTTGAGATTTTGATGTACTATAAGGTAGTAAAACTTTAAGATAATTGGCTTTTTTAGGAATTTGATGATGCTCAAATGCATATTTCATAACTTGTGGTTTTGCCTTAATTAAATCAAGACCAAATTTGTCCATAAGTAAGGGAATAATTTCCTCATGAACTTCATTTGGATTACGGCGTTTATTTGATTCGTCTTCGTTATCTTTACCATCTTCATCTTTTTTTGCAGGTTCAACAACTGTATCATTTGGTTCATCTTCAATAAATTTTCTTGGCAAAAAATAAAGTTCTCTATCAATTCCATTAACTTGGACCATACCTGAAACTAGTCTACCATCAGGGGTTTTGATTTTACCAAATAATAATAAAGAAGAATCAAGTTCAATAAAATCTAGCCAAAACATTTGAATTTCTTTATCACCATCATCATCTCTCATTATAACATCTTCACCATCCATTTTTTCAAAAGTTATATTCGAAATACCAGACATATTTGATGCTCTTGATGGTGATGATTCAATTTCTCGTTCTAAATGTTTCAAGTTTTTAATCGGAGAGGAATCAATTGGTTTTGATGGTCTAACAGCGCTCATATTAACAGAACGATCAACGGTGACAATTCTTCTGTTTCTTCTAGAAACAATAACATCGTCATCCTCAGAATCTTCAGAATCTGGTCTTTCAACAGCAATTGATGATCTTTCCCGTAAATCAGAATTTGAAACATCTACTGAAACTTCATCCAATTCATCAAGAATATTTAAAGTTGTTTGTCCATTATTATTCCTGATTGGTGAAGAAGGGGGTTCCAATGTCGAATCTTCAAATTGGTTTGCTGTGAAAAATGCTGTGGAATCATTCACAGATGCCTTCTGTTTCTTTGAAATTGGTGAAGAATCAATTAATCTATTAGACATATTAAGGGACAAAATTTTTTTTGATGCTGGTGTCGATGTTTTAAGTGAAGAAAATGGATCTTTCCTTTTGTTTAAATTATCAGTAGTTTTTGTTTTCATGGATGATTTAGCCATGGAAGTGAAATCCGATAGAATATCATTTAATATACCCGGATTAGTTTCTTGTTTCTTATTCTTTTGTTTTTGCTCTATACTAATTGTTTGTTTATTGCTAAAAAATGAATCAATTGCTTTACCCGTAGGTTTAGAATCTTTAAACATTTTAACTTTTTTTAATGTTTTAGGATCTCTATCTACAACACCATCGTCTTCATCCGAATAATAGTTGTTTTTTTGTGCTTCCCATTCATCCACTCCTGTTTCTGCATATCCTTCTCCATTATCATCAACAATAAAATCATCATGTAAAACACGATCTCTCTTGTGTTTTCTGTACTGATTTTCATCAACTTCATCATAAATATTAACGTTATCTTCGTCGTCCGATTTTTCCAACTTGGCCCCACTTCTAGCCGCTCTAAGTCTTGCTAACTTATCTTCTCTTGCCATTATTCAGTGGTTACTTTCTACAATACAGTAAGAACTGCTTTGTCGGTTTCCAAAGCTACTTGAGAGGATTTATCAACGCGTCATAAAAGGAACGCGTTTTAGGGAAGAATAGAAAACTTGATAAACGTCGATCGGCTCAGCAATGTTGGATTGAGCTTTTAACATGAATATGCAGTTGGCAGCCTTTTACTATACATCAATCATTTGAGTTGTATGGATCATGTCGTTTGCTGCGTTTGGGACCACTGCAGACAGTAAGGGAAAGAGTATTGACTTGGAAGCAGGAGAGCAGGATGAAGTTAGCGCAACACTCAATCACATTTCTATAACACTGCCACAATTAACATCAAAGATAAATACAATAGCAAAACATAAAGCGGTACTTGGAACAGATAAAGATGGTCCGGAATTCCGACAGCAAGATAATTCATTGATCACAGGATGTCTAAATATATATTCCGACTTATCTAGGAATATGGCAAAGCTAGAAGATGAGCTTGTGACGGCTAATGATGGAGATAAGAATACCAAAAATTCAAAATACTTAGTAGACCTCTTGAAAAAACAGCTACAAGAGGTGCATCATAATTTTCAAACAGTGTTTCGAAGCTATGAAGAGAAGAAGCAAAGTGCAATTGTTCAAGAAGCTTTTGAAAAGTTATTGGTCAAAAAAAATGTCAAAAATGAAAATTCAAATGAAAAGACACCATTATTGGCTAGCTCTATTCTTGACAAAAAGGAACAACAGATACAACAGCAGCAGATACAACAACAAGAACAACAGCAAATACAACAAATACAACAAATACAACAAAATGAAATTTCAGATCATGCGTTACAGTACCATAGTGATCTAATTCAACAACGAGATCAAGCAATATCGCATATTTCGCAAGGTGTGCAAGATATCAATAAGATTTTTAAAGACTTGGATCAAATGGTTAACCAACAGGGAGAACAAATCGATTCTATCGAAAATAATATATTCAATTATTCAAATAATAATCAAATGGCTAATAGAGAACTTATTAAAGCTGACAACTATCAACGAAAGAAAGGTAAATGGACGTGTATTATTTTAGTTGCCCTTGTTATATTTTTATTAATTTTCCTAGCTTTGTTAAGTTGATTAAATTATAAGTTTTTTTAGCTTTGGCTTTATATTTTTAATCTTTTACTTTTAATCTTTTACTTTTTTGTTATATTACCTGCGGAACAGACACAATGATATTTATAGATTATATAATATATAAGTTTCTATATATATGATATTACTATTCTAAAAAAATGAATATAATTCAAATATGAAATCAAAATTCTTTTTGTTTTTGTTTATTTTTTTTATTTTTGAATACTTTTTTTTGTAATTTATAAAAAATGCACATCATGTAGTTATCCACCTTTTCTAGTTTGTTCCATTTTCTCCCATGCTTTATCAACTAAACCTCTAATATATAAAAGTTGTTGTTCTTCTGGATTACTTCCGTTTCCATCAACAATTTTGACATCTGAAGATTTATATGGTTTCATAATTTTTATTGCTGAGTCTTCAAACGCAATATTATTTAAACTATCAATTGATATCGTATTAATAGGTAAAATATTTGCCAAATATTTGAGTAATTTGATCCCTTCATCTGAAATTTTCTTTCCGTTTGTCATTCTACGTATTTTGAATTCTATTTCTTGATTTAAGATTATTTTACTACCCTTACGTATGTTGACGGCCAATTGATCAGTCGGTATATAGTGTGGTGCATTAACTTTGATTGCAAATTTATCATTAATTTCACGTTCTTCACGAGGTTTGGCCTTTCCTAAGGCTACAATATTGGCAATATATCCAATATTAATAGAGACAATTGTAGCATCAGATGTATAAGTTTTATCTGCGGACGCAAAATCGGTTTGTGTTTGTGTATTTGATTGCGATTGTGATTGTGATTGTTTGTTATTTGATGGCGGGGGTGTCTTGACTATGGTTATAAGTGAATGTGGTATATAGCTGTGAACTTTACCATATATGTTAGAACCCTTTTTGGTGGTTATTTTCACCCTTTAGAATCGCAAAAAGTATAAATATGTTAGTATTCTTGAGACTGCACAACAAAATGTATTTATGAACTTTGAGTGTGGATTTTGCAACATCAAATATGAAATTATACCTATGATATAATTAACAATGTTTGATAAAACTTTCCCCTGTCATAAATACAACGAAAAAAAAACAAAAAACATACTGTAGTCCCACAACATCGTCAATAAGTAACATTATAAAGTAAGAGAGGGTAGAGACACTGCCGCTCGTGGAGAATATCGTTCAGTAATAAAACTATATGAACCCCTTCTTACCTTTCATAATGAAATATGAAAATAGATTTCGACATGCGAGATTTCAATTTGTGATTGTAATAGGGCAGGCCAGTAGGATTGCCGATGTTTTTGTATATAACAGTAGTCCTTTTAGACTTCATTAAATTACAAATTCCATATAGACATTGAATGTGCTGCTGTTATTGTATATGCTGTTTACGAATTTGATCAACTGCTTGAAGGGGTGCAAAAAGGGCACCCCCCAAAGGTCTCACATGACATTGCTCTGCGCCGATCGACGCGGGCGCTTTGATTGATCTATTGGGTGAAATTCCTACTTTGGAGATGAGATCAACAGGTACACAAGTGGCAAACACACTTGGCAAGCTTGTTGCAGAGGTTTTTGGCAACTGTAGCAATTCCAATGGAAAGCCACGAAAGGAATATAGACGGTTTTGGGATTGCAGTGAGTCATGAGAATGACAATACCCCATTTGATGCAAATACGTATGCGGTAACAGATAGTATAGAAACACTGGATTTAAATGGAGAGCCGGAGATTATACACCATAATAAACACGATTTGTATGAAGAATGCAGGGAGGCTATTGTGGAATCAGTAGGCACGGTAGATGAAGGCAATAATTTGGATAATGATGAATTCTCGGAAACAGTAATAGATAAAGATGAAATGTTGGAAACATCGGATGACCAAGATATTCTGGGGTCTCCACATTCCAGCTTTTCGTTTGAAGATGCAATGAGTGACCAAGAAATTGACGGTTTGACTAATAATAATATAATTCTTGAATACCCTCAATTGAATTCAGAAAATATTCAATTATTGCCGTTTATAGATGAAATTAATGACTGGTTCAGCTATAAAGATTTACAGCAACTGAAACCAATTTCTAGCATTTCTAAAAAAATAGTGGAATCGGATCTTGAATCAATTAAAAAGAATTTATCACATTTTTATGATAATATAGATTCAATTCATAATGTCAATGGTAAAATTCTTGAAAATTTATTGCATCTTTCATATATTTCTATGGGTTGTTTCAATGATATTAAATCCCAATCAGAATTAGAAGAAAAAATGGTTAAAAATTCATTGGACATTATATATACTAATGGCCTAATTGAGTTATTGATTGATATTATTTCGACAAATGCGATTAAATTAACAGATTCTCTAAATTTGAAACCTAATGTTAAAATAATAGATTTGAATTCCATTTCAAACCATTTTTTTTATTCCATGACAATTCTTTTCATTATACTTATCACATTAAATACTCAAGGTGTTGATTGTTATGAAGAGAAAAAAAAATTATCTGATATAATAAATCAAAAGAATTTATTGATTCATATTTTAAAAGCAATTGATAGATGGAAATGGATATCAAATAATTCAGAAAATGATGATGCAAGTATAATTTTAGAATCAATCACATCTACAACAACTGATTTGGAAAAAATTCGAATTTTTGTTGTAACACAGTTTAGAATGAGAAATGTTATACATATTTTGAATCAGTTACTTATTTTCCAGTTTGGTAATTTACAACATATTAAATCAACAAAAGAGTTTCTTAAATTTAAATTTGAAAAAACAAATTTATCATCTGATAGAACTGACCCTAAATTAAACGAAGAATCTTATTCCATTTCATCATTAGATTATGCATATTATGTTAACGAATTGTCATCGCGTTATCCAACGTATACTCCACCTAAATATGAAACTTCTGAAATCCAAGAAATGCTGATAATGAATAAAAATACTGAAAAATTATCAAACTTAATTAATGTTGAATCTTTACTGATTAATCAACATCAACATATGAAAAATAAAAAGGATTTATTTTCAAATTGTACTAGTGATCTACCAGAAATTCATATTGCAACTCCAATGCCATCTCCAACTTTAACACCCCAACACACAGGTAATACTAGAAATTTTTCTAATATCTCAGAGTTTGAACATATTTCAAGTGAAATAAAAAAGAAGCTGTATATCACACAATCAAATTTCCCTAATATATATCCTTCTTCTGAAACAGCACCAAAAAGTATCCAAAATGCATTAAATATATTTTTTAATCATATAAAAGAAAATGTTAATAATCAACAATTCACTGCTGTATTTGAAGAATTTATAAAAAAGGAAAAAGGGATTGAAAATAATAAATTTGATAAAAATTGCAATTATATATATACTGATAAAGATATCAAAGAAAACCCAATGTTTGAAGAAGAGATAAGAAGTTTGCAAAATGTTGAACATTTTTATGGTCAGGGATTACCGTATTTCAATTCATTAATTACTGTTCTTTTAAAAATTTTGGTATCCAATATAATACCAAGTCAACAAACTACTGATGGCAAAACACGACAAAGAACTCCGTATAATTCTAAACATATTCAAGAAAATAAGCCATATATTAGTAGTAAATTAACACAGTTTGAGAAACAAAAATTAGAAATAAATAGAATCAAAGAAACCTTATTAAAAAATGCATCATCAATTATACTTTTGATCCAAAAATGGTTCAAGCTTTCCCATATTTTAAAATTTGAATATTTCACCACTTTATTATTTGATCAAGATTTCATCATATATTTATTTAGATATTTGGATAGTAATAAAATTCAGACATATGCAGGTAAAGATATTGATATTAAGGACCCAAAAAGTTTGTTGAACAACAGAATTGTTTATTGTGATTATAAAGTATTGTATCATTTAGAGGATTACAATTTTTTTCTGAAATGTCTGGCATTGTCACATAATCCAAATAAAATAATTGATAAAAGTGATGAAATTGCCGAATTCGAATCAATTTTTGAAAAGCAAGAAGAAACAAAAGAAAATATAAATCCACTATCTTTTATTCTTCCATTTGTACCACATGATCAAATTTTCACTGTTAACAATCCAAATAAACGATGTTGCATTTTAGTGTCAAATTTACTGCAAACTTTGTATTATAACATAAGTCATTTTAAGATCCAAAGGATTTATAAACTTATTGGTGTTAGGCCCACTGAAATTCTTAGATTTTATTTGACATTACACAATAAAATGTTTTATTTGCCTATTTTGAAAACCATCAAACTGTTGTCCCCATTTATTGGTAAAAAATGGAGAGCCAGTAATATGGATTTGGTTTCATTTGTTTACTTGTTTCATAAAGTTGGACTAAAGGATCCCTGGTTGAACAATTTCTTTAATGTTGGTATTGAAGAGAATACCAAACGTGGATTTGATAATGAGGTTGCTCTGCGTTCTATGATTAAATTCTACAACTATGAACACTATAATGATATCATACTTAAGCATGGATATTCTGTAGACTGCACGGAGTTTATGAACGAGGTAGAAAGGCTAAGTGGGGATTTTTTCACCAAAGAATGTATTGATCTTAATGTGTAATTTAATGCTATTTTGAGGGTCTGAAGTGGTCCCTTATTCCGATATCGTCTAACTTTTTTGCCGAAAATTATTTAAAAAAGTACTTCGAGGTATTTTTTCACACGGAATGATTCATTTGTAATACAGGAACCAAATTTGTAAATTAATCTGGATAAGCAACCATTTTTATGGGCAATATTGAATATTAAATGACAGTGGAATTTCAAAATAGCAACATTATCGAATCAGAACGAAAGCGGATAAAAAAGAGCGCAAAGAGGAGCAAAGATGGATGTTTCTGTTGTAGGAAACGGAAAGTTAAATGCGATAAGATAAAGCCAGCATGTACACGATGTCAAAAGGGAGGATATTTATGCCAGTGGCCAACTGATGGTGCTGGAAGCTTATCCCGTAATAATGGATTTGAATTAGTTAAATTAGAAAATAAATTCAAGTTTGTTAATCTTAGTATTGTTCCAACTCCTAAAAAGAATAATAAAGTGAATCAAAACGAAAACAAAGATGAATACGAAGATTCACAGATAAGAAAATATATCAGAGAAGCTACCAAATGTTCAATAACACTTAATTTTGAAGATATTTATGGATTAAACAGTTTAAGTTCTGATGAAAGAATGTACTACGATGCATTTGTAAATGGATTTATTGTTTCTATTTCAAACCAACTTGCACATGAAAAATTATTACCTGGGACTATTATTGTACCGAGAGGATTAATTGATCCGTTGATAATGAGGTTATGTTTATCTTGTGGTGCATCATATATCTCTAGATGTGATGAAAATTTTAACCAACAACTGGCAAATGAAGTTAAATCTACCGATCTAATAGTCATGCACCAGCTCATTGATAAATTAGATGAAGAAATGTTAATTGGAAGTAATAAAGAATGGTTGATGATTTATTTTATTCTAAGGAATTGTAGACAAAAATTTGTCTTTGAAGGACGAAATGAACAAACCATAAATATTATATCTGGTTTTCTGTCAATTAAGTTGTGGTTTGAAACAAAAACATATAATTTTATAGAAATTAACCAACCAGAAACTGAAACTGAGCCAAAAATTTACATAGTTGATGAATCGGAAAGTTCCAATTCTTCTATTTTATTGGATAAGTTGGTTGACAAAAGAAATAATTTAATAATGTCAAATAAAATTACAAAAAATATCAAAGTGACAGCATTTGAACGTACACTACTAGATACATTTATTTTTAACTATTCTTGTACATTATTGGTGGTTGATAGATCATTAATCAATTGTATTCCATCCCCATTTGAAGTTTATGATTTAATTTTGCCATATTTGTCTATCCCAATATACAACTGTCCAGTGACTTGGATGAATAATCCAACTGTTGGCGCAGCATTGCCAATGATTGAACTTCAAGCTAAAATTACATGGATTTCATTGAAAAAAGAATATGATGAATTAGATATTATGATGATCAATGCAATTAGGGACGAAGTAAGAGCTTATCGGCAACCAGTCTTACCAGCTGAAATTCATAAATTATATCCTAGTAATATATGTAAGAAACTTCTTGAAAGTTGTTATCTTTCGGAGATTGTTGCATTGGGAGTCAATTTATATGCTTGTAAGTTGTTGGATATGACAATTAAAGAAACAGATGAGGAAGTTGTGAATATTGTAAGTAAAATGTTTGAATTTTTAGGGCTTGTTAGTTTACATAGTCAAACATCTGTTGTTGGTAAATGGGCATTTGTTATTCTTGGTTGTGCTATAATTGATAATGAACAACGTGATATTTTTATAACTAGATTGGAAGGATTTATTTATGCATTGAAAACAGGTTCACTAAAAACTACAATAGAATTTTTAAAACAGGTGTGGAAAAATGATATTGGGTTAAATGCTCTATTTATTGAAGAATACTTAAACATGATAGTTATATAGAGATAGTTTTTGCTTTTGTTTTCGTTCAGAAGTTTTATTTTAATTTTAACTCTTTTTTGGTAGATATTTTCAAATTTCTAGAATTTGTGATAACTTTTGTAAATTAGAAACATTTGAAATTTTTAGAGATTTAATAAATAAATTCATATTAATTTCATATTGATTAACTATTTCATTACTTAAAACTCTAAAAATTTTAGTAATTTTTGAAATTAGTAAAGATTTAAATTGTAATAAATCTTGATTTGGTTTTAAAGATATTAAATTTTGAACATGATTTAAATCTGAAAGCAA
Source organism: Pichia awuae (assembly GCA_030563725.1). Taxonomy (NCBI): domain Eukaryota; kingdom Fungi; phylum Ascomycota; class Pichiomycetes; order Pichiales; family Pichiaceae; genus Pichia; species Pichia awuae. Next base: position 98,229 of record JAJMJV010000011.1, read on the forward strand.
AATTTGAAATTCGGATAAAAGTTTGTTGAATTTTTCAATAATTAAAATCAATTGATAAAAAATTTGATTTAAAGGATTTAAAAATAAATTTGATTTAGAAATTGAATAAATATAATTATTATGAATCGACTTTAAATCATCCAAATTATATAACGACGTTTCTTCAATTGTAAATGGTAATAATTTATTATTGTTTAAATTAATGTTATCAGTTTTAAAAAATTTTGATTTGAAGATTCCATAATTCAGAGATAAAATTTCATTCTCAATAAACGAAAAAATTGTATTTATGAAAGAAGTGAATTGATGTTTGATCAAATCAAATTTCCTTTTATAAATTTTTAAATTATTGTCGTCGTTAGATTTTTGGGTAGATTTTAAAGTTGAAGATATTTTCCAGGAATTGGCTAGGTCAAATTTCACATGGACAATTTTAAACAAAAAATTGAAAACTTTAAGGTATTCCTTATAAGTTGAGCCAATTAAATGATTGACCGGGGGTAATAATTTAAAATCTAAAGTAAATAAATCCCATCCTTGTGAAGATATTGATTTGATGTTTAACAATCTCGCATCAATTCTATTGATAACGGATTGATTATAATTTGAAAAAACCGACGTTGAATCGATTGAATCTTGTAAAACTTTAATCAATTGATTACCTGTCAAATTTGATGAATTATCGGTCAGAATATCTTTACCATTAATCATAATTGAATTGATTAAATCACCCTTTTTAAATAACAAAAATTCATTAAGGTTTAAAATTTCCTTTTGAAAATCTTGCAATATAAGTTCATCAAAATGAGATACAACAATTTGATAAAGTTCATCAATATTGAAATTTTCGATATTGAAATCTTCTATGTTATTAATATATGCATTTTTTTTATAGAAATCATTGCACCAGACTTTATCATTTAAAATATTTTTCAAATAATTCACACAATTGCCTATTTGATAGATTTTAAAGGAAATTTTTGGATTGATAAATGACGGAACGAGAGTTTCGTTGTATGAAAAGGAATTTATATTTTTGCTTCTATCAATAAAAAAGTTTTCATTAATAGAATCATCTGGAAGAGTACCAAGCAGCATCCATTTAAAAACAAACGCCGAATATGGTTTAAGTATTGATTTGAAGTAATTTTTGGAAATGGTCTGGATAATCGAGTCTGAAAATAGAGAATAATTGTACAATAGCGACAGGAAATCATTTGGCAGCAGTAATTTCGATTTTAGATAAAGCCAATAGATGTGCCTAAAAGATGTGAACCAGCTATATAGATGGTATTTCAACGTGATGAAGTTATTAGGTGTATTTTCCATGTACAAGTGATTAACGAAATTTTGAAATTCCACAATAGAAACGTTGATGTTTTCCAAAAACGCGTTATATACATTGGATGCATTCACCATCGCATCCGATGAAACTAGAGATAGTTTCTTAACGATCAGTGCCAGCTGGATCATCTCTTTGAGATAGTCCAGCTGTGCATTGTCCAAATTTGAAGCATCAAAAGTTAGTAAAATTCGTAACGAGCCTCTTCCTGCTGAGCCTCCCGCAGAGCCTCCGTCCGCTTCTCTGTTTTTGCCTGTTGTTTTGTTGACGTCGCCAAGGGAGTCTGAGAAAGCGAGACTGGGGGTGTCTGCGCCCACAAGCGTATATCTCAAATCGTTCACAAGAGACCGTTCATCAGCCGTGTTGTTCATATTGGATGCCATGACTGTCATGTACCCGATGAAACCTATGCGTGCGTGCGTGCGTGCGTACGTACGTACGTGTGCGTGAGTGTGTTTGTGTATGTGTATAACTTAACTGTATCTGTATCTGTATCTGTATCTGTATCTGTATCTGTGCATGTTTGTGATTATAGTGTGTGCAGTGCGCGTGCGCATGCTGCGGGCTGCGGGCTGCGTGCCACCCTGCCGTTGCGCTGTAGCGCTGTAGCGCTCGAGCGCAGCAGCGCAGCTGAAAAGCCGTGACGGCTGGTGGCGCAGCTGAAAAGCCGTGACGGCTGGTGGCGCAGCTGAAAAGCCGTGACGGCTGGTGGCGCAGCGGAAACTATTGCACTGCTCCGCGCCGACGGAGTTGCAGCCCACGCAGACAGATGCGGGGCTCGTCAGTGGTATAAAAGATGAGAGTTGCCCCGTGAAGGGGTAGCAGGTGGAAAGAAAAGGCAATTGCGGAGTAATAGCTGTTATTACATCTGTTAATCTTAGAAAAATATATCAATAGAACAATACAATGGAAGAAGTAGACTCAGTGCTTGTTGAAAATGTCAAGTCGTTTGCTGCGGGTGGATTTGGTGGTATCTGTGCGGTTCTGACGGGACATCCATTTGATTTGACCAAGGTCCTCTTACAAACAAACAAGTATCCTACAACGGGTGCGGCAATCAAAGCTACTCTTGCTGCAAATGGCCCATTGGGATTTTACAAAGGTGTGACGTCGCCTCTGCTGGGGGTTACTCCGATGTTTGCGGTGTCTTTCTGGGGTTACGATTTGGGCAAACGACTGGTGATCTCTCATAGGGGCAAATCGCCTACTGAAGAACTGACCGTGGCGGAAATCAGCACGGCGGGCTTTTTTAGCGCCATTCCAACCACTCTTATAGCTGCTCCTTTCGAAAGAATCAAGGTGGTGATGCAAACAGATAAGTCGAAATCATCATTCATGGCCACAGTCAAAAAACTATATGCCCAGGGCGGTATCAGATCGATTTACAAAGGTTCCGCTGCTACCTTGGCCAGAGACGGACCAGGCTCAGCTGCATATTTTGCAACGTATGAAATAGTGAAAAACTACCTGTCCAAGGACACGGACGAACTTTCACTCACTGCAATTACTGTTGCCGGCGGACTTGCTGGGGTTGCGATGTGGACGGCGATTTTCCCCGTGGACACAATTAAGTCGATTCAGCAATCGTCCACAGTGAAGATTTCAATGTCTCAAGTCGCAAAAACCCTATACAAAACCAAAGGAATTGCAGGCTTTTTCCCTGGTATTGCTCCGGCGCTTGCACGATCCTTCCCTGCAAATGCTGCCACTTTCCTGGGTGTGGAGTTTGCCAAGAAAATGATGAACTAGGTTTTCGTTCCTACCCTCAAGGTTAATGAATGTGGTGACTGTGGTGTATGCGTTGAATCATTGTAGAGAGATAGCCTACAGATATACAATGCACGCAGAAGGATTGGCGTGTGAAAGATATATAGACGTTTCGCTGTGCAACACGAAATTTTGTATGTGCAGTTCACCAAGAAATGGATAAACGTGAGATATATATATAAATATTCAACTCTTTTCTTTTTTGTATTTTTCTCTTCATTTAGCCGTGGGCTTTCTGTGTGTAGTTTTCAGTTTTTATCTCTTAATTCAAGACTTGTGTTTTAATACCTAGTCCATCATGAGTATCTTCATCCCAAACCATGCAATTAAACATCTAGATGAATATAAATATCAAAGTGAAGATAGATCTTTGGTTACTAAATATCTGTTGAAACCATTCTGGTTGAAATTTGAAAGGATCTTCCCCGTTTGGATGGCTCCTAATATGGTGACCCTTCTAGGATTGATGTTTATAGTTATCTCGGATATTTTTGTGTTTTATTACGACCCAAATTTTGACACGGTTTCTCCAACATGGCTGTATTTTTGGCATGGATTTGCAGTTTTCATGTACCAGACGTTTGATGCCTGCGATGGTATTCATGCAAGAAGAACAGGCCAAAGTTCTCCTCTGGGTGAGCTGTTTGACCATTGTTGTGATTCAATGAATACTACATTAATGACTATCCAGTTTGCTAGTGTTGCCAATTTGACTTGTAAAGGTCCAATGATCTTTTTTGTCCAATTCTCTTCGTTGGCTAACTTCTATTTATCCACATGGGAGGAATACCATACTCACAAATTATTTCTCTCTGAAATATCAGGTCCTGTTGAAGGTTTACTCATGATATCCGGAGTTTATGTTTTGGCAGGTATTGTTGGTGTCGATTATATCTTTAAAAGAGAACTGTTAACACTTGACATCTTTGATTTACAAATTAAAATCACTACCTCTTTTATCAGTTCGGTTGCAGGTGTTGCAGTTATGGGTTTCAGTATTTATTCAGCAACTAGAAATGTCATCCAGGTTTTGAAAAAGGAGAAAAGAGAAGAGGAAATTTCATGTGCAATTAAAGGTTTACAGCCATTTGTTATCTACTACGTGACAATTGTATTTCTTCTCTGTTTACATCCTTTAATTGTTTCGGAATATACAATTGCAATGGTTATTACTATAGGTGCCACTATGTCTTTTGTTGTGGGCAGAATAATTACCGGACATTTAACAAAGCAAGAATTTCCTTACATTAATTTCCCAATGTTCATACCCGTGGTACAAGCTGTACTTTTAGAAATAATGCCTAAATTTTTTAGTGTTGAATACAATAAGTGTTTGGATATCATTATCTATGGTGGTTTGGGTGCAAGTTTAGTCATATATTTCATGTTCGTTCATGAAATAATATATGATATAACACAATACTTAGATATTTGGGCATTGTCTATCAAGCATCCAAAAATCATTAAAGACGAATAGTTAGATAGATATTTTGTAATTTATTCATTATATACAGTATGTAAAATTCAATATAATTATTTAGACTAATTAGACTATTGAGAATATTAAGCTTATTTAGCTTCTTCTGTTGCTGCTGGTGCTGCTGCTGGTGCTGCACCTAAACCTGCACCATTTAATTCTTTTTCTAATTCGGTTAATTGAGTTTCGTTTAAAATGGCAACAGCTAATGGAACACCAACTAACATACTAGTAGTAGCAAGGTACCATAATGCAGAACCAAATTTAAAGGTTGCAGCTTTAGAGCCTGAAATGACACTAGAATATGCGTTTGTGAAAAATTCTCTTTGAGCTGGAGTGAAGATATCTTTTAATGCTTCAATACGTTCTAATAAAGTTTCATCAGATGGGTCGAAATCATCATCGTCATAATCAGAATCATTGTCGGATTCTTCTTCTTCAACTTCTTCTGCAAACTTCTTTTCAATTTCTGCGACTGCTGCTTCGACTGCTTCTTCGACCGCCTCTTCGACTGCTTCTTCAACTTCTTGTTCAAGTTCAAGTTCTGCTTCTTGTTCTAATAATTCTTCAGCTTCTGCTTCTGCATTGTTGATAGCTGCTTCAAGGACTGCTTGGACTTCTTCTGGGGAGTATGCTGCGTCTGACATGGCTGTTGAATGAAAAGAGTCTTAAGGTTAACATTTGTCCAAATCATGTCGAAATTTCTCGAGATACAAGAAAAAAAATTACGTTCCAACGTCGATCGACTCAAGATAATTGTGGATGCTTCTGCTCATCCAATACCTTGTTGTATAAGGGGAAAGAAGGGGCGACCCGGAATACAGATTCACTGTTGCATATATCACCAGTGTGTAAATTGAATGAATACAAAAAATAGATACAAGTACTAAATAGAAGTGCTAAATAGAAGTGCTAAATTATTTGGGCAAATTTGGATCCTTTATTTTATTGAATTCATGTCACTATATTAATAACTTAATTACATGTTTGTAACATTCTACCAACAACTTTAACTAATTGGGGATTTTCACATGCTGCACATACTCTTTCCTTGTCATTCAATTGTTTATTAACTTGACCTTCACTTTGGTGAGTTCCTTGTTTGATATAGATTGCAATACGATAAGGTTTTGAAACACTTCGTTCAAGTCGTACACGAATACCTAATCCAATCAACGTTGCCAACGAACAATGTGTAATAGTCGGGGTAATTAAAACTTGAATCGATCCAACTGAACCAGCACTTGCATCAGGGTGTTTTACTGTAATATCACTTAGATTAACAACTGACAATTGTCCAAGTGTGAGTGGATGTTCAGGATCCGAAATTGTTGATATAAGATCGTATATTTCTTGGGCATCAATAGGTTCTTCATCTTCATCTATCAATCTTGCATCATTAAGGTCTTCATCCTCATCAAACAGATACTTTGAAACCAAGTTCTTGAACTTTAAACCATGTGAAATATGTGGATATTCATTCCCTTTCTCTCCGTTTTCGTTTTTCTTTAGTCTCGTTGGAAGTTGTGATAACTCTTTCACTTGTGGGTTGGCGTTAATTGGTGCTTCTTCACTCATATGTTCTTTAGTTGTTTGTTTTGATTTCGCAACCAGCAGCAATAACACACCAGATCGGCACTCAACCTATTCACTCGAGCAAAAAAAAGGACATGGCTGGTTTTTCACCTTCCGTTTTAGGAAATCTAATACGCTCTACCCACATATATAACAGACAATATCCAGAGCTTTACACATAGAGATCAAGATCAAGATCAAGAACGATATCTTGACCATCTTTTTAATATTGATCTGACCAACTGATTGGCAAACAAAATGTCGAATCTGTTTATTACTTCTGCAATAAGGGACATTATTCCGACACAAGCTGAACCATATCCTGCGGAACTTATTGGTTACACAAATGCAGTCTACACAAGATCCAAATTTTCATTTCCACTGGGTCCTTTGGAAGAGGCAGCACGATATCATCTATGTTGTTTTGTAGTGATAGAATATTTCCAGCAAAAATACAATCTGCCGGATCCATTTTTAAATAAAATTCCTATTCCCAATAAAAGAGTTACTGCTATGTTGCCTAATGTGAGAAATATCTTGAACGACGTTTTACAAGCAACACCAAAGACAAATAGAACCGTCAATTATTTAACAACCCCAAGTTCAACAGGTGGTGGCTATAACAAATCAACGCCATCATACATCGATGAAATACGAAACGATAAAATGCGATCTATAGATTCTGCAAAGAGATCATTACATAATAAGTTGATGTCAGAAACAACAATTTCGATGCCTCCACCCGGATTGGACACTCCACCAACAACTCCAAAAAAGCACAAGACACAAAACACAGCTAAATATTCACCATATAAATCACGTGCAAAAGTTGTCATCACAACTCCAATACTCATTTCATATTGTAATAAATTTTACATTCCTGAGCACATCACTCTTCATATCCTCCAAACTTTCAAGCTTTATAAGCATATAGTCGGTAACTCGTGGGGGTTACTTGTTGGATTGGTTGGAATTTCATATTTGAAATTAAACAAGAATCAAATCAAGTCCAAAATTGGCTTACGGTCTAAACTTATAGATAACTTGCATATGGCACAACAAGGTGGATTGACTCATGCTGATGTTAAAACATACATTCGTGAAATTACAAGAATGATCTCTACACAGAAATGGATCAAAGATGCTAAGTTTGAGTCCGACGAGTTGGAGTTTGATCATGATGACCATCTCGACACAAATTATGCACTCAACTCTTTGACATCTTTCATAGATCCCTCTGTTGAGTATACTACTATGAAAGAATCTCCCCAGGTTGATAGATGGGTTAAAAGGATTAAAAAATCCGCAACCAGGCTTTTGTAAGATACAAAATAAGGTTAACATTTATATAACTGATATAAATTACATTAACTAATAGCTTATGTACATTAAATTAATAGATTTCCCTGCACCTTGCTGTTTTTTACTGGGACACTGAAATTTTCCCCTCTAATTCCACTGCGACTTCCCTCGAAACCCTTCCACGTCCACCTCATGCCGGCCCGCGCCGCCAATGATGTAATTTTCTAGACAGGTCAAAATTTTTTTCACCAGGATAGATCTATAATCAATTATTATGTGTTTTCATTACCTCTAAAACATCAAACAGTTAACTCAACTTGATAGATGGCTGTCAAAGAAAATAAAAGATCATTATCAGATACTGAGAGTTCTTTTTTACCAGACGGTAAAAGATCGAAATCAGACAGTAAAAATTTATCATCAGCTATTGAAAAGAATGAAGTAAATGAATCTGATGATAATTTAATTGAAATCGAATCAAATAGTTATGAATTGGAGGGTGTAGAAAGTACTGTTGCATATATTCCTCAGTCAGAAACTAAGTGGCAAAAAACTGTTGAAAAGGTTGTTAAATCTGTTGTTTCGATTCATTTTATGCAACCTGTTAATTTTGATACTGAAACATCGTTATGTTCAGAAGCCACCGGATTTGTTGTTGATTCGAAACAGGGTATTATCTTGACCAATAGACATGTTGTTGGCCCGGGTCCCTTTGTTGGATATGCAGTATTTGACAACCATGAAGAAGTTGAAGTTAGTCCAATTTATAGAGATCCTGTTCATGATTTTGGATTTTTAAAATTTGATATTAATAAAGTTAAATATATGAAGATTCAACAATTAGAATTACATCCTGAATGTGCTAGAGTTGGTGAAGAAATTAGAGTTATTGGTAATGATTCGGGTGAAAAGTTGAGTATTTTATCTGGTTTTATTTCAAGGTTAGACAGAAATGCACCCGACTATGGTGCAAACACATATAATGATTTCAACACTGAATATATTCAAGCTGCAGCTAGTGCTAGTGGTGGATCTAGTGGTTCCCCAGTTGTTAATCTTGATGGTCATGCAGTCGCATTACAAGCGGGTGGAAATTCTGAAACTTCAACTGATTTCTTTTTGCCTGTTTGGAGAGTTAAAAGAGCACTAGAGAAAGTACAAGCAGGTGAAGAAATTACAAGAGGTACTATTCAAGTTCAATGGACTTTAGAACCATTCGATAAGTGTAGAAGATTAGGTTTGAGCTCAGATATTGAAGAAAAGGTTAGAAAATTAGGTAGTGACATAAATGGTATGTTAGTTGCAGCGATTACTTTATCAGAAGGACCTGCTGATGGTTTAATTAAAGAAGGTGATTGTTTAATTAGTATTAATGACGAATTGATCAATAGTTTCATTCAAGTTGATAGAGTTTTAGATGACAATGTTGGTAATGAAGTTGAATTTATGATTCAAAGAAATGGGGAAAACATTAAATTTAAGATTCAAGTCGGCAATTTACATGATATTACTCCAAACAAATATGTTTATGTTTGCGGTGCAACTTTCAATGAATTGAGTTATCAATTGGCTAGAATTTATGGTATACCAGTTAAAGGGTGTTATGTGTCAGATGCTTCAGGCTCTTTCCAATTAGGTGGATCTGATTTAAATAATTGTTGGATCATTGATTCAATTGATGATAAGCCAACACCAACATTAAATGACTTTGTTGAAGTTATGAAAACAATTCCTGATAAATCTTTTATACCTGTTAAATATCATCATTTAACAGATATTCATGTACCATTATTCAAGAATATTTTTATTGACAGACATTGGTTATCCTCATTTAAAAGTGCAACAAGAAATGATAAAACTGGACTCTGGGATTTTGAAACTATTCAAAAGGAACCTGTGAAAGCTAAAGAGTTAGAATTGAAATCTGCTAAATTTTTAGATTTACCAACAGAATTTGAACATTGTAAAAAACTGAATAGATCATTTGTTCAAGTTGATGCTATTTATCAATTGCCTTTAGATTCTTTTGGTGGACACGTTAGACGAGTTCATGGTGTTATTATTGATGCAAAAAAGGGTCATGTTTTAGTTTCAAGACATGCTGTTTGTCATGATTTATGTGATATAAATATTACAATTGCGGAATCAATCATTGTTCCAGCCAAAGTCATTTTTCTGCATCCAACAAAGGGGTATGCAATTGTTAAATATGATTCTAGTTTAGTTAATGCACCAGTTGAAACTCCTAAATTTAGTGATATTCCATTAAAGAGGGGTGATAAGGTTGTTTTTATTGGATATAACAAATCTTTAAGACCTGTTGTTGATGAAACTAAAATTAGTGATATTGGAGTTATGAATATTCCAACTAATTCTAATTCGCCAAAATATAAGGCAACAAATGTTGAAGCATTATTAATTGATTCAACTATTGGACAAAAATGTCATTCAGGTATTTTATGTAATAAAGAAGATGGGTCAATCAGAGGACTTTGGCTTGCTTGTGATGGAGAAGATGATAAATTATATACAACTGGTATTAATATTACTGATGTTTTATGGGAATTAGAATTTTTAAAAACAGATAATGAAGAACAAGATTTAAAGATATTAGATGTTGAATTTAGTTCGGTTTCCATAGCAAGTGCTAGAATTAATGGAGTTCCAGAAGAGTGGATTAATAAAGTTGAAAGTAGTCCAATTGATAAATTTCAATTTCTCTATGTGCCAACTGTATCAGTTGGTGTTGACAACAAACCAAGTTGTTCATTAAATCCAGGTGATGTTATATTAACAGCAAATGAAAAATTGATAACATGTATGAGTGATATTGATAACGTTGTTAAAGTGCTAGATAAAGACGAAGAATTTATTAATTTTAAAGTTGTCAGAGGTAAAAAAATCTTAGATTTGGAAGTTGAATTGACTAGAACAAAATCCTTTATAACTGACCGGGTTGTATTTTGGTCGGGTTGTGCATTGCAAATGGCACATCATGGTGTCAGACAAACGATCAATAAATTACCGAGTGAAATTTACTGTACCACAATTTCTAATGGATCTCCCGGTAGATTTTACGCTGTTGGCATTACCAATTTCATCACACATGTTAATGAAATACCAACAAAAACCTTGGAAGAATTTTTGAAGGTTGTGAAAAATGTGCAAGACAACAGTTATGTCAAGTTACGTATTGTTACCTTTGATAACATTCCAATGGCCCAGACCCTAAAAGTCAATTATCACTATTTCCCAACCGTTGAATTGAGAAAAGTCAATGGTGTTTGGAAATCTATTAGTGAAGAAAAGTAACTTTGTTTTTTGTTATTTTATATAAAAATAATATAGTATAATATTAAGTGAATATATGTATATATACATGAATCTATAGTAGTGTGTGTAAACAAAAGTAAAAACCGAAAAGACTAAGCGTGGCCAAAACCTACATATTTGGAAGCAATCTTTGTAAAATCTTAGATTGGGTATGCGTGGAGTATGCGGTACCTGTTCTCTTTTTAAGAACACTTGCGGCAAATCCTGCATTACCGTGTTTTCTACCTTGGATTCCTCTTTTAAAGCCTGCAGCTGTTTTTCTCCATCTTTTGTATGTAGCTCTATGTGTTTTTGATTGGAACCTGAGCGAAGAAACTTGGTTAACAATGGAAAATGTAGATATCACAGGACGTGTGATTGCAGACAAAGTAAATGACAACATAGTTTGTTTGTTCGTTTTATTGGTTTATCGAACTCCACCTAGTTAAAAAGAGATTCACTTGATAAATGTCAACTTTTCTTACCCTATTGAAAAATCATGTCCATATTTTTCTTGATTCAGTGAGCGACGCCAGCGTCGCTTGCGTCGCTGCCGTCCTCGTCGCTCTGTGAATCCGAATATTCCACAAGCGCCGCCTGCGCTGCGTCTTTTCCCGGGACACTAGCCCCGCCAGCCAAAGATTCCTGGGAGGCCTTCAAAGATCTCGCCGCAGTCTTGGCAGCGCCTACAGCGTCCTGGCCCTCAGTTTCGCTTTCGGAGGAGGCGGAAGCCGATGATGAAGATTGCTGTTCAGGCTTCTCGGAGTGCATGGCGCTCTTGGCCTTCTTGGCCCTCTTGGCCCGCAGAGCATGGAACTCGTCCAGAGCCCCTGCAAGCTCCTCCCGCTCTCTCCCACGGCGATTCTCGTGCTCCAAGCGCATGGCCCCGTAAAACTGCTTGGCCGCCCCGCGGAGTTTGAGGGCAGGGTTGGCCTTTTCGGCTTGGCGTCTCTTTTCCCTACGTTGGAACTGTCTTGTACGATACAGCTGCTGTTGAAGTGTCAATCTGTCTCTTTCATCCCCTGTTTCTCGTGGCCCTGGCTCTTGTACCTTATGATCATCGGTGGCGTCTAGCTTATCTTCAATTTCTGTCTCACTTACAAACCTTGACATTGTGTATCTGTATTTGATAAAATTGTGCCCAGCAACAGAGCCTCATTTAATACAGTTGCAATAGTAATAAAATAAAAATAAAAATGCATAAATAAATAAATAAATAAATAAATAATACAGATTTGCTAACCGCGTCGTGAAATGATTATTTTATGCATGTTTTACGAGGTGTTGGGTATTTTTCATGTCCTTTCTTGATATTTGTAGCGGTGTGTGCATCGGTATCTAACCATTATGGCCTATCATGGAAATTCATATAGTAGGGAAGGACCGTATCCTTCATCGAACCGTTTGGATTATACAAAACGTCCAAATAGCAGCCAACATGACAATCAACAATATAATCAGCAGTATAATCAACAGTATAATCAGCAGTATAATCAACAGTATAATCAACAGTATAATCAACAGTATAATCAACAGTATAATGGGAAATATAATCAACAGTATAATCAACAGTATGAGCAAGAATATAACCAGCAATATAATCAACAATATAACAGTCGCTCTAACGAATACTATGACGGTTATTACCAAGGACATTATAATGAATATGGACAAGCTAAACAAAAACCTTCGATATCTCACACTGAACAATACTATGAGCAACGTCAAAATAATGAATATCCTACATCATCTCAATTAAAACAATCTCATGCTGTACAACAAAAGAGATCAAGTGCTTCTTCAAAACCGAAACCTAAACCAATAATAAAGAAATATACACTAGGTTCAATTCAACAGACAAATTTTATATCACAATTAGATACTTCACCAAATACTCATATTGAATCATTCAAAAACTCGACGATTAAAGATCTTAATGACCCAAATGGTAAAAAAAAATCAGTAGTTGATTTTGTAAAGCCATTGTCTAATAATGTATCAGACCCAAGATTGATGAATCCATCTAATTATTCTAAACTAGTTTCCAAATCATTTTTTAAAAATGTTGATAAAATTTATATTCCAACTTTTAAATTTGATAAATATACATTAGGTGAAAAGCCCTCTCATGAAATTGTCATTTGGAATTTACATTCGAATACACCTTCTGCACTTATTAAGAATAATTTATCTCAATATGGACCAATTAAGGATATAAAAATGATTGATGATAATCTCACAGCTGTTCCATTAGGTATGTGCGTTGTAAATTTTGATGGGAAACTTGAGAATGCACATTTAACAGCTTTAAAAGTAGTTGAAGAATGTAATAAAAAATTATTAATCAAAGGACGATATATTAGGTGTGGATTAAACGTCAAGAATAAATTATATGATGAAATTTATGAAAAATCAATTATTGCAAGGAACGAAAGAGTAATGAAACAAAAGGCAGATGAGTTGAAAAAACAAGAAGAGCAAGCAAGGGAAAGGGAAAAATCATTAGTTTTATTAAAAGAGAAAGCAAGATTAGAACGTGAAAAGATAAAACAAGCTAAAATTGCTGCGGCAATTGCATCCAATACTCCAACTGCTCCGGTTAATTCAAACAAGTTAAATTCTCATGATAAACGTATTTTACCATTTTCTGCATTTACATTAAGTTATAAATTTCAAAAATACATCAACAACAGACCTTATATTTTTGTTTCTGATAAATCAGTCTCTTCAATGTACGTTAGCTCTGACCAATTGAATAGATTTTTATCCAAATATAATATATCAAGAATTTTACAACAACGTAGTGGATTTTACATTGTTTTTGATGATTTAGAAGATGCAATGAATTGTTTTGATGAAGTTGATGGTAAAAAATTTATTAAATATACTATATTTATGACATTATATGTACCAGATAAGTTGATTGATGATACAAGAGTTGGAAAATCTGGTGCTTTTAAATCTGCTAGGGCTCAAATTCAAAAAGAATTAAATGCTTATTTGTTAAAAGATGTTAGAGAAAAAATAATAGGTAATTTGGTGCTTGAGGTTTTAGAAACTCCTGAAATGATTGAATTAGCTAAAATATCTAAAGAAAAGAAAGATAAAGAAATACAAGAAGCAAAGGAAAAAGCTAAAGTTGAAAAAGTAACTAACTCGGTTGATGAACCGATTACTATTATCAAAAGATTAGATTTGAATGTATTTAAAAAGGTTGGTGCAGTTAAAGCTAAAAAACCATTTATTCCAATGAGTCATTCATTGAATAAGGTTCATGAATCTGATGCTGATTCTGATGTCGATTCTGATGCTGAATCTGATGTTGAATCTGGTAGTGAAACCAATGAAGAGTCTGATAACGAAGAAAAGGAAGAGTTAACTGAACTCTCAAAACCTGAAAGAAAACGTAAATCTGAAATAAACATTAAAGATAATAGAAAAAAAACTAAAGTTCCTAAAATTGAAGTTATGGATCAAGAACAAGAAGAAGAAGAAGAAGAACCCGTTAATAATGAAGAATCTTCTAATGTTAAAATTTCTAATATTAGAACACCTGAACCGGAAAACGAAGTAACGACTGTTAATGATGTTTTTCAGCCATCTACCGCACCTCCGGGTCCAGTTTTTGATGATGCATTAACAGAGTTTAAACCAACACTTCAATTTTTCAAACAATCAATAATGACTGATGAAGATTTTCAAATTCTTAAAGAAATATGTAATGATGTTACGATAGAACAGCCAATCAAAGATTTGAATTTATGGGCTTGGGAACATCAAGAATCTTTGAAAAATGATGAAAATCTTAAAGAAAATAAAATTGACGATGGTGAAGACATTGAAGTATTTGATTTTGCTGATGAAATTTTGAGAAATATTGAACTTGAAAATAATACGGGATCTTTTAGAACTCAAGGATATCACAAGATACCTGATAAGTTAAAAAGAGAATATTTAATTCATAGAAGAAAATTGACAAATTTGAATCCAGTCAAACATGAAGATGATGAAGAAAGTAATGCAATGACGCATAACAATATTCAAAGCTCACGGGTTAATCGTGCAAACACGAGAAGATTTGTGGCAGATATTTCTGCTCAAAAGCAAATTATTGGTGAAACTGATTTACTTGATTTGAATCAGTTAAATAAACGTAAGAAGCCTGTTCAATTTGCACGAAGTGCTATTCATAATTGGGGTTTATATGCCTTAGAACCTATTAATGCAGGTGAAATGATTATCGAATATGTTGGAGAAAGAATTAGACAACAAATTGCTGAACTACGTGAAAAGAAATACTTGAGATCGGGTATTGGGTCTTCATATTTATTTAGGGTTGATGAAAATACGGTTATTGATGCATCAAAAAGAGGTGGGATTGCACGTTTTATCAATCATTGCTGTGAACCTTCATGTACTGCAAAAATTATCAAAGTTCATGGTAAAAAACGTATTGTTATCTATGCATTACGTGACATTAAACGAAATGAAGAACTAACTTACGATTATAAATTTGAAAGAGAAACAAATGATGAAGAACGTATTGTTTGTCTTTGTGGTGCTCCTGGGTGTAAAGGATACCTCAACTAATACATGTAATTCCTTATAGAACTAATTGTACAATAATAAGACTAATAGCATAATTTAAAACAGCAATGACGAGCCTCCAAATGTGGTCTATCGTCTCTTAAAATTTTAATTCGCGCTGCACTTTCTTGATATGAAAATATCCACTCGATGGTTTTACAAGTTGGTGTCAGTGGCAAAGCCGTTGAAGACCTTTGTTTCCTGTAAGCTCCAGAAAGTATACAACATGTCAGAAGCTATGGACTTTGACAACTATCCAAGGGTATGTGTTGGATAATGAGAGACTTTTATTTTAAAAAAGCTTGAGGATCTCAAGAGATTTGGAAAGAGATAAAACGTCTTGGTCTAGATAATTAATTCAGCCATGAGTTGGGGGTTATATTTGTTAATTGTGTGAATGGAAGACTGGTAACCTTCTACTTTATGGTCTCAAATGAGCTGCTTGTTTGCTATGAATGCGACTGTGTGATGTTCTTATGAGTGGGGCAATAATAAATATTACTCTTAATCAGGTTAAAACTATCTGATGAGATTTTTTACTTTATCTTTATTTTTTGTGGGTTGCAAAAGCGTTAATTGTGTACGTGTGATTAATTAATGATGACTAACATTTTTTGGTTATTTTAGGATCGTTCAAGATCTCCTGCAAGAGACTCATATAGCGGTGAAAGCCGCCGTACAAGATCAAGATCTCCACGTCGTGATAACTACCGTGGCCGTGATAGCTACATGGGTGGTGATAACTATCGTGGTGGTGACAATTACCGTGGTGGTGACAGAAGATATGAATCCTCTTACAGAGGCCCACCAAGGCGTAATTTTAGAGGCCCACCTGCACAATCATTTAATCAAAGAGCGGCTGAATATGAAATGAAAGCCAACAGAAAATATGAAAATTCTGTTTTCATTGGTAACTTGCCTTATAATTGTCAATGGTATGAAATTAAGGATCATTTTGCTGCTGCGGGTCCTATTGTCAGAGCAGATATCGTTACTGACCATGGTAGATCAAGAGGAATGGGTACGGTTGAATTTGATTCTCCAGAAGTTGCACAAAGAGCAATCAATATGTTCAATAGAAGTCAATTTAAGAATAGAGAAATTTTTGTAAGAGAAGATTTACCACCTCCTGAAAAGAAAGATAACTTCAGACCTGAAAGAGAAAGATATCCGGTAGACAATGGTTATGACAGATACGATGGTTATAACAGACAAGATAGATATGATGATTACCCAAGACAAGACAGATATTCTCGCAGACAAGATAGATATGGTAGTTATCCAAGGGGTGGACATAGAGATGTTTACGCTCCAGGCCCACCAAGAAGAGAAACTTTCAAAAGAGAACAAGTAAAAGGTTTCGAAGTTTTCATTGGCAACCTTCCATTCAATGTGAGATGGCAAGAATTGAAAGATTTATTCAAACCGTATGGTGAAATTTCTAGAGCGGACATTCTTGAAACTTCCTTCGGTAAATCCAGAGGTATGGGTACTGTTTACTTTTTTAAAGAAGAAGATGCAGAAAATGCAATTGCTAACTTAAATGGTTATGAATGGTATGGAAGAATCATTGAAGTCAGACAGAGTAAATTTCCAAGAGATTCCTCAGTGGGTGCTTCTACTGCGTCCGCACCTGAGATTAAACAGATAAGAACTGATGGTTTATCGAAGAACTCCGATTTCACTTTAGGTGTTTCTTCAGACGGTCCAGAATCTCCAATTTTATATGTTGCTAATTTACCTTGGGAAACTGCAGAATCTGATTTATTTGAATTATTTGGCTCTGTTGCTACTGTTGAAAAGGCAGAATTGCAGTATGGACGTGGTGGAAGATCATCTGGTAATGCAGTTGTCAAATTTGCAGATATTGATACCGCAAAGGCAGTCATTCAACAGCTAAATGATTATGAATATGGTAATAGAAATTTAAGAATCACATTTGCGCAATTTCCAAATGTTGAACAATTAGAAGCATTACATCAGGAAATCAGAGAAAATGCCGAAAAATCTGTTGGCTCAGCCCCTCAAACTGACTCATCAGTTGCAGCAGTACCTGAGGAAAATACTGAAGAAAATGAACAAATTGTTGAAGAACAACAGCCGGTATCTGAAGAACAAACTGTTGGTGCTGTTGATGATGCAGAGGAGATGATTGAAGAATAATTGTGTTTTATTTTCTTTTATATTCAACTAATTTATACATCACTATGTGTACAATTAATTCCAAAATCATATTTAGTAATGAAAAATTTTAAAGCAAAGTTACATAATTATATAATTATAAAAAATAATAAAATGGTATTTAAATGTTGTGTAGACAAAGGAATAAAAAAATATGAAACCAATAATGAAAGTTATTGAGTTGAGAGCACATGCTCCACAAGAAGGTCTAAAATTTTTGTTAGCTAACTGATAAGTTCCATATTTAATTGTCATTACCTTGTTTTTTGAGTTTAAGCTATTTAAGCTATTTAAGCTGAATGATATTTTTTTTGTATTTTCTTCAATGCTTTAAACATTTGTAGTCCTTTTTTCTTTTCAAAAGCTACATCTCCAGGTGATTCTATATTCTCAGTAACAAAGTTTAAAAACCTAGATCCATACTCATACGGCGGAACAGCGCTGATAGCTTCTCTCTTATGTCTAAAGCTTCGAAAAAATGTTTCAAGTTTTTTGAATGTACTGTAGTTGGTTAAACAATCAATAATACCAATATAATAAACCAAATCCAGATCTTCGCAATGTATATCTACTGCACGAATGCCACCATACGCGTCAAAAATATCATTATTGTGAGATCCTGGAACATTTTGATGAACCATCATTGATACTCTGTCAGAGCTTTCATCTAATTCTTCATCCGGTGATTTTAAATATCTAATTCCAAGAAGTAAAGAATAGTCCATAATATTTAATCTTTCTAATAAAGAAACGTCTTTTTTCAGTTGATCCAAAACTTGTTTTTTCTTATCACTTGAAAGATTAATTTTTGTGTTATTCTCAAGAAAGTTAAGATCTTTCATACATGAACCTCCAGCTATTTTTTCCTCACTGGTTATTCTTCCATAGGTGGAACCCTTCAAATCATAACAATCAGAAATATTCACGGTCGTTGGTAAAAGATTGTTCATTACAAGAACATGAACTTTAAGAACGCCTGTTCTAGTTGTCATTTTTAATCTATGTAAACCATAAAATTGACAAAGCAGAGTATTTGGGTTCTGTTTGACATAATTATAATAATCTTTTAAAATTCTTCTGAGGTGCTTGTGTTCGGATGAATGAATTGTTTTGATAATGAATTTACGATCATTTGAATAATAAAAAGAAGATCCACTTTTACCTGATGATCCTACAGCTCTAACACCAATTTCATCATTTAACGAAATAAGATAATCTGCCTGATTGACATTAAATATTCTTCTTAAATCCCTAAACACTTCTGGTGCATAATCTTTAAATTTAAATTCATATTTAGTTGGTGGTGCTTCTGTTGTACCTTGTCGATTAAAAATCAATTTTGTAACTTTTGAGAACTCATTATCTGTCAAAGGAGTGGGGACTTTTGTACATCTGGAAACCGAGAATCGAATACCTGTAACTAGGTCATAAACAATTGCATAATTTTGATGTGTTTCCGAAATATTTTGACCTGGAATGTTATATAAATCATCAGCTTTCATTCTAGATCTACTTATCTTTGTACCACCAATAAATGAGGATGTTTTAGACAAACGAATACGTTTTAAGGTTTCTGTATCAACACTTTTAATTGATAAGTGTGGTTTATGTATATTATGAATATGATTTCCCAAATGGCTTTTTATATCTGTGCCTGTAGATATTGCGAGTTCTGTCTTTTGATAATCGTCTGGAATTTTAATGGTGCTGATACTTTGGTACGTTCCTGTGTCAATAGAACCCTTTGTTCGTACAGAATTGGTAGTATTCGCCACAGTGCTTTGCTTCTTAGATTTTGAAACACTTTGTTTAAGTAAATCATCTGTTGAAGATCTGGGATATGTGAAAGACTTTGGTTTGTTTATAATTTTATCTGCAAATTCGATATTCATACTAGGAGTCTCATGACTTAAAAATGTGACTGGAATTGCTTCCACTTCTGAAGCCAAAGGGTCGATATTTGAATGAGCATCAGAATTGCCTGAAATGTTTTTTGAATTAGCTTTGTGGACTGGTTCAGAAAGTATACGATATGAATGTAAATTTCTGTGTTGGTTCAAAATATGTGTGTTATCATGATCTGTGGATTCAGTTACTTTAGATGAGCTTGTTTGGGTGGAACTATCTTCGTGGAGATGTACGGAAGTATTATCTAGGGGTATATTAACTTTAAAGTTATTTTCATCTTCTGATAGACGTTTAGCTGAAGAATGTGATAGAGATGAATAGTTTATTGATATGGTTCCCTGTGAAATAGAGTTGAGAGCTGGGCCTATAGTTCCCGATGTACTTATTGGATTGGTTTCAAAAAACACGGGTTTTACGGATGTCAACTCTGAAGGTCCTTTTGATTCTGTTTCGTTGATATTTGCTGATACGTTATTCTCATCCACGCTCGTTCCTGATGTTTCTATTCCATCTGATATAGAAGATGTCACTGTGGATGATTTAGAGAGTGCCATTAAGGATTTTTCCGGAGATTGGACGGTTGTTCCCGTTGTTCCTGTTGTGAGTTCCGGCATATTATCGTTTAGTTGTGCACTGGCTGCGGCAAGCTTCGGAATCATCTGTTTTTCCGTCTTTTTCTATAACTCTAACTGAGATTTTTGCACTCAAGGTATTTTCAAATCAAAAAAAATTGCTGCTCAGCTATTCAGTTTTGTCTTTTGTCTTCTCTAAAACTTTAAATTCAAGTCAAGTATTACTAACTTGTTTTCCCGAAACTTATATTCTCTTGGTACAGCTTCTAGTGCTGGGTGTTTTGCCGAAAATTTTTCCAAATATGTTTTCGCAAAGTCAAATTACAAAATAAAACTTCTTTATCTGCGAGAACCCTTGTTGTGGTACAGACCTGGGTGCTGTATATCGGGGTGGTACCCCGTTAGGAACAATAAAACACGCACACTCGCCCTCCTAAAAGGGAAAGAAAATGCAGCATGAATTTTTAGGTTTTAGCGGTGCACGGTTTGCGGATTACACGTCTTGAGATGGTTATGGCCTACTCTGGTAGACATGCATTGTTAAAGGACCTTTAGGATGATTCCTTGCAAATGGAGGCTGTTTGGATGCTCTGAGAGATTGGGTGTTTGCGTTTTGAGATTTCCCAAATTGAAATGCCATCACAACCGCATATTTTCACACACTTCACAAACGAGACATGCAGATCAGATCATAAAAAGTCAAAAGAAAAATGATATATCTGGTACCAGTGAAAAGCAGAACGATGTTCTGCTTTTCACTTCTGAAGATTTGCAAAATATCAAAATTGTTCCGAAAAAAATGGTTGAAAAAGTTGTGGAATTTAAACCAAAATTAAACGCAAAAGTTAAGAAGACGTCAGACTCCAGATTGTCAATTACTGATAGCACTGAAATATCGGTTGATGATTCATTATCTGAGATGTACTCTCAAGATAGTATACTTTTAGATTTTCCAGATAGAGGCTCTGTTACTGATAAAAACGCGTTGACGGATTTCTACCAAAATATTGTCGACACTTATGAAGAATATTCGAAGAGACCAGATGGAAAGTATATTGTTCTCATTCATGTTGGCTCATTTTATGAATTATATTTTAATCAGGCAGATGAATATTCTAGTTTGCTGGGATTGACATTGACGAAGAAGTGTCTCAAATCTGGACCGGTTTCATTTTCCGGATTCCCTGATCGTATGTTAGATAAATATCTGGATATCATATACAAGAATGGTTATAAGGCAGTTATTTGCAATCAAGTTTTGGACCCTGTTACGAATATTATAAGTAGACCTGTTGATAGGATCATGACACCTGGTATTGTCATCGATGAATCATGTAGGGATTTTCATAGAAACAATTATCTTTTATCGATTACATTTCCTGAAACTTTAAAATCAGATATTGACGATCAAAAAATTGGTGTTGCATGGTGTGATGTTAACTTAGGTTTGTTTAATGTTTTAGAAATCAATCTCGGCCAGCTTCTTTCAACCATTACGAGAATCAATCCATCTGAAATTTTGATCTCAGATAAAATTAACATCGATAGTTTATTTGATGGCTCAATACTCCCAGAATTGGCAGATTTAAAATCCTATTACATTACTAAATATCATGAAAGTGCAAAAAAGAAACCTTTAGATAGCTTTCTTTGGCGATTTTCGGACATTTCTAGACTGGTATCCAATAGACTTGATTCCTTAACACAGAAAGAAAAAAATGCCACATCACTACTGCTTCATTATCTTGAAATTTGTCTTCCCAACTATAAAACAAGTTTTCAACTACCCGGTAGATCTCCGGTGACTTCAATTATGCAAATTGATCCTCGAGTTGCACAAGATTTAGAATTATTAGAAACCTTACAATCAAGAAAACGTGTCGGGGCATTATCACATTTAGTTGACAAAACGGTCACCAATCCTGGTGCCAGACTGTTGAATACTTGGTTACTTGCCCCATCAACGAATCTTGAAGAGATTAAAAGGAGACATGATTTGGTTGGTATATTTATAAAAGACCCATATCTTCTTGACTCTTTAGTACAACTGTTGAAGAAAACGGGAGATGTTAATAGAATCATAAGGAGAATTGATAATTCGAGAGCTCAAATTCATGAGTATTTAGAGTTAGCAACTACTGTGGAAACTTTAGATAAAATTTATGCTTTGATTGATAGGTCACTAACTAAGACAGCAATGAAATTAATTGCCCCAATATTTGACGAATTCAATAATTCAAAAAAAATACATAGTCTTGCAAATCAAATATTGAAAACGATCAATCCTAGAGCATCTTATCTAAAACCAAATCAAAGTAAATCAGAAAGTGATTTTATTAGAGATTTTTGGGAATTGAAAGAAACCGCATCCCCTACTTTAAAACTGCTGCGAGGTCAGTATGATAATATGGTTATAGAAAAAAACATCCTTCTTGAAAATTTACAAAATAAGTTTTTGGCTGAAGGATATGGTGGGTCAGTCAGACTTGTTAAAGATGCAAAAACTTTTGAATATGTTGTTGAATTGAAATCAACTAGTAAAATCATTCCCGTGATGGTTAAATCACTTGATCTCAAACTTAAAGAGAGATCAAAATCTGTTACAAAACTATTAGACCCTAGATGGACGATAATTGGTGAATCTTTGGTTAAGCTTGAATATGACATTTTACTTGAAGAAAATCGAATTTTGAAGAATATAAACTCAAAAATTAATAAACTGTCTAAGGAACTAAAAAAAATATCACCTATAATTGAGTTAATTGATACTATCCAATCATTTGCACATTTGGCAGCGCAACATAATTTATCCAGGCCCATAATTGATGATTCTACAGCTTTCATAGTAAAAGAAGGCAGGCATATTGTTGTGGAAGAGGGATTAAAGAATAGAATTGATTTGGTAAATTTCACTGTGAATGATTGTAAACTTAAATCTTCGGATGCTTGGATTATAACTGGCCCAAATATGGGCGGTAAATCAACATTTTTAAGACAAAATGCATTAATCGCTATTATGGCGCAGGCTGGATCTTATGTTCCTGCAAATGTAGCACATATTGGTATTATCGATAAAATTTTCACCAGAGTTGGATCATCAGATAATATTTTCAAGCATCAATCCACATTTATGGTTGAAATGAACGAAGCGGCTGTTATATTAAGGGAAGCAACTGAACGTTCATTAGTCATAGTTGATGAATTAGGTAGAGGCACATCTACAAATGAAGGAGTAGCTATTGCATACGCTGCCTTGCTTAGACTTATCACAGTGAACAAATCAAAAGTTCTATTTGCTACACATTTTGGACCTGAGCTAATTAAACTAATGGATTGCAATAACGATGTTCCCAAATCAATTTCTTTTTACAAAACAGGATTCATAAAAACAAAGGCAATTGCTGATACAACTGATGATTTCCGGTCAATTGATCAAAAAGTTGTTTTTGATCACAAACTGTCAGAAGGTGTCAGTCTTCACTCTCATGCTATTCAAATAGCAGCACTAGCTGGTTTTCCGACTGATGTTTTAAAACTGGCAGAAGAAAAATATACTGAGTTAACTAAAAGCATATAAGTTAATATTTATAGAAATTTTAAAAAAGAAAGTAAACTTATAAAATCATTTCCAGTTAAAATAAAAAAAAGAAAGTAAACTACTTAAAAAATCATTTCCAGCAAAAAATATAAAAATAAATGGACGAGACCGGAGTCGAACCGATGACCTTTCGCTTGCAAGGCGAACGCGCTACCAACTACGCCACACGCCCAGTTGTTGTATTTAATATATAGTGTATTGTTTCGTATGTAACTTCAGTGATATTTTTTAAGCTTACTAACAGTTTTTATTTTGAATTTCTAAAACAAAATTTTTGCAGTTCCATGTATTCAAATCAATAAACACTAAAAATAGTTAAAGTGGTTTTTTCAATAGCCTATAAACTTACAATTACTTATTAGGTTTTTTTCTTTTAACCATATTTGAAAGGGGTATTAAAAATAGTTATTAGAAAAAGAATAAGCATAAAAAGCAGGAATTTTTTAATATGCTATGACTTAAGCAAGATTAGGCAATTCCAATTATTGAAAATGTATAAATCATGTTATAATGACTCATGTATATCATAGTACATATTTATTGATACTAATTAAATTATATACAATAACTACACTAAACTATAGGTCTATAAAAGGAGGGATTTCCATCTATACATACTTAAGTTAAGATCTAGAAAAAATATATTCTTTTAATATCGATAATATAATTCACTAAAAAGGGACACTCTATAACCTAGAATGCATGGTGCACAACAGGTAAAATCAGGTTATGATTTCCTACATGATTCATAAACAAATGAAAATTCCAATTATTATTATCAACTCTTTTAGTTTGCAGAGAAATGAATATTCAACTCCTTTACAACCCTGTATTATTCGAACAGTCACAATTTAACAAATAAAAAATTATAACTTGAACAAAAAATAAATATGGCGAGTTGTAAACCCCCCGTAGCAAATATCTGAATTTAATATTGTCCTAAAAACAATATTTTATTTAAAATTGATACACCGAAAAAATACGTTGAACCTTTCCTCAATATCAAGAATTTAGTTGTAAGACATTTTTTCCAAAGTTTCTCCATTACTAGCAGTTTTCTCAAAAGTTGCTAGAAATGAGTTTTTCTGTTGCGGTGTTTCGTATAACAAAAAGGGACTCAGTAAGTTAAGTGAAGAGCCACTAAGTTTAGAGTAATATGTACGCAATATATAGTAAATTAATCAAATAGTAAATACTTTGTTTTATGAAGTAGGGTCATATGCATCATCTCCATCAAAAGAATTATTTTGACCTCCAGTATACATCTTTTCAATATTTGCAGCTGCATTCTCTGCGTTTTTAGAAATGGCAGCTGCCAACTTTGCTACTAAAAGAGCAGTATTACCTGCATCTTGTCCACCTTCTTGTGCTTGGTATTGTTGTTGCTGTTGATTAACCTGGCTTGGAATTGAAGGGGCGAATTGTTGATTATACTGTTGAGATTGATCTGAGTTTGGAAACTGATTATATTGTGCAAATGCTGGATTATATTGATTGTTTGGAGCTTGGTATTGCTGGTTATATTGTTGATTGTACTGACTGTATTGCTGATTATATTGTTGACCGTACTGACCGTATTGTTGAGAGTACTGTGCATATTGTGGATTGCTTTGTGGAGGATACTGTAATTGGTTATAGTTGTTATATTGTTGACCTTGGTTTGGAACCTGGCGCATTATATTACTTGCCTGTTGCATCATCCCCATAAATTGTTGCATCATAGCCATTGAATTTAAATCGTTTGATCCATTTTTGGCATGACTCGAAGCTTGTGTTGTTTGTTGAGATTTTACTGTAGCTTTAGAAGGTAAGGATGTCAATCTTCCCTTGACAGACATAGGAGCACTTCCTTTCGTTTTAGGTTTTTGATTAGATTCAGATCTGAACTTTTTATTCTGCTCCTTTTCCTCTTTAACAATATTCTCACAGTCTTCATCATTCACTTTAGATTCTATAGCTTGCTTTCTTTTCCTCTTTTTACTTTTTTTTGCAGCTGCTTCTTTTTCATCATCAGAAAATTCCTGTTCTTCTTCAGGCAATTCCTCATCATGGCAATTACTTGCATCGGTACCTTTGATGTTTCTAATATACCTAGTGGATAGAAATTCAGCCGTGGGGACAACAAAATAAATTTTCTCCCCCTTTTTTTCCTTGAACTTTTCGGCTTCTTCTAAGCTGTTAAATTTCACAGTATAAACAGGTGTTTGTAATCTTCCAAAAACTTCATATAACAGCCCAACGGGTGTACGATCTTCGAAACAGAAAATAGTTCCTTCGTTTAAAACTCTTTCTTCAGCACTACTTCCTGATTTAATAAGAACACTCTTTTCGACAACACCCGATATTGTTCCGATAAATTGAATAGCTGTCTCTTCTTCAATTTTGTAACTTTCTGGAAGAGAAGAAACTTCAAAATCTAGAATTTCATTTTTAGATCTAATGGGTTCATCATTTTCATTTTCATTTATTTCATCATCATCGTTCACGTTTCTTGTCAAAATATCATTCGAGTCTGAGTCTGAGTCTGAGTCCGAATCTGAGTCTGAGTCTGAAGCTGATTCCGATTCCGAACCTAGATTTGAATCTGAATCTGAATTTTTATTAGAAGAAGTAGTACCATCCTCTTTGGCCTCGACATCAGATTCTTCATCGGAAGAGTACTTCACAACTTTATCTAAATCAAAAGGATCAAAATCAACAGCATCTGTGTCTTGATTATTTTCTTTATGAGTTACATTCTCAGTATCTTGTTCTGCAAGATCATTCTGTTCAGATGATAATGCATTATTTTCATTTTCACTTTCTATTAGTTTATTTTGAACAGCATTTTCGTTATATAACTCTGAACAATTATCAGCTAACTCTTTCTTTTCTATATGTGACATATATAATCTAGTAATCAAATTGGTTTGGTGTCTATTCTTTTTCTGTTTGAAAGAATTGAAAAAAAAATATTTTTTTAAACATGTTTTTTTATTGTATGCTGCGCATTAATGTTTTTGATGATCTTTGCAAAATAATTATGGTGGCTAATATACAACCTTCAGTCAGCAAATACTTCTTCTGAGACATAGGCAAATTGCAAATTTCCTGCTAGAGAAACTATATTTATTGTCAATATTATGACAGATTGTTTCATACGATCTTTAAACCCAGCAGGAGTGCCCAGAATGGTTACAGACATCACTTTTTTAGGAACAGCAACCCATGGCAGTATTCATTTGAACAATGTATCAAAGAAGTTAGAATCCACCACTAATATCAATTTATATAAATTTAGTGAAATTGGTCAAGAGCAAGTGTTGAATATCCCCTTCATATTTGACAGATTATTAATAAAACTTGAAAAATCAGTTGAGATTGATAACTTGAAGTGCATAATATCATCATCCGATGCCACTATTAGCTTCCAAATACCATCACATGAATTGAAGTTACCATTAAAGAGCAGTAATACTCATATGATTACAGTGTGTCTTTCACGTGGAGAGGAAAGACTTTTAAGCTTTAAATTTTACCGTGAATCAACGCCAACTACAATCACCCCTTTATCAAATCGAGATCATATAAATAAACCAGTTTCAAATTCCAAAGCAACTAAAGATGAAGTGGGCGTTGAAAAGTTAAATTTAGTTTCAAGAAAATCTTTGCCTTTATTAGAAAACCCTTTTCCAATACCGATGATTGATGGCCCTTTATTTAGAGAAACTATAAATTATTATGAACAATTTGCTCCTATTATGCTCAAAAAACTACAAAATACCATGGAAAAAATAAATACTTTGGATCAGAATTTTAAAGGATTAGATATATCTAAGTCTCAAATGCTAGACGTACTTAAAGATTTCAAAAAAGGGTTTTTACCCTTAATTTCTAAAAACGATTTACCTAATACAATGTTTAATTCAATCACATCAAAATCCCCATCAGAAACAGGATTGTCATATAAGTTTCTTAAAGCATTAAAAGAACCAACCCCAGAAACTGAAATAGATTTTTTGACCCTTAAATCTCTTCAAAGTTTTAGTTCAAGTAAGAAACATTTTGAGGATGAAAGTAAAAAGTTTTATGATTGGCTTTCTAAATTAATGAGTTCAGGGAAGTCTAAGGATGAAAAATTGTTATCAAAAATGAAAAACTTTGAAGTGATACAGATGGAGTATTTCAACTATTTATATGATACAGTTACCTTAATGCTTTTATCTTTGGTTGATACAGGTTCTAATCAGAGTAAAGATTACTGGAAATATAAACCTTTGAGAGAAAATGCAATCAAAAAAATACGGAATTGTAAGACACTTGATGCTTTTGTTGAGCTGATGCAAACATATTCTAAAACTTGTCCATTAAGAAACAGCTTACTTTTGGCGGATCCAAACTCTCCCTATAAAATTGAATTTAATAAAGCCACACCTGTGAAAACAGGACTATTATTTGTTCACGGAGGACAGGGTAAGTCTGGATGGCACAAACAATGGCTTGTATTATACGATGGAAAACTTTTTGAATATATGGATTGGAGAAAAGGTGCTAGTTTGAGAAATGACCCAATTGATGTTTCACTTTGCAATATCAAGCTTTTAGAATCAAGTGATAACAAGAATAATATTGATATTGGCTCTCGGAAAAACTGTTTCAGAGTTATCAATTCAAAAGGTGTTGAACATGTTTTTCAAGCGTTTACAGCATTAGAGGCCGAAGAGTGGGTAAAAGTATTAAATACAGCAGGTCAAATGATTGTGTTTGGAAATAAAAATATCAGAAATAATGAATCATCATTAAGTCAAAATTTTGCACATAGAATTAGAACTGAATCTAGTTTGAATGGCGAAAAAGCAACGGGATCTACTAAGTCACACGCCCCAAGAGTTAGGCGGGTATCATCTGTTTCACTGTCCTTACTCAATGTGGTTCAGAGAAACGATCCTTCTAATAGTACATGTGCCGATTGTGGTTCAATAGAAAATGTAGAATGGATTTCTCTTAATCTTTTAGTGGCTTTCTGTATTCAATGCTCGTCAGCTCACAGAGCTTTAGGAACATCCATATCTAAAGTAAGGAGTTTGACTCTTGATAGTTTTGCAGGTGAAAATCGTGCTTTAATATATCATATTAGCAATAGCACAGTTAATTTCATATACGAAGCAAATTTACCCAAAAATATCAAACCAAACTCAGGTTCAAGTAATGAAGAAAAACTAGACTTTATCAAAAAAAAATATTTAAACAAGCAATATGTTTCGGAATCCACAAAATCCAATGCCACAAACTTATTAATAGAAGGAGTCAGAAATGACGACATACCAAAAGTTTTGGAAGGCATTGCAGGTAATGCAGACGTCAATAAAACGTTTTTTTATGCACCGAATCTGAATGATTCGTCATGTGCTAGTATAAAATCAACGTCAATGTCATCAACTGACATCACGCAAATAAACCTACTAGAATATGCCCTTTTACATCCTAGTATACTAGATGGCAACGATGTGTTTGATGTGGCGGAATTACTTGCATTGAATGGATGTAATGCGGGAACCCAAGTTAGAGAAGGTTCTTTGGTTAGTAATAAAGCTAAAAAATGGTGGCAAGATAGGATTAACAAACTAAATTGTGTCTCAACATCAAAATATACCAAACCACACGAAAATTCAACTCTAATGGGTAAGAGACAGAATATCCGCAATGAAACACCTTCACTGTCCTTGTCACTGGGTGGTACTCAAAAGAAATCTTTGTCTTCAACTAAATCCAAAATCAAAAATCCTAAAGATGGATTCAGTTTGTTTAAAAAAAAACATAAAAACCAGGATTAATATCATGTTTTACAACTTCAAAATCAACTTTTAATGCTTAACCTTTTATTCTTTTAAATTTAATTTATTATATCATACTTTCCAATGCATATTTTATGTTCTTTTTAGTTCAGTTCTTTTCACATCGTTTTAATATATAAATTCTTTTTAATTTAATTTTAATTTTGTAATAATAGATTTCAACCCGGTGCGGATCTAATCTCTTGTTTTCATACTTGTTCTGGGATTTCCTTTTGTTTGAATAATGGAATTATGTACACAATAACCATTGGAATAACCGGTGCATCCAGTTCGGGAAAATCGACTATTGCAATTTTACTGCAACAAATTTTTCCAAATTGTGGAATTATTCATGAAGATGATTTTTTTAAACAGGAAAATGACGTTCCATATGACCCAATAAGGAAAGCTAGAGATTGGGATTGTCCTGATGCAATTAACATTGAAGCATTGAAGCAAACAGTAAACGTTCTCCGAGATAACACACTTTATGAATCTAACTCAGATGCATTTGTAAAAAAAACAGATAATGGACTTTACGATTACTCAATGTTGAGCACAGAACCACCAAGAAACGATCTGAATTTTATGAACGATTGCAGCATAATTGACAAACTTAGGCTGGTAGTGGAAAAGAAAATTTCAGCCTCTAAATATAAAGATAATTTTCGAATTTTTTTAGTAGATGGGTTTCTACTGTTACATGATATTAAACTTATAAAGCTATTTGATTTAACATTTTTTTTTAAAACTGATTATCAATCTCTAAAAAATCGTCGCCAGAATAGAGTTTACACAGTAGATGGAAATACTTGGATTGATCCACCGGGATATTTTGATTCTTTTGTTTGGCCAGGCTATTATAATAACCATAAAAGCTTGTTTTTGAATGGAGAAGAAGAAGATTACATTAAATCATCCGGTGGTCAATTGTTACCATATTTTAAAGAGAAGTACAACATATATGAGTTTCAAAATGACGATGACTGTAATGCAGGAAAAATCATTGAAGATGTTACATCAATAGTACTTTCGAAAATACTTTCATAGAATTAAAATTCAAACTGCTTAATATTTCTAGATTATCTATAAACATAAGATCTTACACAAATTACTTTTTGGATTTCTTTCCTCTGTTACTCTTTCCCTTTTCTTTAGAAATAGCCTTCATTTCACTGTTGTAAATATCATCAGCGCTTTCTGTAGTTTTCCTCTTGCTGCCTTTTTTCAAACTAACAGTTCCATTGTTCTTGATAGCACGATCAATTGCTTTTTTATCAGATTTCCAATCAGCCACATCAGTAATCTTGTATTTATCTAAGTTTAAGTTGTTGATCAATTCTTTTTGCTTTTCTTTTCTTTCTCTTATTGCTTCTAAAGCTTCAGCACCCGCTTCAGCAAGATCTGCTTCTAATTCTCTTTCCATTTCTTCAACATCATTAATTGTTTCAACTACCTCACCATTCATTTCTCTCAACTCATCGTCATCTAAATCTGGCATTTCTTCAGTAATAGATTCTTGAACTAAAGTACGGAAATATTGTGAAACTTTACGAATAACCTTAGAAAACATAGCAAGTGATTGGTTAGTTTCAATGTTTAATTCTTTTGAAATAGCATCTAATTCTTTGTGTTGTAAACCAACTGCTAATAAAATAGCACTTTGAACATGTGATAGAGTAACATCATTTCTTATTTGGTCATTAAAATAATTCAAGGAAATGTATGGTAATAAATCAAGAATAACGTGATAGTCAATTAAATTATTGGAGTAAGACTCAAGACGTTTTAAGTCAAATGGAGTTAAGGTTTTATCAAGGTCGGTCTTGTTAAACTTAGTGAAGGTAGAGTCTGAATCATCAACTCTAGATGATTCTAAAACACTTAAAGCTTGGACAGAGGAGAAGTTGGAAAAACTATAACTCAATAAATTAATAAATCTTTTGTGGAAATCCTTGGTGAAAGCTTTCAACCATTTATCATCACGATTTTCTAAAGTCTTTAACATAACACAAGTATGTTCACCAGTTAAATCATTGGTAGTTTGTCTTAGATACACAGGGGTGTAACCACCGTGACGCCAAAATTTATGCAATTGTTGAGTTAAACCATAAGAAACACCCAAATAATGTAAATAATAAGGACTCTTATGAGCCAAGTTAACAAATAATGGAGGTAATTTGTCTTCTTTACGTGGTTTAATTTCGTCACGTAGAGAAACTGTAGATTGCTCCAATTCAGCATCAGTTAATCTGTTAATTGAGAATTTAGAATCAGAAGCTAATGAATTATTTTCTTCAAGAGATGCAAATTTA
Source organism: Pichia awuae (assembly GCA_030563725.1). Lineage (NCBI taxonomy): Eukaryota > Fungi > Ascomycota > Pichiomycetes > Pichiales > Pichiaceae > Pichia > Pichia awuae. Next base: position 129,978 of record JAJMJV010000011.1, read on the forward strand.
CCTTCAAAATAATCTGTTAATAATTCCATAGCTCTTGAACCATAACCCATTTTAGTATAATCTGGATGTGTTGCAATACGAACAATTCTAGCACCAGATAATCCGGCAAAATCATCATCTTGAAATTGCTGAGAAACTAACCATGGAATTAAATCACCACCTGCACGTATACCACGACTTAAACTACTACGAATACTGTCTTTTGAAATTTCACCTTCCAATGAAAGTTGTATAACACATAATGGAGTTGGAATGGATGCATCTTTACCAACATCAGGACCAAAAAGAGCGTATAACTGATGAGCTGGTGCATCAGACATTAATTGTAAATCATTTGGAGAGTTTTTATAGTGTGAAGACACGAAAAGAGCCATCATACGCTGGAGGAAAGCTTCTGATACAGGATCATATGAGAATAAAGTATCACGATTGATGTAGTATAAGGAACATTCAGAAGGATGTGGACAACCACGAGTCGCATATTTAGTATGCTTTGGAAGCTTTGCATCTAGACAAAGTAGTTTGTTTAACCATGATTCAACTGGATCTCCTGGAGCATATCTGATTGGTTCATCCAAACTAACTTCAATTAAAGAACGAGAAGTAATATGGAAAGAATCAATATCTCTAGTGCCATTAGTTTCATCACGAGAAACTAATTGAGTCTGAGTGTTATCTTTGATTATGTTTTTAGATTGATCTCTTAATTGTTGAATTAATTTCAAGGAAAGAGAACGACCCGTACCTTCATAACCATTAATTGTAGATGCCATAAAAACCAAGTAAGGCCCTAATAATTTCTTAACAAGTGGTAATGGGATAGCAGCAGCTTCATCAATAATTAAAAGTTCAGCTTGACCCAAGACTTGGTTGTCAGTTGGAGAAATATATTGAATGGTCTGTCTATGACCTGCACGCTTAATATCAACTCTAACAATAGCTTTGTTGAAAGATGGATTAGTGGATTGAATAATATCATAATCTTGGTGTTCAACATAACCCATTGCATCAAAACCTTTAAAAATAAATTCAAATAAAGTTTTTAAATTTTCTGGAGATGGAGAAGTGACAAAAATATTAGAATAATCTTGAGCAACAGCAGCTGCAATCGCAATACCTAAAGACGCAGATTTACCACGACCTCTACCTGCAGTTAAAGCAACAGTTGAATTCAAAGTTTTTTCTGCAATTGCATCAATGAAACGTAAAATTGCTTCCGCTTGGTTAACGGTTTTTGATAATGCAACTAGGGAACCTGCAGGCTGAATGTCTTGTAAACTTTCCTTCAAATCTTTTAATTCCTTTTCTTTTGGTGTAATTTCATCATCATCTTTTGGTGGTAAACGTTTAACATGTCTTGCACCAGAAATTGGTAAAACATTTAATTGATCATCCACAACTAAACAATTCTTACAATCAGAGAGAGATAGTAAAAATCTTTCATTGAAACGTGAAACAACATCATTATGAGCCTCAGTTCTATATCTTGAGTGTACATCCATTGTCATTGTATATAATTGTTTCAAAGATTTCATTGATTTTAATAACATAACGACCAAACCACCACCTTCAACAGTTTCGATAGTACGTGCCATTAAATTTGGTGTTAATCCTTCAAAATCTTGTAAAACAAGCATACCATAAGTGTTACCAAGAACTTTTTCAGTTTCTTTGTAATAAACGTATCTGATTTGATTGTTTGAAAGGAATGCTTCAAATGGATCTAAGTCATTAGCTTCTCTAGTACCACGCTTGATATCTTTTTTAATTTTTTTCTCTCTGTTGATTCTATTAGAGGTAAAACCTAATAATTTTTGCTTGTAAGCCCATAAAATCGATTTGTTCATTTTTAAATTGGCATTCATCATTAAATAATGAAGGTTTGGAATTTGGTTTCTTGACTTATCACCGACCATGATAATAAATGATCTTTCTCTGGTATCAACACCATTACGAATCAAAGAAGGGACACGAGAGTCCAACACCTTCTTCTTGTTAGTGTTATTGATATTAGATGTCATTACTGCCAATGATTATCTTTATATTTCTATCAATTTAGTCTAAACTTCTATAATCTTTGAAAAATCAGTATAAAATGAAAAAAAATTTTAACAAGAAAAAAATTATTATGTCAAATTTTCGACGCGCCGAACTTTTGATTTTAAAGAGAAGCACTTCACATGAGGAACAATCCTTAATCACATTTTCTTCAGCTTTACATTCTGCAAAAAGTAGGTAGTTCTGCTTCCTACACGCCATTTACATTGGTTTATCCACATATTATATAACAGTGAAATTAATTGGAATAAATTCAACATTTCAAATCTAATAGGAATGCCCAAAAAGGATATACAAACTAAATCATTCCTAAACTCGGACCCAAAAGTAGATTCGAATTATTTAAACCAACAGCCGGAACTAAGGAGTGGCAACAATAATTTTTTTTTAATGAGAAAGAGTGGCTCAAGGAATAGGAGCAGAAGCAATCAAGGCTTTAAAAAAAATGTAAAATCTGTTAATGCCAGCAATAATAAGGCCGATCTAGTTGATGATTCAGCTGATATATTAACGATTCTAAAAACCGCAAAGAAAGGTGTGGATATTAGCCATTTGCTAACATATAATTATGCGGAAGAAAACAATGATGCCAATTTAAATTTTACGCAGGATAGAAACAACAGACCTCGCAGGAATCATAAAAGGAAACCAAATCAGACGGAAATCCATTTACATGGCTTAAGCTATATCAATGCAAATTATAAATTTATACTAAATCACACGGGAGATTACAAGGCACAGTTAATAGATCCTAATTTACCGTTAGATGTTAAGGACATTCACCGTGTTGTAGTGAAACAACATGATTATCATTGTCCTATTTGTCTGGGAGACGAATTTGTTGCTCCTAGAATGACCAAATGTGGTCATATTTTCTGTTATTCATGTCTCATTAATATGTTTGAAAATGCTAGAAACGATGATTCCAAAACTTCTTTAGGAAATAAACACAATCCTTCCATTTCTTGTCCTCTTTGTTCCGAAGTCATTAGAGAAAAATTTCCTTTACTACCTGTTTTAATTGAACAAGTTAAAGAAAATGAAAAAAAGCTTAATCCCAATACCTACCGAAGTTTGTCTTTGATGTATAGAGGAAGCTCTAAAATTTACTCTCAGCCCATTTTAAATTTTTATCAATTTAAGGGATATAATGGTAGCATTCCCTGGATCAGTAACAATTGTACACCATTAAATTATAAACAATTTTCACCATATATTTCGAATTCAAGATTGATGTTTTGTGATTTATATTTTGTTATTTCATGTTATGAAAAGGAACTTGATGACTTGATGACTCAAAAATTTTTAGATTTTGAAATGTATGAAGATTCAGGAACATACTATGAGATTGCGGCCAAGAACATCCGAGCTAGTATTCAATTGATAAATGAATTAATAGACAATTCAGAAAAGAATGTCAAAGGTCCAGAAAAAATTGATCTTTCTACAATAGATTTATCATTAATGTCATTATCTGAATCAAAAGATATACGCTTACCATCTTTCAAAGATGGATATTATTATTACCAATGCGATATTAACTCTCGTATACATTACTATCTTTCACACCTAGATACAAAAGTCATTAATGAAATGTTCAATATTCCAGATTTCAAGAAAATACACTTAGATGAAATACAAGGAAACCCAGCGTACTCTCTCCCATTGTCATTGAATATTTATGTTGAAAATATAAATTTTGAAGAAGGAAATGTCACACCGGAATTGGCTAATAAACATCCATTTTTAGGTAATTTACCATACGGTGCAAAACTTGGATTTTTAGAGATCGATTGGACTAAATTTGATGCATCGTTTATTCCAATTGACCCAGAGAAGGCTATAGAACGTGACAAAGATCTCAAGAAATATCCTGATCAGATTCCACCATATTTGATAAAACAGTTGCAATCAAGAACTCGTAGTACTAAAAATAAGAGAGCATTTGAAGAAAATGCCCGTGTTCGTGGAGAATTAAGGAGAGAAAAAGAGACATTGGAAATTTTTGCCAAGGACAGCCATAATGGTTTCATTTCTAGTGACGAAGAAGAAATTATCAATGCATTAACTAACAAAAATATTAATAATAAGTTTGTACACCTTGATCAAGCTGATAACATGCCCGTTTTAAAAGGTGTTTTCAATAGTTTTAATGTTCTAGAAAATTTGAATAATAATGATGGTTCAAAAATCGAAAGTAGTTCAAGAGGGGGTACTGAAGGCAGTATCAATAAAGCTACGCAAATACTTTCAACAAAGACTTCTGTCTGGGGAACACGAGTTCCTGTTGTTATTGACCCGGAAGAAGAAGCTTTAAGACAAGAAGAAAGTAGACAAGTTCAAGAAATGATCGATAGAGCAAAAGACGAAGCTTTAGAATCAAATTCAGGTAAGGGGAAAAAAGGTAAAAAGGGAAGAAGAGCAAAAATGATTCTTTTGCCTTTATAGTCTACCAAAAACTTTACATAGCTTGATATGTATAAATTTATTAACTAATTTTTGTTAAAATCACTCAATGCATAACGAAATGTCCGGAATGTAAAAAAGTCTTCATGTATCTCGATGTGTTTAAAATTTTCATGTACGAAAAGCATTTTAAATATTTTTCCTATGCATTTTTTACCTTAATTACGAAATATGCTAAAAGGGAGTGTATCACCATTGCTAAGATTGAATGAAATAATAGCACGTGGGAATTTTAAAAATTTTAGGCAATATAGAAATTATTCGAAAGAACATGAATTCCCAAGTAAAAAATATTCATCTAGAAAACCATCTAAGAAATCCAGCTCTAAAAAACATCCACAAACATTGACATACGAACAAGAGTCTGATAAATATATTTTGAAACATTTGATCAAATCGAAAAAGCAATACCTTTCAGAAAACCAACAAGTTTCGGAAATTTCAAATCAATTTAATGATGTTTTAAGTTTATATGGATTTAAAGTTGAGAAAGCTCCATTATCACCACCGATCGAATTTTCGGAGGAATCTATTCATATAGTGAAAAACACAGGCACTATAACATGTGATTTACTTTTAGATTACCGTACATCTCCAGAAATAGGATCAAGAGAATCGCAAGTGATAATAAGTGATCAAAATAAACCAAGTCAAGTTCTTTACTGTATGGGACAATTTACCAGAGATGAAGGCTTTGTTTTTGATTCAGCCATGATAATCAGCTGCCAGAAATATGGTAAAACTGCTACAGATGTAAGAAATGCATTATGTAAAGGAGAAAAATGGATTTTCAACACCTTGAATAACAGATATCAAAAACAAATGCACATAAAAGAATCCAAGGTCCTAGAGTTCATTACAGCGGGTCCAGATACAGAACCTACATATGATGAAATAGATGGAAGATTGTTTGTTGATGCGATGGTCAATTATACCATTCTTGATGTTTTAGGATTAAGATTGGGCGATCCTGAAAGCAGGAAAATATTATCCATTTTATGGATGCTCGGGACATATTGTGAAAACAGGCTATATGGAAAATGGCTAGAAGATCTAATCCACTTTATAAGCAAGTAAGATTGTAGTTGTCTGATACTTAGTAGAATATTTTTGATATTGAGGTAAAAATTGACGCTGGCAGCAGCGATCGGTGTATCTTTCTTTTTTTGAAGTCAGTAGATTGCTATTTGAGATACCAGATATTTCTTTTGCAGGCATTGTTAATTGTGCAATTCAACAATGAGTGAAGAAGGAACAGATAAAAAACCTAGCACTGCTCCTGTTGCAGAAAAGAAACAATCTCAAGTTTATACAGTTCATAGAGGTCCCCTTCGTCCATATGTTCATACGCATGAAGATGAGTTACAGAAACGGTTAGAAATCACACCACAACAGAGTATCCAATTATTGGTTGCAGTTGTAATTGCATTTTTTATCAGAGTAATCAATACAGGCTCTCTCAATGTTTTGGTTTTACAAGAATCCAAAATAGTTTCAATTATAAATAGTTACATATCTGGTCAATTGTATGTCGACATTAACCCGCCATTTATCGGTATTTTATACGCTACTATTGCAAAATTCTTAGGATATGACGAACATAATATAGATGCACTCAACATTGGTGGTGAGTTTATAAACTTCCCATATCATCAATTAAGGGTATTCAATTCAATTCTTTCTGCTTTGACAATTTTATTTGCTTATAGAGCAATGAGATGTACTGGAATTTCTCATTTTATTTCAATGTTTGGTGTTTTTTTAATTACTGTTGAAAATTCATTAATTACTGAAAGCAGATTGATTTTACCAGACACTGTTTTTATTTTCTTCTTTTCAGTGTTTTTAGCACAGCATAAAAGTATTCCAGTTAGATACGGTCTTAGTGCATCATGGTTTTTCAGTGTTTTGACTTCCTCAATTGCGCTTGGTTTGACAATCAGTTCTCATTGGGGTGGATATTTTATTTGGGCATATGCTTTTGCATCATTGACACTAAGACTTTGGTATTTATCAGGCGATCTCGCAATCACGACAACAGAACTTCGTTGTTCTTTTGCATTTAAGTATTTTTCTTACTTTACTATTCCAATTGCTATCTATCTTTCATTATTTAAGCTTCATTTTGATACATTGACAAAGGCGGGCCCAAACTATAACACCCTATCTCCAGAGTTTCAATTTTCCTTAAGTGAAAATCACTTACAAGGTATTGTTTCTGAAGTTGGATTCGGCTCGTCAATAATGATACGTCATTTCAAAAGTGGTGAATACTTGCATTCTCATGAAGATTACTACAGATCATCGCAACATCAACAGATTACACTTGTTTCATCTTTTGATGATTCTGCCAATTTCTTTGAAATTTTACCAACCGAAGGTAAGATTGAATCATTAACTGACAAATTAATTGAAAATGCTACACCAATCAGACCACCAATGAAAGTTGAATTTAAACACAGCTTGACTGATTCTAAAATGGTTATTGATCCTAATCATAAGCCCCCACTTTCTGAACAGGAATATAATTTTCAAGTTACCACCGATAAAAATTTTGTAGAGGAAGATGAAAAGAAAAATAGATACAAATTCCAATTAAAAGTTTCAGCTGATTATAGTAAAACTGATGCAGCAAGAAAAAGTTTACGTGTTATTGACACCGTTTTCCAAATTTACAATGAAAAAAATGATTGTTATTTACTAGGTACTCCATTGGTTTTACACGAAGGTTTTGCAGAAGGTCAAAATGAAGTGATTTGTATCAAAGAACCAGCATATGAAGCTTCCTTATGGTACATTGATTGGAACACCAATCCCAGATATTCGGATTCTCAAGAAATCCTTTCATTACCCGAGTTTACATTCTGGGATAAATTTTTAGAGGTTCACTCTCTGACTTTCAAAAACTTATTTATTGGTAATGGAGGTTATGACATTGCACTTCCAAAATCTTTGAGTGACTGGATTTTTTTGAGAAAAGGTTTTACTCATTGGATCGATTCTGATAATCATAAAACAATTTATTTATTAGGAAATTACATTACTTATCAATTAGTTGCATTATCATTATTTGTCTATGCAGCATTTAAAGCATACAAATTTGCTACTTTCAACCCATTTGTTGTTGTTAGAACTATTGATACTTCATCTTATACATATGATCATGGATCAATAGATTATATTTTAGCGTATGCTGTTTTATACACGTTAGCCAATTTAGTTAAAATCCAATTACATCTATATGATTACTTACCTGTGCTTTTACTTGGAATCATACTAGTTGCGCAAATGTTCCAATGGAGTTTTGATAAGTTACCTAAATTTACCAGTATTCTAATTATAATGAGTACTATTCTTGTGCTGTTAGCATATAGAAAGTTTTCTCCTATTATTTATGGCTCACCATGGACAAGAGAGAAGTGCCTCAAAATGATGGTTTCTCCAGGCTGGGATACCGTATTATGTAATGCATATCCTTCAGAAAATTAAACGGGGACAAGAAACCTCGAGTTTTGGTCCCCGTTTACGGTACAATTTTTCATATATATAGTTATAGAATCTATAATGTTTGATTTTCTATTTTATAAGGAACCAGATTTGGATACTATTATCTGCAGATATTCATATTTTGCTAACTGTCAGGAAACAAATAGCTTAAAAGCAAAAGCAAAAGCAAAAGCAAAAGCAAAAGCAAAAGCAAAAGCAAAAGCAAAAGCAAAAGCAAAAGCAAAAGCAAAAGCAAAAGCAAAAGCAAAAGCAAAAGCAAAAAATACTCCAATATAAGGTCGTTGCTAACGAAAATTTAAATTTAAGTATAAATATAAATAAATAGAAATAGAAATATAAGTAGACTCTTAAATTCCAAATTAGAAATGCTGTCAGTAGAGAACCCCCCAAACAATTTTCACCAAAAATTAGCCATTTCACCACAGTCTCTAGGTAGTTCAGACATTAAACATTATAGGGTTGTTGCTTGTATTGGTCGTGGAAATTTCGGTGATGTTTATAAAGCAGTTGATTTAAAAGAAAAAAAAAATGTTGCTATCAAAGCAATCAACCTTGAATATAGCGATGACGAGATACGGGTATTAATACAAGAAATAAATTTATTGAGGTCATTAAGACACCCCAATATAACTAATTGGTATGGTGCATTTGTCCTGGATGTTACTATGTTTATCGTAATGGAATACTGTAGCGAAGGGAGCTGTGTAGACTTGCTAAGACTTAATAAGAATGGACTAGGGGAGGTTGTGCTATCGTATATTATGAAAAGCGTGCTTACAGGATTGTCCTACTTACACGATATGAAAATTATCCATAGAGATATCAAGGCTGCCAACATTCTTATAAGTAAAGAAGGCACTATAAAATTGGCCGATTTTGGAGTTAGTGGCCAAATGAACGGTAGATCAGGCCGAAAAACCTTTGTTGGAACCCCATATTGGATGGCGCCGGAAATAGTCACCGACAAAAAACTTTTGAAACAAGATCGAGTCAATATTGAAAAAAGGCTAAGAGAAAGTGGTGTTGGCAAACATACCTTGTATAAAATCTGGAAAAAAAAGATTTACCAAGATGAACTTCAAGAGAAGTTGACACAGGGCTGCCCTAAAGAAAAATCTTTAAAGGTTCTCCAAGAAGTGACATCATTAAACACCTTACGAGAAGTCGAATACGACGAGAAAGTCGATATTTGGTCTTTAGGCATTACCTTGATTGAATTGGGTACAGGCAAAGTTCCCAACAATGAAAAGGAGCCACTCAAGGCCTTGTTTGAAATTCCCAAAATTGAGCCTCCCAAGGTTTCCGAAAGCGCCAGCTATTTTTTGAAGGAATTTAGTTTGGCATGCTTATGTAAAGATCCAGTTTTGAGATTAAGTTCCAAAGAATTGCTCCAATTAAAATTTATTACTAAGAACAGACCAAAAGCAACCGAACTAGAATTGTTGACTGGCCATGAATCCAAAATCAAAAAAAGAAAACCGAAATACCAGCTCAATTTCAACACCTTTAATTTCGGACCTAAAATTAAATGGGATCTAAAAACTGTAAGCACAAACAATTTATATAAAAAAGCAAAATCCAACTGCAACATAGAAGCTTTCCCGGAAGTGCAATTGCAATCCCCATTATCAGGAGAAGATGCTTTTTCAAATACTTTTTTTGCACAGACTGATCAATACAAACAGACTGCACAGACCTCTCCTCTTCACCAAGAGAATCAACAACAAGAATTGTTGAAATGGCCTCAACATGAAGTTGCCGGCTTCGAATACCAAGTTGCCATGTTATGCCAGCACCTGTGTGCCCAGCGTGCGGCTCAGCACAAGTCGCTCTATGACGCATGTGCGGCTCTTGTGCGGCTCGCCCATGTCGACGGTGCGGCTCTCCAATGCGTAGCCGCGGGGCTCAGCACCCTTGCGTAATGTTTCAGCGGGAAAGGCTTATCAGGTCCGGCGCACCGGTTTGTTTGTGCTATATAAGAAGAAAGGCCTGCTCTTTGAAGGCCATAGAGACAGCTACAACAATGCTCAGTCTTTAGACTCTTTGGATAAAGTATTTTAATTAACTAATCAGATACACGCATATCTTGACCATGCACGCAAGAGACTGGCTACTAGCATTTATAGGGATTTTTCTTCCGTTTGTTCCTGTTGCGATCAAGAGAGGCGTCTGTTCGGCCGATTTTTGGATTAACATAGCCTTGTGTCTACTTGGGTATTTCCCTGCACTCATCCACTGCTGGTACATTATCTCATGCTATCCACACGACACAACTTCTACATACCAGGGGGTTACGATGCCCGGACGTGAGCCTCAAGGGTACGGCTCTGTTTCAGTATAATACAACTTTTTATCTATATAATATGAATAACGTTTGACTGATCTCTGTGGGTCTAGTATACTAGGTGTACTTGAAACATGAAATTATCGCACATGTAGCTTTTTCCCAGTTGGCTCATATGGTTATGTTGTCTTTTTTCTGCTTGATGGCATCAAACAGAGATATGTTTGCTGTTTGGAGCAAACAGAGAAAAGATGAGTGTTTGATCAGTTCGGAAATGACAGCGTATAAAACACAGATAAATCCTGATTTTGCAGATCACAAATTCAATGGAGCAAATGCAGATATTGCATGTTTGCCACCGTTTGAAAATGCATTGATGGTACGTAACATTGTGAACTACTTTTATTTGTCTTACAGCTTTTAAGAAGGAGTAAACGTTTAAATATACTAACTTTTATTCATAGATCAATCTATCTATTGTTGTGGATGGCGTGGCCATCACTTTGCACAATACACCAAATCTATATAATTCACTATTAACGATGCTTGAATCTTCAAAATTATGGATCCACCTTAAATTCAAGTTGAGTATTAAATATGATGACTCCGGGTTCCAAATGTTTTTAACAGATCAATTATACGACGTCAAAACTTTCAACGATTTAATGCTTTCACCTTCTGAATTAATGACATTGAATCAATTAAAACTTGAGGAATTAAATTCAATTAATATTAAAATCAAAATTGAAAACAATAATGGATTCATCAAGTCTTGGTATTCTGGTATTTTCATTGATGATTTAAATATGTCACTGTTTGAAAACTTTTTACTTTTGGAAAAGAAATTTCCACTTGTTTTTAATTATATTTCAAGGTCAACTTATTTAGCAACAAAAGATCTAGTTCCGTATATTGTTTCAACTTGTATGAAAAGCAAAGAAACATTGATGATTGAACAAAGAAGTATCATTTCCGGGCTAATTAAAAACTTACTTCATTGTAACACATGGGTCAATCATGTTAATGAATGGAATTATGCTAAATTAAAACGTGAAAATTCTAAAACTGATTCATTCACAATACAATGGTTTGATCAAGCTTCTTTATAATCGTATTTTAATTTTTGCAATTCTTCAATACCTTTATTTATTTTACTCTTATCATTTCTAATGTCAAGAATTAAAACTGTAAATATAATAGGCAATAAATAAATCAGATCAACTTTCATACTATCAAAAAACCAAATTATTTTACAAGTGACAGCAATTATATAGCCAATCAATGCAATTTTAATTGCACCAACATTTTGAAATAATGTCATATAATCGGAGTTTAATGAGTTAACCACCGAATAAGCTAAGACTATAGGTATAAATAGCATAATACAAGCCAATGCACTAAAAATAGCATTGATTCCGAGTCTATATGTAGGAATTGTAATTAAAATCAAGTTGGTAATTCCAATAAGGAAAAGATATCCTCTGAATAAACTCTTTGCAGTTTTAGAATCAGATAAATCAGCATTTCTTTTTAAAGTATATATTATGTTTTCTTGTTCAGTTATATCTATATACTCATCTAATTCTTCTTGCAAATCTTTATATTTGTCTCTTTGAATTTGCCTTAATCTTGGCATGATTTTTCTGCTTGTATATAATCAAAAAAATCAAAAAATCAAAAAATCAAAAAATCAAAAAATAATTATTCACTACATGAAAATCATGGAAATTTGAAATTTAAAATTCGTGCTTTGTTTTTGTCGATATAGTAATCTAATTTGTAAAACTAACATTGTTTTCGTTTTTGATTCTTTTTGTTCTCTTCTAAAACTAGATCACTTTTCGAAATTTTGATTTAACAAAAATGTTTTCTTCATATTGTTGAGTACAAACCTGTTTGTGACTTAATTGAGTTTGTATAATATAATTTAGTACTATCTTAGAGTTTTTGTTCAATTTTATATTCATATACAGCAACAATTTAAAAATTAAAATGAATTAAAATAAAATTTACCGTGAAAGACCTTCTTGATTCAAATGTGATTAGTTTTAAGGTACATCAAAACATGACCCAGAATGATTTATATTTTGGAATTCCTGCATCGTGCAAGGGCAATTTAATGAATTATAACTTATGAAGTTTTTTCCCTTTCTAATTTTCTGTTCTCAATCCAACATTACTGGATATCAATTTTTCATATATTTTTAGACTCATTGCATCCATCCTGACTCTTGTTTGACATATGAATATAAATATAGGTGTTGAAAATTTTTATTTTAAAAATCATCTGTTTATCTTCATGTGTCCAAAGAATCAGTGTTTTTATCCTACTGTCAAAGAATAGTTTATGTGCATACCCCGGACACCTACAATTTGGAATCCAGCTTTTGAATCTATACTAGTTTTTTTCTCATGGGATCATACTTGGTTTATCTAGAACGTGTCATGTTTCAGGTCCTCTTTTTTTTCTAAAAAAATGGTGAAATATTTTATGGGATTTACAAAAGGAGTTTAATGAACTCATCTGTTTTTTATTTAAATTACATGTTTTTGTCCCTGACATCAGAGTTCAAGCTCGATAAACCATTTTCAGAGTTTTTTACATGAGAGAAGGTTTTTGTATGATTCATATTATTTTAGAAGATTGCAGAAATGTTTTCTTTTCTTTGAGCTAATTATCAGTGTGAAAATTGAGAAGAGTAGAATATTACGGGCTTTGTGTTTTAATTCAATCAAAATTGTGTTTAATGATCTTGTAAACAATGGGATTTGAAGAGCAGGTTTTTTCTTTTTTTTTTTTTTCGTTTGAAATTTTATTTGTTGATGTTTTTACTGTGGTATAATGCATCATTTGACACAAAATCTAACATGATTTACAATTATATTGGACCCGTTTTCATGTTTTTTTTTTAAAAAAAGCCTTCAGCCAATGGAGCAACTTTCATACAGCTATTTCTGTCTTGTCTTTTCTCTGTTTTTGTCCACCTGACAGCTTTGTCTTTGTTACGTTTAATTTAGTAAGACCGCCCCAGTTTTGATAGCTACTATTGAACAAGCAGGGTTTTTGGATCAATACACCCTTTGTATGTTGAAAGATGACGATGATGCAATTCCCAATTTTGTAAGGCGTGAAAACATGAGAAATCCAAGTACAGATGTTGTATAGACTTTTTCTGCATTGCTGATGTTTGGAACCAGACTCTTTTTAATTTCTTAAAACATCAAAATTGTACATACAAAAGACAAAATCAATACAAAACATGGAAAGTACTGGCAATATGTTGTATATACTTGCTATTTCCAATATAGCCTTGTTTGAACATGGTTTCAATTGCTGATCTCCTTATTTTTCTCCCGTATGTCATCTATATCTTGTCTGACTCAATCTCCTGACTCAATCTCCATCCTGGGTTCTCTACTAACATTTGCTACCTCTTTCTGCCCATGGTTATGTCATGAGCGGCTATCAGCGGCAACAAACGGCAACAAACGGCAATACCCCGGCAATCCTTCCGGCAACGCGCGGCTCGGCTGTTGGCAACGCCTTCCGAGAAAAAAACAGAGCAGAACTTTTTGTAGTAATGTTTTGTCTCTGGTTTCTAAGGCGGGCTTGAAGTTTCGTTTTGTCGTTGCAATTCTCTGGCGCAAAATATAAGGTAAGGCATCCTTAGCCATACCTAACATAGCCTATATCCATAATGTGCTCAGTGCTCTAGTCAAAGAGTTATCAGCGGGTTGTTACTGCATCGGAAGCGTGTGCCTTTCCGCCTTTTCTCGGCTAAAGGCGAGCTGCGCCTTTCTTTGTGAGGCTCTGGCTTTCTCTTTTTCTTATTCTCTGACTCTTATTCTAAATTAAATATGTTGAAAATATTTAAAGGTTGCGAACTGCACCGGTTTATCAGTAAATTTTTTCAGCTTCTCGGGAGAAAGGTTTTTGTATAAACAGTAAATACAAGACATCACAAACATGGTTAAAGACTTATCCCATCTTTTATCTGAAGTATCTAAAAGCAGACAACAATCACCATTAAAATCCGCATTCAAATATTACGGTAAAGACGACATTGTTTTCCTTGGTGGAGGATTACCAATGGCAACCTATTTCCCATGGGAAAAAATCACTGCAACATCGCCAGCTCCACCATTTGCAGATGGTATTGGTGCTCCACCTTCTGTTACCGGTAATGCAACCCACACCGAAGTTCATAAACATAAGGTTGAAGAATTCGATGTCCCATTAGCTGTCTCATTACAATACGGTGCAACTCAAGGTAGTGCAGAATTGGTGTCATTCCTTAAGGAACATACCGAATTGATCCACAAAGTGCCATACGCAGAATGGGATTTATGTTTGTCCATCGGTAACACCCAATCATGGGAAGCATGTATCAGAACATTTTGTAATCCCGGCGATTCAATTTTAGTTGAAGAATATACCTTCCCATCAGCAATGGAAGGAGCAAGAAATTTAGGTGTCAATTTTGTTCCAATTAAAATGGATGCATATGGTATTATTCCATCTGCACTTGATGAATTATTAGCAGCATGGGATTCATCCAAGCCAATTCCAAAATTATTATACACTATTTGTACAGGTCAAAATCCAACCGGTTCATCCTTAGATAATGAAAGAAGACAACAAATTTATGAAATTGCATGTAAATATGACTTCATAATTGTCGAAGACGAACCATACTACTTTTTACAAATGGAGCAATATGAAGAAGGTAAAGAATCATCAATTAAAGAAAACCAATCACACGAAGAATTCTTAAGTGCTTTAGTTAAATCCTTCATTTCTATAGACACCGAAGGTAGAGTTTTAAGATTAGACTCATTCTCTAAGGTTTTAGCTCCAGGTTCAAGAATCGGTTGGGTTGTTGGTCAAACAGCTCTTTTAGAAAGATTTATTAGATTACACGAAGTTTCTATCCAATCCCCTTCAGGTTTCTCACAATCTTTAGTCCAAGGTTTATTAGGTAGATGGGGTCAATCAGGCTATATCGATTGGTTAATTGCTTTAAGAAAAGAATATACCATCAAGAGAGATTTCACTATTAAAGCATTAGAAAAACATATGCCAAGGGACGTCGTTTCATGGACTGCACCAATTGCAGGTATGTTTTTCACAATTAATGTTGATTCATCCAAGCATCCAGATTTTGCAGGTAAATTCGGCAAAGATCCACTCAAAGTTGAAGACGCAGTTTATGAGCACGGTTTAAAAGACGGTTGTTTAATGATTCCTGGTTCTTGGTTCAAGGCACCAAATGTCACTGAACAATCTGATGTTTTCTTTTTCAGAGGTACTTACGCAGCTGTTCCATTAGAAAGTTTAGGTGTTGGTTTAGAAAGATTTGCAAATGCTATTAAAGCTGAATTTGGTTTATAGATATAATTAAAATAATATTTTGCGTGCATATATATATATATAAATATATATATCCTTTTAGATTCGTTATAATAAAATATAAAAAGTAAATTAAGGTATTTTTAGTCTTTTTCAGTAACTTTATCCAGCTTTTATATCTTTGTTAAACGGTAGGAACAAAATTCAACCACAGAATTTCTACTTACAATGAACAAGCAGAACCGAGCCATTAGATAGACAAAATATGTTTCGAAACAATAAAATTAAGTAATAATGCAATTAATATATTTCTTCCAAAATAATCTTGATACACACCCCAATTCATTTTTACACTGGAACTGCATTATAATCAAGAGTAAAAATCAATGAATATCCCATTAGTTTGGTCCGCCATATGTAAAAGTGATTCTTTTAATAAATCAGATATACATTTTTTAAATTTTTATTTTTATTAATTTTATATCCAGAAAACTATACAATTATAATTATTAGTTTAATTGAATTTAAACTTGGGTAACCTTAAGAGTTGGTGGTAAAGCTTGAACTAATTTCTTTGCCTTACCTTCATCGTTAACGATTAAGGTGTATAAGTTCTTGGTACCTCTAACCTTGAACTTGGTTTGGTTGACTTTCTTACCGTTAGACTTGGTGATGGTGTGAGTCTTGATGGTTGCGGTCTTAACGTCAGATCTTCTTGCTAATTCAACGAATTGCTTGATGTCGGTAATTTCTCTCTATAAAAAAAATAAAAATAATGTGTTAGTATCCTGTAATTAATTTGAATTAAAATTGTAAAATTATGTTAAATTAATTCCAGTTCAGTTAAGTTATTTCAGTTCTGTCGAGTTATTGCAGTTCCACTTGTTCCATATTTTTTTAATTTTTCACTATTAGCAATGCTACTAGATTGAGTCAATAACATCAAACAAATTATTCTTTCAATAAACTTTGATTTATTTCATTTATTTTGCATGACATCCTTTGATTAATGCGTTGTTCAACAAGAATGTCTTAAAAACATTTCAATTTTAAAGCAAATATACGAAAAATTTCATTATTTTTTTAAATAATCAATTAGCAACTGGATAGATAAAATGTATAAACAGAATATGGTTTAACTATAGGTGCTAGATGTACATACAGCCATTGTAATATGTATAAAGTCAGATGCTTTCAAGAGTTTCCTTTTTTAGAGTCTATCTAATATTGGTATCTTAGTATGGTAAAGTGAAAAAAAGTGATTGGCATTCGAAGGTGCGCGGAGAATTTTCCAAAAGTTGCGTCGCTTTGGTAAATCAACTTAAACCCTCTACCCTCTATGGGCGCACGTGATCACAAAAAAGTAAACTCAAGAGGATTAAGGCTTGGCAAATTTTTAGTAGAATAGATACAGTAGTGATAATAGAAAGTTAGTTATAACAAGAACCATGTTTAAAAAAAGATCAGTTAAGAGTGGAACAAAGAGGCAAATAAGAGAGGTGTTGAAAGAAGAAGAGACTAAAGAAGTACTAAAAAATGGAGACACGGACATTATAACGAAGGCGACCAATGAGACAAAATGTACAGAAACAGCTAAAGGTAAAGAAGATATCATTTCTAATGAAGAAATTTTTAACCCAGATGTGATTGTTGACGAGCAGCACACACTTCTTCAAAAAAATAAGAAAGATTTAGAAAAATCAAAGAGAATACAGGAAAAAGATGCCGATGGTGATAAGTTATATACGGGACTGATATCAAAGAGATCGAAAAAAGAGGTTTTAGTCAAACCCGTAAGTGCACATGTGAAGCAAAACTTTGTAATGGATTATCAGCGTGATGTTTGTAAGGATTTTTTAAAAAATGGGTATTGTGGGTTTGGTGATACTTGTAAGTTTCTTCATTATAGGGAAGAGTTCCAAAATGTAAAACCCAAAGAGAAAGAATGGGAAATTGCAGCCAAAAAGCGTCGAAAGTTTTAGGGATACTAAATATATTTACATAGGAAAGTGTTTAATGTATGGTGCAGCATGAATACTGTTATATTTGCATGCTTTCTTTAACACATTGGTTTATAGATCTCCAACTTTTAGTTATTATCGCCACTTCTCTTTTATCAGACTTTAAATCTTTGGACTCTAGATCACGAATGATTCTTGATGTGATCAGTTTGAAAATTCTATCATTACCCACTAATAAATCAATATCCTCTTTATTAAAATCAATTAGTTTCATATACCAATCATCTAAAATTTCAATCCAGCATGTCAAATTAATGTCATAAACATAAACAAATCTTCTATTTTCATTTTTCAAGACTACAATTGGAGTTCCATTTTCTCTCATATAGATGGATTCCATTATCGTTTTAATTTCAACTTTCTTTTTCAATTCTGTGATTGTTGAATGGGTATTCAGTAATGATGATATACTAATTCCTTCAATTATGGATTTACCATTTAAATGTCCATTAATTTGTTTAAATTCCCATGAATAAATACATCCACTTGAAACAATGCACATAATTTTAGGTCCATCACACATAAGTTTTATGACTTCAAATCCTAATTCAATTGATCCACATAATTGTCTACCGTTTTCAGACAAAATCAAAATTCTACCATTGATAGTGCATACACACCAATAATACAATGAATCACCAATTTTTGAACCCGAAACAGCCACAACCTTTTCATTTAAAAACAACTCCCAATCATCTTTACTTCTACGCGTTGCAACAATCTTAGAAGACGAATCAAAATTATTCCATGCATTTTCCAATTCAGCATCGTCATTTTTATTATAGTAATATTCATTTTTAAAATCATATCTAATTTCAATAACTTGATCATTGTCCCGGCACTGTTCATACATTAAATTGGAGTTCACAGATTTATCTCCATATACAGATCCAGGAGTAATTGAAATTTCATTCATCCAACTATTATTTGCTATTTTTGATCTTTTGTTTGCATAATTTTCCCCATTACTATATAAGAGACCACGTTTATAATTTACATTTGAGGATCTACTTGCATTTGCATTTTTGTTTTTCCCATAATTAGACATTTTAGATGGATCTGTTTCAGCAATATAATCGATTGTGTCTTCAGAATTTTCATTCTCCGTTGAAACATCTAAAATTTCCGATCTAATAGATGAAACCAATGTAGATAAACCATATTTAGGTAATGTAGGATAAGGCAAAGCAATAATTTTACTGAGTTTTGACTTTTTTTCCAAGAATTTTGCCTTTAAACTACTCGGTCCCGTACTGGATGAAAATTGCGGTGTTTTGCTACTTGAAGTTGTATTTGATGCAACTGATATGAGTGTAGGTGCAACCCTTTTCTTCCCTGATTTTGTTATAGTTACTTTCTGATCTTTTGAAGAAAGTATATTTACTACCGGTTTCGGCGTTGACTGTGATATTTTCAATGTAGGCATTTTTTTATTTGGATGTTTTTTAGATCTTGGAATAAGAACATTAATACTGACACCACTAGTTTCAGGTGCAGATTTTAAAACGGAGTTATTTTTATTATCCATCAAATTTGAAATTCTATCATTTGTTTTATTGGTGTTACCAAAAGCTCCAGATTTTTGAGCATATTCTTCAAGTTTTAATTGTTCTACACTTTCAGGAAAAAACCGATCCCTATCTTTACCATATCTAACCAAAACTCTATTATTTTCTTCAATTGGAACAACATTACCCAATTCCCGTTGGTCAAAAAAAAGCGTTAATAAAACACCATCTAATCCACAAAGGAAAACATTTAAACCATTTGGATTCCATGCGACATCAGTAATAGATTTACTGGATATTTCTGTTGCCACCGATAGAGGAGTTGAACAGCTGGAGCTCCAAATTGCCAATGTTTTATCTTGACCTGCCGTTATTATAACAGTTTCAGTTGATTTATTATTAAATTGCGGGTCATACAATCGTGGACTAAAAGAGCAAACTTCACACGGTAATCTATGACCAATTAAACTTAATTCACTTTCCCAACTACCACGTTTGATGACAACATTGGCATTGACACCTTCATTTGTTCCGTTAGGTGCTGCGATATAAAGTCCATCAGGAGACCATGATAATCTCCGAAAATAAGTGGTTAATGGAGATTTAGCAAATGGTTCTCTTATGACTTGCTCAACAACAAACTCCAGATCATTTCCTTCAACACTCACCCCTCGTCTATACCTAAAAATTCTCATTGATCTATCGTCTGAACAGGTAGCAAAATACTTACCAGCTGGGTCAAAAACAACACCTTTAACATGACTTTGATGAATGTCAAATTTTTTAATCTTTTCGAATGTTGTTCCGTTCCAAACAACAATCGATCTATCTAAACCAACAGTAACTAAAATCGATCCATCTGGTGCCCATGCCATGTCTTGGACATCATTATCATGTGCAACCAATCTTTTTCGAACCGTCCAATGTTCCAAATCTGCATCATTTATACCGTCACCTCCATTTTCGGAAAACAAACTCGAATCAATGCCATTTGACGCATTTCTGTGCATTGCCATGATTCTTGTCTTTTCTTCGTCTTTCTCCCAAATTAGCACAAGCTTATCATCACTACCTGTAGCTAAAAATCGACCATTGGGACAAAATCTCACACACGTGATCGCACCGGCATGTCTAGACATTGAACATAATGGTCGGCATTCATTACCATCCAACTCCTGGCTTGTTCCTTTGAAGTCTTTATATTTATATAACGTGTCAATGGACCAGATTTTAACTTTTCCGTCTAATCCACCGGTTGCCAATCGTGATCCATCTGGAGAGACAGACACTGAATAGATCTCGTACAGCCGTGGTCCTTCTGTGTGTTTCACCCACGGGAACTTCACGATATGCATTGCTTATCGATTACTACTGACCACATTATAAAATATCCCTTTGAGGCGCCTTTGATACAATCCGTGTTTTTCTTCTCAATTCATGTTACCTCAGCGCGAGCCATCAACAAAATATAAGTAACTAATTTTAAGATATATAAAATAAAAATCTAAAGAAACACATGAATAAAACAGCTATACAAAAGATCACAAATAAAGATTCTCAGTACATCAACCAGTATGACCTAATCTCCAGCAATCAACTGTCTATTCCTCCGCAGACATCAGTCGCAGCCACTATAAAAGGGCGCGCCACGTTATGCGCGGTTAAGACGGCAGTCAAAGGTGTCATTTTATATGTATGTGTATTAACTATATTTATATTAATGTTTCTGCATCTATAATTGGAATTGTAAAAACTTCAAGAAGAGCAAAGTAAAAGTAGCAAACCCTGTAATCTTGAATTTGATCAATGGTGATATGTAATAAAAAGTAATTGATAAAAAACCAGATATATGATTTTTTTTATTTTTATTTTTTTTATTTTTTTTATTTTTTTTTTGTAATTGAAAGACAAAAGAGACAATCCGTTACTTAGTGACAGGGTGGTATTAACAGAATGAAATAAATAATGAACAATAGAAAACAGAGATGATAAGAAAAAAAACACCAAAACATGAAAAAGCCCGAAAAAATAAATAATGAAAACAAACAAAACGTGAACACAAGCAAAACCAATCAATACAAATAAGAGACCTCAAGTCATAATAAATTCATCAAGGTCAAATGGGGTACTATTTACCCCGGCTGATAATGGTGCTGCGGACCATATAAACTAATTTAAAAGAATATGAAAACCAAATAAAGTGATACACACACACACACACACACACACTCAAACAAAAATTTTTGAGACAAAACACCTGTTTAAAATTGGTTTCCATTATTCTTTTTTTTTAAATTAGATATAATAAATATGCATTACTGCTGAATGCACACTATTAAACATGCCGAGATAACCCAAATTATTATTTGTATTGATGTTAATATTGCTTTCAATTGATTTTACATTATCATCCATTTCGTAAAACTCATTGGATAAAGTAAAATCGGGTTCTAAGTAATTGTTTAAATCCATAGGATTGAGTGAATCATTGAACACGTTAAAATTTTGTTTGTGTTCAAATGTGTAAGGAATTTCACCCTCTTCAATATTTGGAGTGGAAGGGTTTGAAAAATCTGAATTTGAAATTGAAGGGGAGGAAATCGATGAAAACAAAGGTGAAGTTGAGTTTTCCAATTCGGCCAAATTGTTAGTTTCCGAAAAGGAATTTAAATTTTCTTCGTAGTCAAAAGATGCCGGAGAGGTTTCTGTTATAACTTCAACTTCAACTTCAGCTTCTGCATCTCCTTCGGATTCCCATTTTGTTGTTTCTTTTTTGCAGATTTTAGGATTTTCATTTTCAACGCCTTCATCCATCAAGACCAAATGATCCGGTCTATTTATTTTTTCAACAAATTGGATATCAACTGATTTTAATAATTTTAATCGATCAACAAGGCTACATTGGTTATCATACATCTGAGCTAGATTGGATTCCAACTCTTTGACGTACGATTCCAAATATTCGACATGCTTTCTCTTTTTTTCACGAGATGCATGAGCTGCCTTTCTGTTTCTTATGATTCTTTCGACTCTACGCTGTTCTTTTTCTGCGTCTGTTCTTGCCCTCTTACGAGGAGGAAGAGCACATTGTGAATTAGAAGGAGAAGTAGAATTAGACATATTATGAACTAGTTAGTTAATCTATAATTATGTTTGAGTGTTTATATATGTGTGTGTGTGTGTGTGTGTAAGTATGTTGTGTATAGTACTCAACTATGAAAGGTGTGTCTACTAAAAGGAACAAAAAGAAAAGAAAGAAAAGAAACAAACTACAAACGGGTTCAAAACATAGATCATAAATGAAATCAATTTAAATCTCACACGAGGTAATAAATCGGACCAAGCCCAATTCTTCGGCCTCATCAGCAGAGGATTCGCTTCTCCTTTTATACGTTCGGCGCGCGCAACGCCCCCGCAACGCCTCGTTGCGGGGGCGTTAAAACCGTGCACCGGCTAAAAATAGAAACGCTGCGCCGCCGCTGCGCCATGGCGGCGCAGCTCCCCAGCCTCAAGGCTCGTTTATTTTTTTTTTTATTTTTTTATTTTTTTTTTTTATTTTTTTTTATTTTTTTTTACTTTTATTTTTTTTTGCCTCGTCTCGTTTTTGGTGCGCATTTACATTTATGGTGAGTTGAACCTTTAAAGGTTTGTATTAGACCTATAAGAGGTTGACCAAGTGGCAAACACCCGTCGTAGTAATATGGAAAACACGACACCAGCCACGGTGACATCATCAGGACCGAAAGCGGATGATGGCAATGGTAATGGCAATATTGTGGGCTCAGAGAATTCAGCAATGTCAAACTCGATGGGTAATAATGAGCTGAGTGAAGATGTTGCATATGATGATGATCATTTGCCTATTCCACAGGGTATTGCAGAATTGAGTGAAGATCAGTTGGATGAAAATGAATCGGTCAATTTGGATCTACACAGTGCCAATAATCACGTGTGGCTCGTGAGATTGACACCGCAACTGGCGGAATTGTGGAAAAACGAAGAATTTTTAAATGGGCAACAACTGGGTAATATTAAAATACCTAAAAACCTTGGCTCGTTGCCAGCGCAGTCTCAGAAGAAGGCGAAAGTTCTATTGGAATTGAACAGAGAGATACCCGAACATGCGAATCTGGACAAAGAATATGAATTGAAAATGCTGAAAACCACAATTAACAACGAGTATGCGTTCAGCGAATCACAGTTCCACCAGTTCCGTCAGAGATTGATGTATAGAACACAGGTGGTTAACATGCCGCAACAGCCCAAAATGAAATCGTTGAACAAGGAGGCCTTCACACACGAGGCAACGTGGACCAGAAAGATGAAAAATTATAAGAAAGAAGCGCAATTCAGAGAAATGATGGCCAGAGATCCGGCATATAAATCCAAGAGGAACGAGTCAGGTATTGGAACGACCGAGTTATCAGATGACGAAAGTGAAAGAAAGTTTGGCCGCCGTTCGGGGAAGTTTGAAAAATTCGACAAGTTCAAGAAATTTATACCATATGCTAAAACAATCCCGAAGAAAACAGAAATCATTGGTAAGGTGGTGCAAGAATGCCAGGTGATACCTACCAAACTAGCGGCGGATAATAAATTGAGGATGATTGAACAGAGGAAACGTTTGAATCAAATGGTGAAACGTAAGACCATCAATTACTTGAAATCAGAAAGAGTGGGATTGATGCATGGAAGAGCAACACCAAATATCCAAACTGGTTCCACAATTACATTGTCTAAAGAATTGGCAGCTAAGAAAGAGGCTGCTAAAGCCGATGGCCGTGCTGCCAGAATCGATCGTGACGTTTTGATGAATTTACTATTCAAGTTATTTAATGAGTTTGAGTACTGGACCTTAAAAGGTTTGCGTGAAAAAACCAACCAACCGGAGGCTTATCTTAAAGAATGTTTGGAAAGTATAGCTCTTATGGAGCGGAAAGGTCCATATGCTCTTAAGTGGAGATTGAAAGATGAATACAGAAAGAGTATCGATGCAGAGAATAAAGTCGATGATGAAGATGAAGATGAAGCAAATAATTCAAATAAGGAAGAAGATGATGATATGGACGATGTTGAAATGGAAGATATTGCAGCCTTATAAATAAAAGTCTTATAAAACATTTGTAAAATATAAAAAAATAACAACCTTGTATGTATAAAAAATATAAAACAAGCAGGACAAAAAAAAATGGAATACGCACTAAAACTAAAAGACAATTAAAATTAAAACATTTGACTAACATGTTTTGCCTCTGAAAAGTGTGGTTTTTCTTTTTATCGTATTTCAGCAAGCAGTTTAATGACTGAAAATAGTGAAGCATCATCTGCTGAAATAATAGATAAATCAATTTCTAGCCCACCAGAAAGCAAAATACCACAAACACCGCAAGAACCATCCGCACAAAATGATGGCTCTTCAATTGGCTCAACCATTTCACAAATAGTTGGTGCATTATCTCCAAGCTCGGCTACTATTTTACCAACACATACAAAAGTAACAACATCAACCACATCAAATGACTCAAATAAATCAACATTACAGATCACAGAGTCAATTAAAAGTGATGCACCAATTACATCGATCAAATCACAACCCGGTGTTAGGTTTGTGCAGACCGATGAACTAGAAGCTTCATTTACTGGGGTTTCGAATAAGAATACAGATCCTATTTCTATGGTATTGCCTGATTTTGAAATATCAGACGAATCTGCTACTAATGAGGGTAAATCAAACTCGTCTTCAACTATTACTGGAATTGGAATTGCTTTGGGGATGGTTGATAATACAGGTAATAAAGAAATCGAATTGAAAAATCCAATTGTCAAATCATCACCACTTTTATCTTCAACACCACCAACTGTTAGTAAAACTTTAATAAAATCTTACCCATTTTTAATTTTGGTTTTGAAAATATTGAATATTTTAACATGGAATGAAGATTCTTATCATTTATCAATATTTTTAGTTTTGGTTACAATATTCACAATTTTTTATTACGAGACTTTAATAATATATTTAGGCCATTTGTTACCCGTTTTTGCATTATGGATTTACTCAGATTGCAAAAATTATATCAAGTCTTATCAATCTGAAAACTCAACATTAGATGATATAATCCAAACAATGACTTTAATTTCTAAGCGTGCCGATGTTTTGATTTCTCCTATTGTTGAATTAGATTTGAATGCTGGTGATTTAAAAAGATTATTATTCACAACAGTATTTTTATCCCCGTTATATGTCGTTATAAGCTTCTTCATATTACCACCACAAAAAATGTTGCTTACAATTTCAGTTTTGAGTTTGACTTATCATTCAAAATGGTCTAAAATTACAAGAAGTTTACTTTGGAAATCTCGAAGTTTTAGATTACTTTGCTTTTATCTTACTGGGTTAGATTTCCAAAATTCAGGTTTATCAAAAGCATCATCACTATTCAATTTGAATAAAAAATTATCTAAAAGATTTGGTAAAGGATCTGATATTGTAAATTCTGATGGTTCAATTTCTAATACAAAATCTTCAGTTCGTTTTACTTACGTTATTTATGAAAATCAAAGACGTTGGCTAGCTGTTGGATGGACACCAAATTTATTATCGTACGAAAGAACACCATGGACTGATGACTTTTTAAATGAATCTGAGTCAATTGATTCCTTCGAATTACCTCAATTACCATTATCTATAGATATTCAAGATATTGAAAAATCTGAAAACCCAAAGTCCGATGACGAAGAAGGTATAAGTACAAAAGGTATGGTTTGGAGATGGATTGATAAAACTTGGAGGTTAGACTTAACCAATGATGGTGCAATCCAACTACCTTCAACCAAACCTAAAACTACTGCTAATCCAAGACTCGATGATGGCTGGATTTATTATGATAACACATGGAAAAACCCATCGACTGTTGATGGATATAGTAAATATACGAGAAGAAGAAGATGGATACGTACTGCTGAATTAGTTTATATTGGTAAAGATGGTAGAGATTCTCAAATTAAGAAATCTGCCAAAATTGTTGAGGGGTCAGAAAAAGGTGTTAGTTCTAGCTCTTCTAAAAATACATATGGAATGAATGTTGTTGAAAATCTCGAAAATAATGATGATAATGATGTAAATAAAAAAGATGGATCGAATACAAGTGAAAGCGGCGAAATTAAGAAAAGAAAAAGTTTGAGGTTTGAAGAGCCATCAAATAATTAATTTTTTAGAATTATCTAAATGTATATACATGAAACTAGTGTTTTTATAATTAAACTTATTTCATAAGTTTTTTAGTGTACTTTAACTTTTCTTCAGTTGGGTTTAAGAATTTTCCCTTTCTAAACATGTAAATTAATAAAATTGCCGACGCAAAAGAAAGTGAATACCAGGTAATAAGATAATTTAAATGGTTATTTTTATAATCAACCTTAGGTATTTTACCTAATGGAACACCAGCACCCTTGAATTGCAAAGGATCAAACTCTTCAGAGGTATCAAAATCATATTCACTAGGTGCAAGCTTATTTTTAGCAGGAGATGTAGTAGGTTTAGTTGAGGAAAAATTCCACAATGACCAGCCTTGGCTTTTTTCATTTGCATCATCAACACTGTTAGCTAATTTTTCAGCTTCAAACCATTCAGGCTTGTCATGGAAATTTTGAAGTTGTTGCAAATAAACTCTGGAAGTACCCAATTCTTCTGCCATCGCATCTGCATCTAAATATTGATACAACCTTGAACCTTTATCATGGTCTATATTGAAAATACCTTTTTGTGGTGCAACTCTAACAACACATTCTACCGTAATTTCTCCCTTTGGACATGATAAATGCTGTAAGTTTCTTGAACTTGGTATAACTTTATCTGCAGCAATCCAGCCTCTATCAATTAACACCTCACCACCACCATTAC
Organism: Pichia awuae; assembly: GCA_030563725.1. Lineage (NCBI taxonomy): Eukaryota > Fungi > Ascomycota > Pichiomycetes > Pichiales > Pichiaceae > Pichia > Pichia awuae. The sequence goes on from JAJMJV010000011.1 coordinate 157,072, forward strand.
TTTGAACAAATGGGCACACTACAGTATATCCTTTATCACCATTGTTTAATCTAGGTCCAACATAAACTTCTCTTGAATAATCAAAATGACCTGTGACTAATACTTTACGATACTCTAAATCTGGTAAATCTTCCTTTGTTAAATATTTAGGTAATGGGGTTGGCTTATATGTCAAACGATCTTCACATTCTGCAATCAATTTGTTCTTCCATTGAAGTCTTTTCGTTTGCCAAGTACCTAATGCAAACGTGATAACTGGGGCTAAACATAATAACCCAAAGAAAACTTTTCTACTTGTACTTCCAGATAATTCAACATTTTGTGATAATTGTTTGTTTGATTTCATTGGATTCCAATCGATATTTGGAGTCTTTACACTGGCGGAACGCTTTTGAAAAGCTCCTGTAATCGTTCCATTATAACGGGCCCTGAAAAACTTGAACATCAGTTATTTTGGCTCCTATTACAACACCGAAACCAAAAACAAAAAAAACTTAAATGCAAAGAGTAATTTTAATGTCCAGTTCAAATCTTATAAAATAGATAGTCGAGGGGGTAGCTCTATAATATATTTTATTTTTACAAATCAATAACTTTTAAACTAGTTTATACAATTTTTAGCCCTATATTACAATGATTTGGAAACATCAACAGCTGCCTCTCTGAGTAGCTGTAATTCCACAGCATTTCTGGTTTCATTTTTTTTCAAAACAGCATGCCAGCCATGTCCACTCAACGGCGATTTTTCTAACATTTGATCCTCTAGATTCTTCATCTCTTCTCGAGAGCCAAACTTCAGCAGGAATGCATAGTAATAAATATAAGCATCACCATATTTTGGACTCTTATCTAAACATGCTTTAAAAAACTGGTTGCTCTTTTCGATTTTGCCCGATTTCCATAAATCTTTGGCTATAGCTAAAATAACAATAGGATCATCATTCGTTTTCTTAAGTGATAATGCGTAAACATTTTTAATTTGTTGTTTTGTTGCAAGTTTGATATTATCAACCCACAGTAGGGGTGAAGCTGGGTTGAAGGACAATGCTTTGGATAGAAGTCTCTGTGCATGAAGTTTATTACCCGTATCAAGTTCAAGTTTAATTCTTGCGTGATGCAACACATCAGAATTTGGATGTTTTGATAATCCATCATCTAAAATGGATCTGGTTTTAATGACGTTGTTCAATTTCTTTTCGTAAAGTTTTCCCAAAGAAATATATAAGTGTTCGTTATTAGCACACATTTTGATACCCACTTCAAGGGTTAATTTGGCATCTTCAATAGATCCGGTGTATTCATAAACTTCACTTTTTTCTAAGTACAACCTATAATCTGAAGGAAATCTGGTAATACCATCAGTTGCTGTTTTCAATGCTAATTTATATTCCCCTAAATGTCTTTCAAATTCAATTTTCCTTATCCACACTTCGACACTTGGATTTTCAACGCTATTTAAACAAGTTTCAAACAAATCATATGATGCATCTTTAAAACCAAATTTTGACTCAAATTTAATACTATAAAACCAAAGTCCTTCACTATTAGGATTTTTTTCAAGTCCTTCCGATAAAATTGATCGTATTTTCTCACTATTCATGTCGTATTTAACCTTGTCATCTGCATACATCATACACAACTTAACTTCATGAGGCAATGCAGCAATAGCAAGTTCATAAGCAAAAAACAAACCATTGAAATCCTTGATATTCTTCTTTAAATTAAAACATTCAATCCAGATTTTATAATTTTCAGGATATGATGATGTTAATAATGTAAAAATGGAATCCGCAATGACGTAATGGTTACTTTCATAATAAGAATTTGCCTTTCGGATAAGGTCATCAATATCAGTTACATCGGCCAAGACTGTTAAGATAATAGATCGACAAACCAACTTGAAATCTTTTGCTTCACATTGTTCTGCTTTCTCAAACCATATATTAATATCATCAAAATCGGATATCTCAAATGCTTTCTTAACATATTTGTTGATTTTTAGCTCATTGCCATTTTGTCTTTCCTCCAATTCTGCAATTTTGAGCCATACTGAATACACAACATCTTTTGGTAATAACTCAATTGCCATAACCAAAATTTCAACAGATTCATTGAATTCTTTCATATCAGAAAGATGAAACCATAGCTTTAAAGAGCTTGGTATCAATGTAGTTGCTTTTTCTAACATTCGAACAGCAATCTCTTTATCAGCTTCATATCTGACAGCAGCTAACCATAATTCTTCAGATTTTGGTAAATATTCCAAAGCTTTTCTTAAAATCCTAGATTTAGACAAATCTGCCTGCTCAAAATCAACAGCTCTCAACCATAGCTTAAGTGATTTATAGTTATACTTAATAGCGTCTGCAACGATAACTTTACAAACAGCCACATCAGTTTCATTCATTTCTAAATTAGTCAACCAAACCTCTTCAGACTTTAAACATTTTTCACAACCTTGCTGAATAATTTCTCTTGCTTTTGTGAATTTTTGTGCATCATATTCAAGCCTTGCACTAGCAATCCAATTCTGTGGATTATATGGATTAGTTTCACGTAATTTTTTGAGTAATCTACGTGTTTTTTTGTAATCTCCAATATTATAACTTGGGTTTTCCGACCTGAGTGATTTAAGATATGTGCCTTTATCCAATTGAGAAACTAAGTTTTGATTTTCTAATTTAATTTGATTTTCTAATAGTCTATCTTTAGTTCGGGACAATTCAAATAAATTAACATTTTTGCTTTCCTCATTATCAAAATCTCGACTCTCTTGCTCAAGTTCAGCATTCACATTATCCAAAGCAAAATCTGTTACATTAGAATCTTTCAAATTAAGGGCTACCATATCGGAATTTCTATAAAATCTTTGTTGGTTCTGTAATTCGTTTCTCAATCTTTTATTTCTTCTAGTGAAATCACCCGATTCGGGCAGGTTTTCCCACTGTTCCAAAGAAACAAATGCCAATTCGTTTTTGACATCTTTAAAATTCTCCGAAATTTTAGAAATCGATTGGCTCACACTCTCTTCTTCTGCAATAACTTTGTTTTCTTCAATTAATGTACCAGGTTTATTATCCAATTTACGTTTCTTGCCTTTTTTATTTTCTAAATATTTCTCAATATTATCATAAATTTCATCAGCCTCTCTATTTTCTATGTCTTGTATCGGCACATTCGATCCAACCACCGCATCTGCAAATCGTTCATCTTGATTGCCATCCTTCTTAGATAATGTAGCATTTTCCAATGAAACACCAAAATTTACTTGTGTTGAGAACCCCGTGGCCCCTCTCCCAATACCAGCAATATATCCAGCAGGTGGTTCCTGGTCTAAAAATGCCTTCCTTTCCATATGCTTCTTCCCTAACTGTCGTAAAAAAGCTATCTCTATCTGATTTTCATGTTATCCTTAGTTAACTAAACAGTGCACTTCGAGGCTGTGAAACATTTTTTTTTGTGACAAAAATTTTTTCAGTTGAACCATTTCTTGGGTCCTTTAAGAAAGAGTTGTGTAATATACATATCAATCAATCAGCAACAAGAATGTCTAAAAGAGGAGCAGATGATGTCCAAGACATTGGTGAATCAAAAAGAAACACCTCTGCCAAGCCATTTGATGTGGACATGGTAGAAGAAAAAGATGATATGGCGAAGCAATTAGGTATTCAAGGTGAGATGGAAAATTTATCAGGAGATGATTATGAATCGGAAGGTGAAATCATTGAATTAGATCAATCAGATGACGAATTATATGGTGCTATTGATGAAAGTGGATTAATTTCAAAAGCAAAAGAAGCTCAAATGGAACAAGAAGGACAAGAAGAAAATACTCTTTACTTACCTCATAAATCTAGACCGTTGGGTCCAGATGAAGTTTTAGAAGCAGATCCAACTGTGTATGAAATGTTACATAATGTTCATATGCCATGGCCATGTCTTACACTTGATATATTGCCAGATAGATATGGTAGTGAAAGAAGAAGTTACCCTGCTAAAATGTATGTTGCAACTGCAACTCAAGCACAAAAGTCTAAAGATAATGAAATGATTATTATGAAATTATCTTCGTTAGCTAAAACTCTTGCTAAAGACGAGGATGAGAATGATGATATTGATGATGAAGAGGATGAAGATACTCAATATGATCCAATTTTAGAAAATGAATCCATACCATTAAAACATACTACTAATAGAATCAGAGTTAATCCTTGGGCTGCAAAAACCAATGAATACTTAACCGCAACAATGTCTGAAAATGGAGAAGTTTACATATTTGATATTTCATCACAATTCAAAGCTTTTGACACTCCAGGTTATGTTATTCCAAAACAAAGTAAAAGACCAACCCATATAATTAAAAATCACGGTAACGTTGAAGGTTACGGTCTTGATTGGTCTTCAGTTGAAGATGCTTCATTACTTTCAGGTGATATTACTGGTAGAATATATTTGACACAAAGAAATAACAGTAAATGGGTTACCGATAAGACAGCATATCAAGTGAATGATGCCTCAATTGAAGATATTCAGTGGTCCAAGTCCGAGAAAACTGTTTTTGCAACTGCTGGTGTTGATGGTTATGTGAGAATATGGGATACTAGATCCAAGAAGCACAAACCTGCATTAAGTGTTGTTGCATCTCAAAGTGATGTTAACGTTATTTCATGGTGTGATAAAATTGACTATTTATTGGCTTCCGGTCATGATGATGGTAGTTGGGGTGTTTGGGATTTGAGAAATTTCCAACCAAATGCACAACCTTCACCTGTTGTTTCCTACGATTTCCATAAGTCTCCTATTACATCCATTGCATTCAATCCATTAGATGAATCTATTGTTGCCGTTTCATCCGAAGACAACACAGTTACACTATGGGATTTAGCTGTTGAAGCAGATGATGAAGAAATTGTTCAACAAAGACAAGACACTAAGGAATTAAATGATATTCCACCTCAATTATTATTTGTCCACTGGCAAAAAGATGTTAAGGATGTGAGATGGCATAAACAATTACCTGGAACTTTAGTAAGTACGGGTACTGATGGATTAAACATCTGGAAAACTATTTCTGTTTAAATTATATTTTTCTTTCTAACTTTGTACATTTTCTTTTATCTCTTAATAAAAAACATTTTTAACATTAAAAATCGCCCTACACATATCTAAAACACATACAACCTACTATACATTATCTTGCATTACAAAAGTGAGGAATTTTCATCCACATTATGCGAGTTCATTAGATTCTGCTCTGCAATTCTTAATTCAGCATTTGCTTCGGATAATTTGGTTGGATATTTATACCTGAAGTAAAGACACATAGAAAGTAATGCACACTGCAGGTTTGCAGCAGCGAAGTAAGGTAGCCATGAGCTCCATTGAGAATTTGGCTGAGAGTATAGGCTCAATGACCAAATATAGCCACCCGGAGTTTGCAAGCACATCATTGGAATCGATAAACTTCCCGGATGTTTAATCTTAAAAGTTGTATATATTTGTGGTATGTATTGAATTATTGCTAGAATTGTTGAAATAATACCACTGATATCTGCAAATAAAAATAAAACATCCATTCTATTTTTATCATTACTCAATGATAGCTTAATGTATATTAAAATATTAATAACAACGTAAAGCACAAAAATGTAAAAGTTCGTTTCAAGTTTTTGAAGGTCGGTTCTTGATTCTCTAATGGAATGTCTTGTTGCAAAAACGCAAAACAAAAAAATAAGTATGTATCCAAATGCCTGTAAAGAAATCTGCAGCAAACCAACCATTGAGTTTGCGCATTGAAATCTGGATAAAACTGCCGAGCAGCATGTTCTTGCCGGGATGGTCACAATATATATGTTCACAACTGCAGAAAATGCAGACAGAGATCCAAGAAGCAAGAACTCCGGAGATAATCCTTCACTGGTTCTTCTACACCAAATTTTAACATGCTGAGGAACATACGACCCAAAAATTCCCAATGCAAGTAATAATCCTAGCACAAAACTGGAAACCAATGGATTCTGATACACTGAGCACTCCATTGCCTCTATTGCATATGATGCCTAATTAAAACATCCTTGATTCTCTACACAATAGAAATCAACTTGCATATTCATGATGCGGCCGATCGACCCAACCTTAACGTTTTTGCACCCGTGCACCCAGAATATGAAGTTGAACCTCGTTTCGCTGAGTGGGGAATTTTAACATGTTTAGAAAGACAGAATAGATAGTTAGTACAAGAAAGATAAATCAGAGCTTTCTTCAAAGAGGCAGAACAAGACATGACTTTTCCAACAGCATTTGCTGAAGCAACTAGATTTTCTACAACCAATGCGGAACTTAGATTACGTGTTCTTAACTTATATAGAAGATATCTAAGACATTCAAGAGAATTCGTCAATAGTTATGATTTAGACATTCCAGCATATCAAGTGAAAACTAAAATTAGACAAGAATTCGAAAGACATAGATTTGTCAATGATTTAGGTATTAAAAATGTTCTTTATATGAAGGGACAAATGGAATTTCAAGAATTAGTTAATTTTTGGAAACAACAATCTCATGTTATGAGATATTTCGAAGATTTCGAACATTACAGCTCAACTACTAACAACAGCTTTGTCCAAAAGTTTTTGAAGGGTGCAAACTAGATACGATTTTTTTGCATACAAGATTTTCATTCCATATATTCATTTCACAAAAAGAAACTAGGTAATTTATTATCTTTATTTATTTATCTCTCTATACATTTATTATTATTTAAATAAAATATAATATCCAAACGAAACTTTTTTAACTACTCATTTTTCAAATAAGTTTTCAACTTTTCTAAAGATTTGTGTGTCATGTTTTCATCAACAATTTTCAAAAATCTAACTAATTCGAATGATGTTTCAAAATCTTTTGAAACTATCAATTTCTTTAAAACATTGATAATAATATCTTGATCATTACTACTGATACGTGATGTATCTCCCTTGCCCTTCTTCTTACCCCTTTTCGCTTTGTTGACATTATTAGACTTATCAAACTTTTCGTAATTTAACATAATAATAAAATAATGTGCAGTTAATTTTTGGCTTTCACTTTCAGTAAAAAGTCTATTAACAATATATCTTGGATTTTCTTTTGATTTATTAAAGAAAATTGGCCAGAAATGAGTTTCTGTCTTCTTCAAACAATTCAAAATAATTTCATAAAAGCTTCCAGTTAATGTGATTAACTCATATAATCTATTAAAATATTCATTGTTTGCATCATATTTAACATCATCGTAACACTTTTGTAAATAATCCACCATCAATTTCTCTAAAACAAACTTGAAATTCTTAAAAGTTGAAAATTTACCATACACCGTAGCTATATTCATTGCATTTGAATCTTCTTCCAAATTCTTAACTAATATATTAGACAGAATATAATGATCAACGATGTCTGTGAGATAATTTTTCCTGCTGGTTTCAAGTTGCAGATTGATCTTGTTAAAACACTCAATCTCAACTCCAAACATTATATTTTGATGTGCTATAGTTGTAATAGGATATGGACAAACACCACTGAATTTTACGTTATATTTTTCATTCACAATCTCAATATCATTACCAATGTTAATTTTGATTGGTTTAAGCTTCAGCATATTTGAATCATCAACTAAATTATAATGAATCAATTGAGATCCATCAAACAAACAAACCAATGAATTACTTAATTTATAGACATATTCAACAGATGAACTAATTAAATTTGTAGAATATTGAACAGAAGAATTGTTTGATGTTCTTTCTTTTCTGATATAATATAAATCTGTACTTGAAAGTAACAAAAGATCAGTTTCTGATACCTTCATTATGGTACTAAAATTCATTATGATTGAATCATCAGTTGAAATGAAACATGACTTAAGTTGGTAAACCACAGACTTTTGTAAAGTAAGGTGACTCTTCAAAGTTTTCAAAGATTCGTCATGAGTGAGACGACTTGGTAAATCTCCATTGATTTTATCCTGAACAATTGTTTTCAAGTTCAGCTTCCAAGTATAACAATTTAACTCACTTGTTATGACAAAAAAAGTATCACTATATAAATCCAGATTAAAATTAATGAAGTGTTCATCAAAGGGAGTCTCTTCAAAATCAAAATTCCAAACAATCAAGTCAATACTAAAACTTTGATTTATTTCCAAAATCTTTTCAGAGAAAATAGATACTCTTGATTCTTTTTTCTTTTCGTCATAAATACCTAATATTAAATAGTTTTTCCACCACATACATTTTTTAATTGATAATTCTGTCTTTTCAAATGAAGCATTATCTTGTATAATTTCTAAAAATTTCCATATTTTAGTAGAGTTATTAAAAATAATAACGTCATGATTGCCAACAATGCAAACGTTTTCTCCGTCATCACTAATCGAGCATGAACGAATGATATTATTATGAATCTTAAAATTTATAGGAATCATCTCATTTAACCAGACATCAGTTTCCTTGTTTGTTATATCATCCAAGTTATAGTTATAATGATGATGTTCAACAAGCTTCTTTTCATATGCTTTGAAAATACAAATCTTGTCTAAATCATACAGTAATGGCCTTTTCATAGATAGCGCATTGAACCCAGCATCAGTATTGCAAACAGTTAAATCAATATATATAATTTCATTTGCTTCATTAAATAAAACCATTTGATTAGCACTTAAAAACTGAATTTTTTTGGCATTTGAAATTTTCAAAAGATCATATTCAAATGTTGAGAAGTTAAGGTTTCCCAAAACAGAATATATGTTCCATCCATTTTCATATAAAACAACAACCGAGTCTCCATGAGGATGTAAATATAATGCCTTACATTCTTTAGCTGGTAAACATCTACTAATAGTTTTCAATAATTGACATGTAAAGTTATTAAAAAGCTTGTAAATTAATAAATCACCATTTTCAAGTAAAATATAACACGTATTTTTACAGTGATTAATCAATACTTTCAAGGCTTTGATATTTGAGTTTTCAAAAGATTTATATACCAACTTTGCTGTAAACTGTACATCTGCCATAACTCCAGAATGTCTTACTAAAATAATGTCACCCTGTTCATTATTCCAAAGAAAACAGTCAAAATCATAATTATAATCAATCACCTTAATTTCACTTGAGTTATTGATTAATGGGTCAACAAACCAATCAATTTCATCAGCTAAAATAAAATTGATGTTTTTTGAATCAGTATCAACGCTGCTTTTTTTCTGGGAATTTAAATGAATGATTTGAAATGCATGTGGTTTTGTATTAATCAAAAATAATTCCATACTATTGATGAAACAATATTCTACAATTGGACTAGCCACATTTAACACAAGCTTAAGTCTTAAACTTAAATCAAAAATAGGGACTTCATTGCCATCATCTCCGATAAAAGAACTAATTAAATTTTTAACAATTCCTTGATTCTGTGGGTTTCTTCCAACATCATAAGTTGAGTCAATTCCACCATAAACAAGCCCATCATCTTGATATTTTGATATTGGAAATCCATTTTGAACCAGCTGCCCATTTTTGGAATAAACACTAAGTAACTCATCAGTACTATCTAGCTGTATGGTATAGACTAAAATATGATTTTTGTCTGTCAAAATCGCAAGCGTTTGCTGGTTCGGTGATAGCTTAACTGTTTTATTGAATCCAAATTGTTCAATTGATTCTGCCGATCTTATATGTACGTTTACCGGTACTTTATGTGTCCAATCATATATATACACCGACTTATTGGTTAAAACAATATACGGCAATCCATTAGTATAGTTGGTCAAAAGATCAATAATTTCATCCTCCTGCCAGTTTTCGGTACTTGATTCACCATCAGATTGTGGAATTTCCTCACTTGTTTTAACTTTGGGAAGTTTATTAATTTGACTTATTGAAGTTGGCCAGTACATTAGTATTCAATTGGGATATCCTATGTCTTGTAAGTATGATTGGACATGCGTGTCCGTATCAAAATGAAGGTTCCAAAATTTCTCTAAAAAATTCATGATGCGAATGAAAAGAAAACAATCTGAATTTTTAGCTAATGTACATCAATAGCAAAAAAAGAAAAATTAAGATGTGGATTTTATTAAGTTATAAAGATACACTTAGAATATCATACAGATCGATAAGACAATCTGACAGTAGAAAAAAAAGGGGGAGATCAAGGATTATTAATTTTGAACTGGATTGATAAAAATAAATAGAAATTCTAAAATACCAGCACATTTAACGAAAAAAAAGCCAGAAGAAAAGGAAACATAAAAAAAGGAACGGAATCAAAAAAATTAAATCTAGGAACAAAATAGAGGAAGAATGAAAAGAAAGGTATGTCAATTGATTTAAGTGATTTACATATCATCAACTTGGTGTTGTTCATCAAAATCAAGATCATCGTCTAATCCGGTTGCTTCTTGATATTGTTGATATTCACTGACCAAATCATTCATGTTGGATTCAGCTTCAGTGAATTCCATTTCATCCATACCTTCAGATGTATACCAATGTAAAAAGGCCTTTCTTTTGAACATGGCACTGAATTGGCCACCGACTCTTCTGAATAGCTCTTGAATAGATGTGGAGTTACCAATGAAAGTTGCAGCCATATCTAAACCACTTGGAGGAACTGAACAAACAGATGATTGAACATTGTTAGGAATCCATTCAACAAAGTAATCTTCATTTTTGGTTTGAACCTTGTGCATTTCATCTTCAACTTCTTTAACGGAAACGTTACCTCTGAAAAATGCAGCAGCAGTCAAATATCTACCCTTTCTTGGATCGGAAGCAGCCATCATGTTTCTTGGATCAAACATTTGTTGAGTTAATTCAGGAACAGTCAATGATCTGAAAGATTGAGAACCTTCAGCAGTTAATGGTGCATAACTGACCATAAAGAAATGTAATCTAGGGAATGGAACTAAATTGACCGCCAATTTTCTCAAATCAGAGTTTAAATCACCTGGGAAACGTAGAGAAGTAGTAACACCAGACATAACAGAAGATACCAATTTGTTTAAGTGTGTATATGATGGTTGGTTAATCTTTAGAGTTCTAACACAAATATCATATAAGGCTTCATTATCAATACAGAAAGTTTCATCTGCGTTTTCAACCAATTGGTGAACAGATAAAGTTGCGTTATATGGTTCAACAACTGTATCAGAAACTTTTGGAGATGGCATGACGGAGAATGTTGCCATCATTCTATCAGGAAATTCTTCTCTAATTTTAGAAATTAATAATGTACCCATACCAGAACCAGTACCACCACCCAATGAATGTGTAATTTGAAAACCTTGTAAAGAATCACATCCTTCAGCTTCTCTTCTCACAACGTCCATAACAGAATCAACTAATTCAGCACCTTCAGTATAATGACCCTTAGCCCAGTTGTTACCGGCTGAAGATTGTCCGAAAATCAAATTATCTGGTCTGAATAAGTTACCGTAAGCAGAATGCTTTACATTTTCGATAGTTGCAGGTTCTAAATCGACCAACACTGCTCTTGGGACATATTTACCGCTAGCAGCTTCGTTGAAATAGACACCTAGTCTTGATTTTTGTAATGGGTTAGTTCCATGGTAATTACCATTAGCATCTAAACCATGTTCATCACAAATAGTTTCCCAAAATGCAGCACCGACTTGGTTACCACATTGACCAGTGGACAAATGAATCTGTAATAAAAAAAAGAAAAATGTTAGCAATTTTGTTCAGTTTTTAAAGGAGATTATGAGCATATGTTTCATTTGCCACCTTTGATCTATCCATCTATTTCATACTTTTGAAACAATTAAATCCAAAACATGTTCAAACAATCAACATGTGAATTTATGTCTGAAATTTTAAACTTTAATTGGATGCATATATCAGTGAAAAATAAAACAACATAATAAATTGAAAAGTACATACAATTTCTCTCATGTGTATGATGTGTAGTAGTGTGAATCAAGTTTTAAAATAAAAATCACTATCGCCTGTTATATCAAACAAATTATAATATCTACAGTAGAGCTTTGTAACAACAGTTTCACACCGATAATGTCACGTACACAACCTATACACTTTTACCGTAATTATTGTTCATCAATGTTTGAGTTTTTCCCATTTGAAACTCGCACTGAGCACAAAAAGTAAACAAACAAAAAACGCGAGTGTTACGTAAGCATGCGGATTTGTGACATGTCCAAACCAAATACTGTTTTGGGAAATAAACAGGCTACAAAAGCTAGGAAAGTGATGTTTATGGTCTATAAACCCTGCTGTAGCCATCGACAGTAGATCTGCAGCATACACAGGTAGAAAACTCTCGAACAAAAAGAGACGAGCGACACGGTTCACATATTGCCAGACATTTACATGGCCAAAGGATAATTTGACGTGAGTTTTCATGGCATACAACACATATCCCCAAATCATCTTTTTCAATTTCAGTTGGGGCGTGTGATTCTGCACTCTTGGTCGGCAAAATAAACCGTTTTTTCTGTATTAATAAATCTAGTAGCTTTAAGTCATCAGTGTAATATTTCGAAAAATCCGACCTCGTTAACCTAGTTGTAGAATCGATGTGCTTTAAATGAAAACTCAGGATTTGATGTTCAAATATATCACTAAATGATACAGGAGTCAATAGATGCTGTAGATCTGTAACATTTATCAAGTCATTGATGGCAACTTCATCATCACTTTCTGAATCGCCGGTTTCTGTATAATCATCCGATTCGTGATCGGTGTCATCATAATCGGTGTCATCATAATTGGTGGCTTCGTCATCATTATAATCACCAGACTCATCCTTCTCTGAAATTTCTGATCCCAAAAGTAATGTGGAATATATCTTTTCAACATTTTCGATTGAGTCTATATCGATGATCTCATTTACTCCTTGGATCATATTTTCAAGTTTATATATTTTTTTTTCTTCCTCAATGTCAGTAACTTGATCAAAAAATGCATCAAACAGTTTTAGCTTAATCAATTTTAAAAATGAAATAAGAATTTTATTTAACATTTTAATTCGTTGCCATAATATCCATTTCTTTCTTTTTGTAAATGCATTAGCCTTGGGTTTTAGTAACTCTGGATTGCTTGGAATCATAATACCGTATCCACCAATGGTTTTTTCCAAATTCATGAATTCAGACAGTATATAAGTTTCTTTAGGCAAAAAAATATTTGAAGTTTCTTGTATATACGGTTGAAAACTAGAAATATTAATAACAAATTCGCCAAAATTAATTAATGCAGTATAAAAATCATCTGATAGTGATATGTTAACTGTATTCCAATTCACCCAAATATTTGACATGGTTAAATTTTCAAAGGACATATTTGCAATACCAGAAAGTAAGGAAATGAAAATACTTAGCAAAATAATTAATAAAACACAAAAATGGGGGAAATAACCAATGATGATAGTAACTGGTAGATTGAGTATATTTAAAGTGAAAATATTATAAGCATAAAAACCCAAGGTGAATAATCCAATAAATGACGATGAAATTAATTTATATTTCAAAAATCCAAATAAGTCAAGTAAATGAATATTGACTTGATTTGAAAATGCTATAAATGCCACAACAAGCAGCTCATTTGATACGTCAGTATCAATTTGAGCTTCTTGAAAAGCAAGGGAATATTCAAAAAGTGTAATACCTGTTTCAATGGAATGTTTAGATCCCGAAGCTGCTAAAATGAATGTATCCATAATTTGACTTAGACATAGAGATAAGTGGAAATTTCGGAGTATATAGGTTGATGGGCAGAGTGATTTTTTTTTTCCAAATGGAATGGATAAAAAGGTGTGTTTCAAAAATTCCTCTGGTTTATATGTAAAGTAATCGGATTTCAAAACATATTGGATTATATCATTTTGGAAATTTAACTTCATACAAACAAAGATTCCATAACTACCCTGGAATAACAGATATAATGCAAACAGCCTTAACAATATGTTAGAAAATAGAGGTAGTCGTCGATTATTTCTTGATGAAGCAAAAATCAGCACTCTGTTCATAATCACCGCAGTGATCATACACATTAATGCATATGGCGACATCCAGTATGTTAAGAAAGTTCGTGTTCTTTCATCCGATTCACCTGATTCACTCGATTGTTGGATGACAGCGGAAACAAAAGGATCCAATATTCTCACTAAAAGACTCGAATCTTTTCCTGCAATTGAGCCGGATGCATTATTAGCTGCATCCATTATAAATAACTAGCAAAATTCTTCTTTAATTTAGCTTCAAACAATACCTTCTAGTGGACAAGAAAGTTTAATAAACCATTATAATTTGGCTTATCCTCCCGAAAAAACACACGCAGAAGACGCCTGGATTCACGGCTGTGCAATTGTTATCAAGAATTCCTCATCAAAAAACGTCATGAACAGAGCTCAGCTTAAAAAAGTATAAAAGAGATATCAAAAGAGAATGGAATAGAAGCTTAGGTTCGCCACAAACAACAAGTCACTTTCATATAGAGAAGAAATATTTCTATATTATTAATACCTTTGTTTTTGGAACGATTTTTTATTTCAGCATATCAAGCGAAAAAAATGACCTCGATGGTCCAAAGCAGTACATCTAGACGTTCAAGTGGGGCAAGTTCGTATCATAGTATATTGAGCACGCAATTGGCAGATGATACTGGGATAGAAACTAAAATCAATAATAATAAAAACATGGTTCTAGACTGTGAAAGAATTTTTCAAATCAGCAAAACCAACCCGGATACCTTACAAAACATTATACCCCCTTTACAGGATTATGTATCGTTAGATTCGATGGTAGTTTTAGAAAAAGGAACTAGCGGTACGATATACAAGGGTAAAATTAACTCAGAAATAGATAAAAGCAATAAAAGTACAGGAGACAAGAAAAGTACGCCAACTACAGGTGCTGGCGAGTGCACCAAAGGCTCTTACAACGTTGTTTTTGCTTCTACATGTGCCATTAAGGTGTTTGATAAAGGATTACCTTTTGATGCAGCAAATGAGTATCTTTTACTAAAGAAAGTTTCTGAAACAGCGCATGTGGTTTCTACGCATGGAATATACCTCACTGACAAGTCAAGCATTTCCATTGCTCTAGAGTTTTGTCCTAACTCTGATCTTTTATTTTTATTAACACGTATAAGGAAACATGGAATCAAATTAAAGGAGGATTTTCAAGATGCTATTGTAGTGCAATTGGTTTCAGGTTTGAAATACTTGCATACTCATGGAGTGGTCCACCGAGATATCAAGCCAGAAAATATCTTAATTGATGGCAACGGTAATTTAAAATGGTCAGATTTTGGATATGGTATTGATATAGAAAGAATTGATTCATATCCGTGGGATATGTCAGACTTTTGTTTGCGTGGAACCGGGTCTTTTAGAGCACCAGAAATAATGTCAGGTGAATTAAAACCGAATTTTGAAATGCTTAAAGCAGCAGATGTTTGGGCCCTGGGAATGCTGTGGTTTCAACTTAGGTTTTTGCGCAGACCATGGGATACTGCATTAGATGAAGATCGTGATTATTTAAAATTTAAAGAAGCTTACAACAGAGACAAGCCTGTTTGGGAACAGCAAAAACTATTTGCTTCAATGAAATCATTGAGAGAAGATGCAGCACATGTACTGCTTAAGATGGCTGATCCAAAATGGGAAAAACGATGGAATATTCAAGAAGTTTTTCGTAGTGAATGGGCTTTTGGTGTTAAAGCAAGGTGGGAAAGATCCGATGGTTTACCTCAAGAAATTTTACGTATATTGAAGTTGTTGAAATAGTTTGCATTGAAAAATAAAAGACTAAACATATAAATAACTAATTATAATGTGTATCTGAAATAAATATTTTCTTTTGAGGTGATGTCACTAAATTCGATATTACGAGGTGCAACATATTTATCACCTAGTTCAATAGCTTTTTTATCCCTGGAAGAATTTTCAAGTTTACAAATGAACCAAATTCCATAATAGCAAGCAGCGGCAACAGCAAGACAAACAACAATTGTAATTTTAGCAGGTGCATAATGTGGTGCATCCTTAGCAACAAATGTTTGCGGGCCAACTAATGCACCAACACAATAGCCAACAAGATAAACAGATGTAACTGTAACTTTCTTTGTATGACCAGGGATATTAGAAGCAAAAAAAGAAAACGCACCAATTGGACCAACCTGCATTAAACCAAGTAAGTAGTAACCTGCAAGTTTAGTATGTGTATCTTTACCAAAAGCTAACATACATGCAAAAGAAACACAAATTGTGATAAGAATTGCACAGCTCAATAGTCTTGGTAAATTGAATCTTTGGATAAAATACGCAAGAATAGGTAAACCAATAAATTCAACAACCCCTTGTGGTGCTCCATAAAGTAAAGAATCAGTTGAAGAGTAACCCAAATCGGTGTTTAAAAGAATGGAACCAAAAGAAGATAACGCAGAGTTTGGAATGTTAAAAGAAACAGCATAAATAAAAAACAGATAAGTTCTAATATCTGTCATAGCTTCAATAAATTGATACTTTTTCCAGGTTTTATTACCAAAACCTTGGAAGTTTTCCCTAATTCTTTCAACCACAATTTTTCTTTCTCTGTCATTTAAAAACCAAGCCTTTGCTGGAGTATTAGGAACATGAAATTTCAAGATAACTGCGACAACAAAAGAAATTAAACCAATAATGATGAATAAAATTTTCCATGGTGCAATCGAAAATTGATGCATCCTAATAGCAATACCATAAGCAATCATATTACCAAAAAACACACCGAAACCTGCGGTGGCTAACCAGAAACTAACCCTAAGAAAAGTTTCCTTCTTTTTATAATATTGAGATGTTAATAAAGTAGTAAAAACACTTGCACTTGCTTCTGAACAACCAAGTAGGGTTCTCAAGAAAATGAACGCTGCGTAATTATGATTTGTTGCTTGTATGCAAATAATGACAGCCCAGGAAAACATATAACAAGAAAAAGCATCTGCAAGTGGAAACTTTTGTAAAGTATATGATGCAATTGGTTGAAATGCAAGATAACCAAGGTAAAATGCCGAACCAGACCAACTGAATTGATCACCTTTCATTTTCATATCAGTTCTGATACCCATAACAGCAGCCCATCCGTTAGACGCTTTATCAATGTAAAAAAGTGAATACAAAAATGAAACAAATGGAACTATTGCCCAATCAATCTTACGAAGCAATTTTCTATCCTCCTCTTCAGAAAATTCAAAATTTTCATTTTCCATGGCAAAAGCTAATGCTTGGTCCATCTGGTTCATAGAACCATGAACATTAATTTCCTCACCTGTTGCGGAAATAACTGATCCAAGTTGGATATCACCGTTTTCCACTGATACTGTGTCAATGTTGACTTGTTCTTTCTCTTCTGTTGATGTTGTATTCATTAGCTGCTAATAAGAGGGGGACTAAATGTTACAAGTGATAAAAAAGAGTGACTACAAGACACATTTTATAGTTGAAATTTATTTAGTTAAGTACTTACTTATTAATGATAACAAATATGCATCAAATGAAAACATTAAAAATATTGGATTTTCATTTCCGGAACTGATAACAACAGATAAAGCCCAACTTCTTTTGACGTTTTTTGAATAGATATTGGTATTCCCGGGATGCAAGCCCTCGGCATTTTGAATATTTTTTTCTGAATTTGATAAGAGGTGGCTCAAAATTTTCTTTTTGTAAGATGCAGAACATATGCTCGGAGATTTTTTCCGAAGATTCACTATTCGCATTTGGTGTTTCGGAAAACATACTCTACAACTGCTATCTTTGATTTGCGTCTTGTTTGACAAACCGTATGATTAATTTTATAATTAATAATAAATTTTCTGTAGAGAACAATAAATATATTTTATTTACAAATTAATAATTTGAAGCAAGAATATATTATTAAATAATAAACGTGACATTACTTTAGCTTTTTTTAGGGTTTAGTATACACAAATAAAGCACAAAATGTTGAAACTTTTCATTTTTTACTGTTACACTGCTATTATTAATTAAAGCAAAAAAATATACATTAAAACTTAAACTTATTGTTCAATAAAATCTAAGTACCTCTGATAGGGTGTGAATTTTTTATGCGTGATTGATTAAATTTTCTCCAATCGGAATTTAATTTCCGTTATCACAAACAAAACTCATTTAATATGTTCTTTTGTACTATAATAAACCAGGTTTAATTCCTCTAAAATATTAAAGGCATTTTTTTTTGTTACTCAATCAATAAAAGAATATGAATTGGATATACTTGCTTTTATTGCTAATAACTTTTAATTTTAGCCAAGCTAGTGTCCTACCACAATTTCCGTTATTAAACAGTGAAAAACCTGCAAGATGGGAGGTTTACCCTTTGATCAAGCAGTTGGGAAAAATTGACTCTAGAGTGGGTTATGAATATGATGCAGTACACTGGTTGAGCAACTTGCTTATTGAGCAAGGATTGACAGTTGAATTACAACTCGTTGAATCTGCCAATGAAAGCGAAACAGGTCTTGCAAGACACAATATTTATGCATATTTTGGTGAAGTTAGAAATACTAAAATGGTTATGTCTGCACATATAGATACAAATCAAGAAGGTGAAATACCCTATCATGAAGTTGGTGAAGAAATTCATGTGAGAGGTGCTTGCGATGCAAAGGGATCTATGGTTTCACAGATCGTAGCTTTGTTTGACTTGTGGGACAATGGTTTAATTAAAGAAGGTGATGTTTCATTACTTTTTGTTGTCGGAGAAGAATATGACGGTATTGGTATGAATGTTGCTATTGAAAAGCTTGGTGCCAAATGGTCTAAGGCTGCCATTTTGGGTGAGCCAACCGATAATAAGTTGAGTGTTGGTCATAAAGGTAACTTTAGATTTGATGTTGAGGCATGGGGTACTAAAAGTCATTCTGGATATCCAGAGCTTGGATTCAGCGCAATTGAATATATGGTAAAAAAGTTGAACACTTTATTAAGCAAACAGTTTCCAGAATCTGATCTTTTTGGTCCAACTACCGTAAATATTGGAACAATACATGGAGGTGATGCTGCAAATATTATTCCAGATTATGTTAAAGCAGAGCTGTATATTAGAGTTGCAGAAAATATTGAATATGTCAAGAAATATGTGGAAGAACTATTTAATACTGAACATTCGAAAATGGAGATTGTGCAATATTTAAAACCGCAATACTTAGACTATGACATACCTGGATTTGATCTAATTGCCTGTGCTTATGCTACTGACATGCCATATCTTGAACATTTGGGCATCAAAAGATATTTATTTGGTCCTGGTAGTATTTCTGTGGCACATACGCAAAAAGAATATGTTACACTAACTGATTTGGAAGATGCGGCTAAAGCATATAAAAAGATGGTACAATACATAATTAGTATTTGATTAATAGGTTTAGCAAGAATTCTATCTGAAGCTTGTTTTTTTATAATAGCCATATTTAGTTCACGTTTTCATAAATTTTATTTAGTTAAAGTGTATTAAAAAAAATTATAACTTGATAGATGAAATCTTGAATTAAATAGGGATATTTTGATTTTGAAAAACAATAAAAACTCATTTGCTACATAAAAAGAGAAAAAAGAAAGTAAAAAGCAGGAGGGGAAAAAGCTATAAATATAGGAAAATCATAACATAAAAACGAGTACAAGTTGAGTAATTTAGTGTTGCATATTGAATTATTAAGTTTCATTGGCAATATGAACATTAATTTCACTGAGAATATTGGCAAAGTCTGTATCAAAATCATAGTGTATATCAAAATTAGCTTTATCATGCAAATTGTCGGCAAATATAGGTGTTGTTCTTAAATTTTCTAATAAAGTGAGTTTAGAG
Organism: Pichia awuae; assembly: GCA_030563725.1. NCBI lineage: Eukaryota > Fungi > Ascomycota > Pichiomycetes > Pichiales > Pichiaceae > Pichia > Pichia awuae. The sequence continues at coordinate 176,951 of JAJMJV010000011.1, forward strand.
GAAATATCAGATACTGACTTCAATTCCGAGTCTGATTCTGATGACAGTCCCTCAAACTCAGAATTTTCAACTAGTTCAATATGATCAGTATCAGTTTCGATTGTTTTATTGTAGCGAAGTGGGTCGTTCTCTATCTCTTCAAACAATAATACCGAATTCATAATAGTTTGAAGATGGTTTTTTCTCCTTGATGAACTTGATGTTCTACATTTTGTATACTGTGAAGGTTTTGTAGACAAAGATCCATAAATAATAGATAAATCAATATTTGAATCAAGATAACGAGTATCATTAAATTGGTACATGGTATCTTTTGAGTCTTCTGGAATGGAAAATGGTGCACATAAAGACACCAAACAACTAGAATCGATCAGTACTGTATCCTTAGAAATATTTTTGGTTTTGCACGTTGCGTGTTTCTGTGTTTTGTTGTTATTACCGTTATTGCTGTTATACCTTGATCTAGGTTTAGTGGTTTTAGGAACATGATTCTTTCTTGTTTGTTTTTTTAAGTCACTCATTGTGTCTGTTATTAGGCTACTGAAAAACACGCCTTATGCTCTGTTTTTTATTTTCTTGTAGAATTATAAGTTATAACCAATAAAAAAAAACGGGGCACTATCTGCTTTTATACTTTTTTTCTGTAGTAGTGTCCCCCACATGGTTTTGAATAAACTTGTTATCAACAATCTCAACCTCTGTGGCGATTTCTAAGGCTGAAAAACAACCCTTTCTGTTTTATCATTTGATCATTCCTACTGTTACGCTTATTATTAAAGTTGCTGTTATTGTTATAGAACTAAAAAGAATACAGTGACATAATTTTGTGCTGCACGTAAACCCCATTTTTTTCATTTCAAGGGGTCAACTAAATTTTCAAGCCTCTTGCCTCTCCCAACGCTGTTTTGAAACATTCCCTGCTCTGTCAAAATACCTTACACAACCCCACATAAATGCTTATCTATTTTTCTTGACAAAGCAAGCACATCGTACTCAAACGATAAAAATATGGAGTCCGAAATTAATTCTGCCCAACCACATGCCGTATTGGACCTCATCGGTAGCATTTCACATCATCTTTACCCCTTTAAAGTGAGGGTGAAATTTTAATGCCTATTTGAGCAGAGCCATCGCATTTATGCGCAGACCAATGCAGTCGTCTATTGCCGCTAGCGTTAGCGTGTAAACTAGCCATGATCCTATTATCGAGTGAGATCTGATCCAAATTCAACCCTGTCGGTTTCCGGCGCCCATTGGCCTGTCATATAGGTTCATCATACCATATTTCTGTCTATTTCAACACGTCAATATTTGCTGTGCAGTGGCATGTGTGCTTTTTCAAGGGCTGCTCAAAATACCCTACTCCATATATGTATATATTTGGTTCACATTTGACAAAACCTTCTTTAATATAGATCAAACATGTAATACTCTATAAATTTGATGTCAAGCAAACTATGATATCTCAGCTAAGTCCAGACCTTTTCTGTGATCCAAGTTTAGACGAGAAAGGCAACCCTGTTTTTTTTAATTTCAAAAGTGCTCAACATTTGGTATGATAGTCTAGTGCCATAATTTTCTGGTTGGTATGTGTATTAATCTTTTTTTCGGGTTGCTAAAAAGAGTATCTGAAAATGGATTTAAATACTACATTTGCTCCTCTTTTGCACTTAAAAGAACACATTCGATATACTTGTTGGTTATATCTATACATCAATCCTAATACGGACACTTTGTCACTGGTGTTTCCACACTAGTAAATTAAGTTTTGATTTTATGATTCATACCTGCCTAATAATTTTATTTATAGCAGATGAGCCGAGTTTGTGCTTAAAGCCGTGTCATGCAAGTACGCAATGGGTGTAAATTTTGGGGAAATTCACGTAGGGGGAAATCACATTTAAAAAAGCTGTGGATCTTGTTTTTACCTTTATAAAACAATTAGCTGCTTTGTTCAATGAATACATTTACAGACAGTCTGTGCCAAGTCAGACATGTTTGGTTTTGATATGATGCATTGAATCCAGTTGGCATACTAAGATTCTGAAATCCATACTTGAATCTACATCTATACACGTTTAAGCTTTAAAGTGGCACATTATTGATGGGCTGCTGTTTCTTAAAGACAATGCATTTTTTCTGCTTCTTGTACCTGGAATTTCAACCACATTGATCTTATTATAACACCATTGATCTATCTCAATTCTGTTAATGATGCAAAGAACAGTATATCCAATTTTTGGACATTGCGACGATCGACTGCGGCATGATTCACAATCAATACAGAATCTACACATACGTGCACCAGGAAGATTTGCTGTTTCTTTTTATTAAAATTTGCCACCTAAAGTTTAAACTCACCGCGCCCTCATGCAAAAAAAAGCATTGTTTGTTATATGTCCCTAAATTACCGAGTGGAATTCCTCTTTTGTTTCCCTCTCCCAGTTAGCACAAACATCCGTATATCCATCCGCCTGCTTACAGAATACAGTTCATAGATAACATATAATTTGAAATATTTTGTCTGTGCCAGGCAATCATATTTTTGAGCATATCATTACATACATCTATTTTAAAAAGAAAAAAAAATACAAAAACAACTTTTTTTTATTCATATCTATATCTATTACACTATAGATATACGAGTTTCATTCTGTATACTACCATAATATTGTCGTCACATTTTTTCACCGAGTCCACATACTGAAGTTCTCTTACAAGTAAGCCTAGATTGATTTGAATACTGCAATATTATTTTTCATATAAAGTCATTTTTTGTACATTAGTCATTATTGTTATATTAAAAAAACTACCACATTATCGTATATTACTAGCAATTGATTTAAATATATTTTTTAATCATCAAAACATCTTACATTCATTTTTTTAAACCTTCCTTTTTTTAGCATTACACTCACATAAGAATCATTCACCATGTCATTATTTGCATCTAACAATTCATCTGAAGATTTAAATCTTTCATTAAACAGGTTGTCAATAAATTCCCTTAATAATAATAATAATAATAATAATAATAATAATAATAATAATAATAATAATAATAATAATACGCCCACACAAAATACTTCATTTTCATCTCCAAATTTGTCAATTTTAAAAATCAAAAATATACCAAATAATGTTTCCTTGCGAGAAGCGACTTTAATTTTTTCACTTTGTTTAGACGATGTTACTTCTGTTGATATTATTCATGAACCGACAAATAATGATCCAATTATTATAGCTAAATTTTATTCATCTAAAATTGCAAGTCAGGTTTTACAATTGTTGAATAATAAATCAATCTTTGGCCCTAATTTTCCTAAAATTCAATGTGAAATTACCAGCAATCAAGATTCCCAAAATTCTTTGGCGATGTCTGCAAATTCCGCTGCAAATTCCGCAAATTCATATTTATTTTCTAATCCATTCACTTCAAATAATGAGAAATCTTCACCACGTTCAACTTCTCCCATAGTTAGTTCAAAATCTCAAAATGAAAAGTCTACAACTAATACGGGTACTGATCATTTATTAATGATGAATCATTCCTCTAATAATATTACTGGTTGGTCTAATGAAACTTCAACACCTTTAACAACACCAAGTAATAACTCTAAAATTATTAGACCGGATCCTTTATTATTAAACAATTTGAATCAAATGAATAATTTAAATTTACTTAATATGAATATGAATTCAAGTTTATCAGCTCCTATTGGTAGTGATTGGTCACAGGCACATTCAAATAATAATTTTTTTAATATAAATAATTTGTCATCGTCTGTTTCAAATACATATCAAAACCAGCAACAAAAACCATTAAATAGACAAAATCAAATTTTAACTGTTGATAATACATTTTCTGAAACTCCGTCTATGCCAAATACAGTAGAAAAGATCCATGATACTTCACATCCAACTTCTCAACCAACACAGAATATTAAACAACATTCTGCTATACCTGATTTATCATTATTAGCTAGAGTCCCACCGCCTGCTAATCCAGCTGATCAAAATCCGCCATGTAATACATTATATGTCGGTAATTTACCACCTGATACATCTGAAAATGAGTTGCGGTCATTATTTAGATTACAACCAGGTTTCAAAAGATTATCATATAGGACTAAACAGAGTAATGGTGTTTCATCGCATCATGGTCCAATGTGTTTTGTGGAATTTGATGATGTTGCATTTGCAACTCGAGCCTTGGCTGAACTTTACGGTAGAACATTACCTTGTCAGAATGCTCAAAATAATAATAAAGGTGGTATTCGATTGAGTTTTAGTAAGAATCCTTTAGGTGTTCGAGGACCAGGACAACAAAGAAGAAACAATCACCAATCCAACAATACAAATTCTACAGCTTCAGCTAATGTATCAACAGTCACAAATAACAATACAACAGGCAACTCTGGTACTGATTTATCAACATCTGCAAATAACCAGCATCCGGGTATTTTTTCAACAACTGATTTAATGACAATAGGTGGTATGAAAAATATAGGAGCGTCTCTAAACTACAATTCTACACCTAATAATATTAATAATAATAATAAAATCAGTGAAGTTGCTATGAGCAGCTTGGCTGGATATAATTATTTAGGAAAAAAACAACAACAATATCCTTTTTAAACAAATACAATGCATCCCGAAATTTTGCTTTACTTTCCATTTTTACACGTTCTTTTTTATATTTATAAATTTATCCTCATTACATTAGTTCTTAAAACTCGTATAACCCATATATATATATGAATAGATAGACTGATAGATCAATAAATTAAAATATCATATTATTCTTATACCTTTTCTTGTGTACGCTGTTTAAACTATTCATTTGGCTTGCTCAATTTAATGAATTGATTTGCATCTTCATACTGAGGTACCTGGAAGTTCCATTCATCGGCAATACCTTGACTGATAAACCTACCACCTAAATAGTGATTAACGTCTGGCAAAAGTTTCAAACTACATGGCTTTGGGGCAGTCAAACTGATAAGTGCATCTGGCATATAATTTTCAGTCGATGTTTGCTTGGTTGGTCCTATATCGACATCCCAACCAGATGGAACATCAACTGCAAATACTTTTAAATTGAAAACCGATTGGTGATGGATTAACGATTTGATGATTTCATCAAATGGAGAACGTAATGGTGGGTGAAAAGAAAATCCAAACAATGCGTCAATTGCAATGTTTGTTTCAGATAATATCGTGTTTAATTGCACTTCATTGTGTTTACTAATTATCTCTATTTCGAACAACTCAAGTTGTCTTTTCAATTTTTCGTAAAATGGATTGCGGCCTTGAATTGGCCAATAAACTTTGACATTTGGATATCCAAATAATCTTAAATGTCTTGCTGCAACTAACCCATCTCCGCCGTTATTTCCTGGCCCACATAAAACCAAAACATTAGGGTAATTTTTGGGCTTGTAATCGGATTGAAGCGCTTGTGCAACAGACAACCCTGCTAATTCCATCAACTGTTCAAGTGTATATCCAAGCTTTGACATAAGAGAAACATCGAGGTCTGCTGCCGCCTTGGCTGAAAGTGTTTTCAAAGACATTGTTGCTTGTGTCACAATCAATCGCAAAGAAAGTACTGTTAACTGGTCTCAAACCTTCATGATGAAACTCCGAAAACGAAAACACGTGACGAGTATCTGATTTGTTTTGCTTTTTTCATTTCTTTATTTTTGGAATTATGGACGGGACCATTTTTTTAAGTTGAATCAAGGGGTTTAATTGCTGATACGAAAAAGCAGACTAAGAATTTCATTGCTGCATTACTATTACAATGGCTATTTATAGGAAGAAAGACAACAGAAGAGGAATTCGTTTCACTATGTTAGTTGCTGGTTCTCAGGGAACAGGTAAAACAACATTTGTCAATTCCTTGTTGGATCAAAATATTCTACCACATAGATATCAAGGCAAAAATCATGGAAAGACTATTCCTAAAACCATCACATATTCTAATCTATCATCATTTAATGCATCTGAGATGCAATATGAATTTGACGCATCCATTGCGCATCAAGAACCAGGTATTGCTATTACTGAAACATCAGTTGAAATAGTTGATGAAGATGATTCAAAAATCTTATTAACTGTTATTGATACACCAGGTTTTGGTGATAATTTAGATAATAATATTTGTATTAATGAAGTTTGCAACTTTTTAGAGCAACAGTTTGACTTTGTTTTGGCTGAAGAAACTAAAGTTAGAAGAAATCCAAGATTTGAGGACACGAGGGTTCATGTTTGTTTGTATTTTATTGAACCAACAGGTCACTCACTAAGAGAATTAGATGTTCAATCTATGATTAAATTTTCAAAATATGTTAATATCATACCTGTTATTTCTAGAGCCGATTCTTTCACTCGTAGTGAGTTGACAAATTTTAAAAGAAATGTTCTTCAAGACATTGAACGCTTTAAAATCCCAATTTTTCAATTTCAAGCTGACGATTTAGAAACTGATCCAGAAATAATTGAAGAATCTAGATATTTATCTCAGTTACAACCATTTGCTATAATTACATCAGATACTGAAGGTGTATTGAATGAAAAAAAGACTCGTGTTAGGAAATATCCTTGGGGTACGATTGATATTAATGATACAAATACTTCTGATTTTGCGGTTTTAAAATCCGTTTTGTTAGGTTCTCAATTACAAGAGTTAAAAGATATCACTCATGATTTCCTTTATGAAGCATATAGAACTGAAAAGTTATCAAGTGTTGCCGATTTAAGAAATGATTTTACAGATGCAGGTTCAAATATGGGATTAACAGGACTTGAACCACCATCGATGTCCAACCTAGCAGAAATTGCAAATTCCAAATCTATGAATAAATTTGAAATACCAAAAACAGGCATTAACGACATAACCAACAGTTTGGCTAAGTCTTCAATTCATGAGGGTGATGAAACCAATGAAGAAATCAATCAAGTTAAAAATATAGACGATGATATTATTGATGATGAAGCCATTGATGATGATGTTTCAAAAGCTGTCAAACGTCAAAGTGTTAACTCTCAATTATCAGAACTGTCTCATTCAACTTTAACTAAACCTTCAATTCATCAAAGCAATAGTGTGAATAATTCACCTCAATTATCTGTTCATAGTAATAATGGGTCTTTTGTTGGTCAATTCCAAGTTCCACAATCCAATATTGATCCAAAGAAATTGCGTAAAATCAGTGAAACTGTTCCATATATGTTAAGACATGAAAGTTTACGTAGTAAACAAGCAAAATTAGAGGAGTTAGAACGTCAAAGTGCACTTGAATTATCTAAGAGAGCTGCTGAACTGGAACGTAAAGCAAAAGAATTAAAATTACGTGAAGCTATGTTAAAAGAACGTTTAGCAAATCGTGATTCCGTTGTAAGTACTTCGACTTCTACTGCCACACAAGTCGCATATGACGAGGCCAAAGAGTCTAGCCAAGAATAATTTTGTTTAAAATTGATAACCTGTTCCCATATTTGTTTGCATCTGTAACTGTGTAACTTCTTTATATTCGAAATAATTAAGTCAAGGTTCGGAAAACGTGTGCCAAGCCTCCAAAAATCGCTCTATCGCAAATCTTTTGCCTCACAAGCGGATGGCACTGATATCAAATTACAAGGTTTGCTGGCGACATAAAAAACGGGGTAGCTTACCTATTTTACGGGATTTCTTCTTTGATACCTATCTTTTAACATTACGAAAACAAATAAGATGAGCTCAAGAGATATTGATATTGCAGTTTTAGAAGGATGGACTGAAGAATTCAAGTCCGATGTGAAAACACAAATTGGAGGCTCCGTTTTACAACATGCCAACATTGATAATGTTTTAATTAACAGAGATGTTGAAATTGCAAACAAAAACTACTTCAATAACAAAATTGAAATTGAAGGTACCCCTGTGATGGATCAAAAGGCATCAGGTAGATGTTGGTTATTTGCTGCAACCAATTTATTACGTGTTGGTGCAATGAAAAAGTACAACTTGAAGGAAGTCAAGCTTTCTCCATCATATCTTTTCTTTTACGATAAGTTAGAAAGAGCAAACTATTTCCTAGAACAAATTATTGATACTTACAAGGAACCAGTTGATTCAAGATTGGTTCAATGGTTTTTAACTAACCCTGTTGAAGATGGTGGACAATTCACAATGATGACCCAAGTTTCAGATAAGTATGGTATTGTCCCAGATCAAACATACCCAGATTCTTTTAACACTACTACTTCTAGAATTATGAATAGAATGGTCAATTTCAAATTACGTGAATATGCAATGGTTTTACGTAACTTATTATCAGAAGGCAAAGATATTTCTGAAGAAAAGAGTAAGATGCAAAAGGAAATATACAGATTATTAACTATGTTTTTAGGTAACCCACCAAAACCAAATGAAGAAATAACTTGGGAATTTTACGATAAAGATGGTAAATATCAATCCGTTAAAACTACTCCTTTAAAATTCAAGGAAGAAGTTTTAGGTTTCGAAACCAAAGAATACGTTTCTTTGTTAAACGACCCAAGAAATGATTACAACAAATTAGTAGCGGTTGATCGTCTTGGTAACATCATCAATGGTGAACCAGTTGTTTATTTAAATTTGGAAATGGATAAATTATCCCAAGCAATCATTAACAGAATTAAGAAGAACAAACCAGTTTTCTTTGGCTCTGATACTCCTAAATTCATGGACAAGGAACGTGGTATAATGGATACTGACCTTTGGGATTTTGAACTATTAGGCTACAACACTGAAACTATGAACAAAAAAGAACGTGTTATTTATGGTCATTCTTTAATGACACATGCTATGTTAATAACTGCTGTCCATGTTGATGAAAATGGCAAACCTGTTAGATACAGAGTTGAAAACAGTTGGGGTACCAAATCAGGTGTTGATGGATACTATGTCATGTCTCAAAAATACTTAGAAGAGTACGTTTACCAAATTGTTGTTGAAAAGGATGAATTAGCAGCATTGGATGTTGATCCTTCTATCTTAGATAATAAGGCTGATATTGTCTTGCCTCCTTATGATCCAATGGGTGCTTTAGCTTTATAAAATTGTTTATTCTGTAATGATTTTTAACTGATAACTACCAAAATAACATTTAAAATTTCAGTTCTCGGTTTTGTTTCTTTTTTAAACTTAAAACGTATCAATATTGTTTTTTTGCGTATTTCTACATTCTTACTCTTCTTTTTATTACGCCAATTATTCTCCATTTTCATATATTGTAACTTTCTAAACTATAGAAGATACAACTACTTCTTTGATTTACTTTTTTTGGCTAGGCGAAAAGGAGGAGTACAAAAGAGAATACAGGCCATGAACATCACTTGGATTTTAAAAGTGTTTTTAGCACTTATGATTAATTCATCAATAGGCCATTCACAGGGATTCAAAGATCACGAAAAAAAAGATTACTTTGCAATTGAAATGAGAAAGGGTCATGATATACACAATATACTGGATGTCCACCCAGATTGGAACTATGAACATACAATGGAATCCCTTGATAATTATCACGTTTTTAGTTTAGAAAAGAACCATAGCGATATTGATTTGTTTGAATCATATCAATCAATTGAGAATTTGATTAATTCTAATTTTGAAGGATTGATCAAAAGAGAAGAGCAACAATTTATTGACACGCTGTATAAAAATAATGTCAATGGAATTCATTTATTACCAAAAAAGAAACTCGAAAAACGTTTACCTATAACCCATGAATTAAAATCAAGAAAAGAGGATTCAGTTATGGCTGAATTAACCGAAATTCAAGAGGAGTTTCAAATTGATGATCCCATCTTCAAGGACCAATGGCACATTAAAAATGTTGCATTTCCTGGTAATGATGTCAATGTTATCCCTGTATGGAGAAAAGGTATTACAGGTAAGGGCGTAGTTACTGCATTGATTGATGATGGTCTCGATTATGAATCTTTAGATTTAAAGGATAACTATTGTTCTGAAGGTTCCTGGGATTATAATGATAATAGGCCAAATCCAAAACCTGAATTATCAAATGATTATCATGGCACTAGATGTGCTGCAGAAATTGCAGCTGCTAAAGGTAACGGATATTGTGGTGTTGGTGTTGCATATGATTCTAAAGTTGCTGGTATTCGGATATTGAGTGGAGAAATCACATCCGAAGAAGAAGCATCAGCTATGATATATGGTCTAGACATTAATCAAATTTATTCATGCTCTTGGGGTCCACCAGATAATGGTCGCTCGATGGATGCTCCAAATAAAATGATAAGAGAAGCTATGTTAAAAGGTATTCAAGATGGTAGGAACGGTAAAGGTGCATTATACGTCTTTGCAAGTGGTAATGGTGGAAATAAAGGTGACACGTGTAATTTTGATGGCTATACAAACAGTATTTATTCTATTACCGTTGCTGCAATTGATCACAGAGGGTTGCACCCTTCTTACTCTGAATCATGTACTGCCGTGATGGTATCAACCTTTTCATCAGGTTCAGGCGAACATATTCACACAACCGATTTCCACGATAAATGCACAGAGACACATGGTGGTACGTCAGCTGCTGCGCCATTAGCTGCTGGTATTTATGCTCTTATTCTGGAAGCAAATCCAGAGATGACGTGGAGAGATATTCAATATTTAACTGTTCTTAGTGCATCAGAAATAGACCCATATCACGAATCATGGCAAGACACTGCTGTTCCTAATAGAAGATATTCACCAATGTGGGGTTGGGGTAAGATTGATGCTGACAAAATGGTTGAAATGGCCCAAAATAATTGGCAACTATTGAAACCTCAATCATGGTATTATATGCCATTTAAAACCGTAAGTTTAGAAATTTCTGAAGCAGTTGGCGAAGTTGTTGATTCTTTTGAAATTTCAAGTGATATTCTTAAGCGTGCTAATTTTGAGCGTATTGAACAGCTGACAGTTACTGTTGATATTAAATCAGGCAAGCGTGGTCGTGTTGAGGTAGATTTAATTTCACCATCGGGAATTGTTTCAAAATTAGCTGAGGCTAGACCTAGAGATACAGATAGTAATGGTTTCAACAAATGGACATTTTCTTCTGTTGCACATTGGGGTGAAACTGGTGTCGGTACCTGGACTATCAAAGTACGTAATGTTCATGAAAATAATTCAGTCAAATTTTTAGGTTGGCAATTACGTGCTTTTGGTGAATGTATTGATCCAGATCTTGCTAAAAGATTTGATATAAATAAAGATTACAGTGAAATCAATTTTGAAGATGATCAATCTGACTCAGATGAGACAACAGCAAAAACAACAACAGCCGAAATATCAACCACAGCGACGCTTGCAGAACCAGAAACTACGACGATTGAAGATATAGTATTAACAACTGAAAATCCAACGGAAACAACCTTTGCAGAACCACAAATGACAACTATCGAAGATGTCAGAACAACAACTAAAGCATTAGATACAACCGCTACTAAAGATGTCTTGAGTCCAGTTTCAGAAACAGCCAGTTCTAAAGAGGAAACTTCTACTTCCGAACCGACAGCCACTGGTAAAACATCACTTACTGATTCAGAAAAAGCCAATGGGAATGGAATATATGAAACTTCAACGACTCAACATCATTACTTGTATTATTTCCTTACACTTGTTGTAATTGGAATTGTTGCAGTATTTTATATTATAAAAAAGAGAACCAAACCAGGACGTGCTCGTCGTCGTGAAGATTTTGAATTTGATATAATTCAACCTGATGACGATGAAAGCAGTCGATTTGAATTTGATGATGGTTACGACGAAGATTATGATGATGACCGTTATGAACTTGATAACGATGATTTTGAAAGTCATCAAAATAAAAATATTCCTGATTTCGATCTTGGTGACCAATCTTTACCACCTGAAAAATCAACGCACAATATAAGTGCTTCTATTATTTTAGAACAAGATGACTATGATTTACATAGTGATAATGACAACAAATCCTCCTCTAAACAAGATACAGATAGACTTATAAACTAATCTCTTTTTGCAAAGGTATAAATAACTAATATTTAACTACCACTTAATTATTTTTTGTAATTATGTTGTATTGTCATGTATTATCATGTATTTTAAGGTATTGTAATGTCTTGTATTGTATTGAGTTAAATTAAATCGTGTTGAATTAAATTGGCTTGAAATTTTTGTAACGAGCCTCCATCTCCGCGTAACATGAAAATCATCTTTTTTCCACAAAGAGTCGTATCGTAATCGAAATTTTTCATCAACGTGGATCTACAGCAATTATACTCTTGATTTTCTATGATACCACTTCTTTAAGGAGCAAAGAACAAATACAATGGCATTTATGCAACCACCACAACCCCCAAAATCTCGATCTGCTAACCGAAGTCAAAACCAAAACCAAAGCCAAAACCAAAGCCAAAACCCAAATCCACAACCCAAATCGTCAAAAATACCATCAATATTTGCCAAATACAATGCACTTTCACTCCGTGTCAAATTATACATTTGGATATCGACAGCTGGTGTGGCATGGTTAGCTGATTCGGTGGGAGAAAAATTTTTTGAACAAAATATGATCGATGCTGAAGCAAATAGAAGAGTTGAAATTGAAATGAAAAAATTAAGAGAAGCTGAGTTAGAAAATGCACGAAAATAGAATTCTTGAACGCTTACTTACTTATTTCCTTCTGTACTTTTTTAATATTTCCCATAGAATAATTTGTTTTTTTTATTTTTTCTATTTTTTTTTTTACTTCTTGAAACTTGTGATAGAATGTTTGGTTTTCTTGTCAAATAATAACAGATTAAAAATAATTAAAATAAAACGAAAATAAAATTAAAAAAAATATAAAACAAATTAAAAACATTAAAAAGAAAGTTTTTTTTTTTGAATTGAGTTATTCAAATATTTAACAGCTTAATTGCCTCTCTTTAAACAGGAGACAAATTCTAAAAATTTAGCTGGATTAGCATCAATACCTCTGGTATAAACAAATTCAGAGGATAATTTAGTAGCAAATATAGCTTTCAAATAAGATTCTGGAACTCTAGCCAAAATATTATCCAAACCAATTTCTTGTAATAATAGTTTAGGTAATGCATTCTTCAAAACAACATTACGAAATTCAATATCATCTTCCCATAATTCTTTAGATGAAGAGAGTTCATCACCTAATTTATTAATTGCAACTGAAAGTTCATCTGATAAATCAGCAAATGATTTCTTTGTTTCATTTTTTAATTTCCATAACATATTAAATTCATTAGTTGCATTATTCTTAATAATAGATTGAACTTCTTTAACATAATTTTGATAAAATTCTGGTAATTTTTTAGTATGTGGGTCCATACACATATTCTTTGAAAATTCATCATCATTAAATGATAGTGCAGCTAAAACTTCTAGAGATGAAGAAGTAACACCACCTTTATTTGCCGAAGCATCTTTGAGAACTATTGCGCCAGCATCTTCTAAGATATATTTAGCAGCTTGAGTTATAAATAAGTTTGCACCTTCAATGATGATTGGAATTATTGATTTGCCAGTTTTTGGATCAATTAAAGTTTGAACTGTTGTAACATCAATAGAATTTGGTCTACCACCACATGGAACCCATAAATTGATAAAATTTGGCGGATAAATTTCGTGTAATTTTAAATGAAAATTATTTCTAAATTGAATACCAGAATGGACAATTTCACCATTTGGCAATTGAACATCTTTATCATCACATAAAATAATATAACCTTTTGGGCCTAATTTAGATCTATCAAATTTATTATTACCAAATCTATTATTTGCCAATCTAATTAATTCATTTTTATCAATTCCATCTTCATCAACAATTACACCAAAACCATCAACTATACCAACATAATTTTCATTACCAGATAATTTAATTTCATTTGAACCTAAATCACCATCACCACCACCCATTTGTAATTTATTAATTTTTGACCAATCATTAATATTAAGTTTTGAATAAACACCTTCGGTGAAAGCTCTAACTGATAAAGTTGTCATACCATATTCATCATGTGGAATACCACCAATTGTTGGAGATTTACCAGTGAAAAATGCTTTCCAAGGATAACCAAATTTAGAACCTCTTTTCTTTGCATGTAAAGTTGCCCAGTCAACAAAACTTGCAGTATTTTCATCAGGTCCCATAAATAAAGTTTCAGGTTTATTATATAAATCAACAATTTTTTCTTTTGATGGATCATTTAAAATTAATAAATCTAATAATGAATCAATATATTTAATAAAACAATCTTTTGGTTTTAATTGAGCTAAACCTGGATTGATTAAAATGACACCTTTTGAACCACCTTCAGGTATGTCTTTATTCTTTCTTTGTTGAGTTGAAGCTAAATTATAATTTTCATCAAAAATTGATCTCATATTTTTTAAATAAAATTCTTCAGATCTTGATAAAACGATTCTAATTCCACCTCTAGCAACATCTCTAAATCTAATATGAAAACCTCTAAATTCAGATCCAACTATAAAGAACATACCATAAGGTTTATTTGGATATTCAGTTTTTGGTAAAAATGAGGCATCTAATCTAAATGATAAAGCAACTTTTGATGTTAAAAAAAAATTGGTTTTCAAAATGGATTTATTAAATGAGTATAAAACTTTTAAAACTGTTGAATAGCCATCATTTGTAACATCATTTAATAAAGTTTTAAAATGATCATCAGATTTAATACCTTCAATAATTGAATTTCTTTGATAAGATAAAGTTTTAACTATTGAAGATGAAGTATAATGTGTATCAACAAAATTTTTGTATAATTGTTGAATTAATTTTGAATTTGACTGAAAAGTTTCAATTATAAAATTTTCAGTAAAAGTTTCAGAATTGAATCTTTCCTTGATTTTTGAAATTAATTCAATAGTTTTAGGATCAATATTATTTGAGGAACTCAATAATAATTTTTTCAATGATTGAAATTCTGGTCCAGTTCTATTTAAAAAATGAGTTGCGAAAATTACACCACAATGAGCATAAATACATTCTTGAATTGACCAAATACCATTTTCAAATTTTGAATAAAATTTATTATTTGGAATACAATACAATAATGAAGCGTCTTTTGTTAATTGTAAAGTTGTTAAACTTGTTTCAATTTCATCATTGTGTTTTAAATACATTGAAATAATTGTATAATTATTTGAAAAATTTTCGACATATTTTTTAGTTAAAGTCAATTTATAGTACTTAACTAAAGTTGATAAAGCAGAGTTATAACGATGAGATGAGCTTTTTTTAAAACCAATTATAATTCTCAATTCATTATTTTCAGGTAAAGTAAAATGTTTAACAATTGGGCCTTCTGTATTTTTGGATTCTTGTAAAATTTCTGAATACAAATTTTTAGTGTGTTTTGAAGCAATTTTAATGAAAGTTTTATCAGAAATTGAATCAATATCAATTAAATTTGAATTTAAGCTAATATTGGAATCAGCATTGGAATCGAATTCACAATTGTAAACAAAATGGCACTTAATTAATTCACCATTTGATAAAATGGAATTAAATGATTCAACTCTAAAAGATTTGTTGTTGATTGAATCCAAAAATAAATCATCGATTTCTTTTTCAAAAAGATTATCATTACCAGTTTCAAAAAATACTGCATGAGTATCTGTAATTTTTTTAAAATGAATTTTATCTTGATAATTATTGATTGACGCATTAATTTTAGTTGAGTATAAAGCCAAAATGTTTGAAACAATGTTTTCTACTGATTCTTTTGCAAAATAGGTATCATTAATGCCCAAATCGTTATAAAAAAAACTAGTTTCCGATTCAATCAAATTTTCCGGTATTAACCCTGATGCATCTAGTTGATCCATAACTTTAGAAATTTGTTCATCTTTAGATTCAAACACCGAACAAGTGTAACCATCTGATGATATATCTTCCTTTGTCATATTTTGGAATGACGAGTTGGAGAAGTTATTGTCCAATGTCAAGTTTTTCAATTGTGAAATTGTGGATGCCATGATAGTGCTACTTGTTGGTTATTAGTTTAAAATAAAAAACACTAATCAGCAACTAAATATATATATATATCTATATTTATATATAGAAAGATAAAAAAATATAATAATATCAGATAAGATACATCAACGACCCCAGAACAAAATTTCTATGTTGGCAAAACCCACTTATTTATAACAAAAGTCAGATCCAAATGCCTTTTCAAACACCCATATAACATACACCTGAGCTGGAGTAAAAATAAATGACCCGAGTTAAAAACCAAGTTAAAATTACCTATAATATTATCCGATACCTGAATCTGTAAACAATTTGCCCTACAAAGAGAAGGTCATCATACAAATGGGGAAATTCCACAACACCCCCCATTTCCTGCAGATCCCAACAATCGGAAATCAAAAGAAAAACTCGCAACATCAATATATGGAAACCGCCTATTCAAACATCCTGATGTTTTGCGGCAAATCCCCTAATGGTAAGCCAAGCATATATGAAAACAAACAAATACTGCATGGGTAGCAAATAGCCCCAATCTGCAAACATGCACCGAGCGCCCTCTGGCGGGTAATAGGCAAGTTGCCCTTTTCGGCACGGCTATTGTTTCACAACCTACCGACAAGGAGGCGACCGTTTTCTGTCAAAGGGCCGATTGCCTCAGTTGCCGCAGCAAGCAAGGCTTGGACTACTGTTTACTGGGCCTGTGTCTCTGGTATTGCTACTCCGTGACACCGTCAAGGTATCATATATCATATGGTGTAAAATGTGCACCATAGAAGTGTTGGCCGAGTACACTTTACCAATCGCTACATCTTTGCGTGTGCATGTTTCAAGTCAAATGATTAACTCCTAAACCTAGCTACATCTATATAATCATAGATCCAAGATGACAGGTGATAGGCAAAATGCCGAAGATTCTTGTTTTCGTTAGCAACAACAAGAGGGGCGGTATCTGCTTGTTTGGGTCGTCTGACAGCCACACGCCAGAGAGGAGAGCATGTGAAAATTGGCATGTGCGTGCCGATTTAAAAAAAGAAACTTCTTGCCGCTGCAGCTGCAGCGGCTACGTGTGTATCAGGAGCACCGGATATCTTATCCGAGGATCCAGTCTAGCACGTCTGTCCGTGTAGACCTGATATTTGCCTATTCATGTGGCGCCAGCGGCACCTGTTCAAAGTGAAAGGAAATAGTAAAGGGACAGATACACGTACAGACTATATAGATTTCACTCAGGTAAAAGTTTGGATTCTTGGAAAACCTACAACCGGGATGCGGGTGAGCTGCCTTGCGTGGTTAAAAAAGAGGGGAAGGCCAGTCGGGAGGGTCGAGGGGATCAGAGTGCCAGAGGGCCGTCTGTTGCGTGCAGCGGGGGCGAAACTGTCGCACAGCATGCACCTTGTGCCCCAGGGGCCCCCGGTCCGTGCTGAGCCCCGTGCACGCACACAACCCGCCAACCGTTCAGCGCCAAAAAATTCACATCATCGGTGGAGTTGGCGCCAAAAAGAAAGCGCTCAAATACAGATTGCCTTATCTGATGTTGCTATTAAAAGCATTGTTCACCACTGTGGCCTGGTCTATGTACCTGCTGTCCAGGCGCATACTTGTAATCTATTAAATGCCTCAATGTATACATGATGGCACCGAATTATCCGATGTTGCAGGCTCGTGTATCTGAGAGACCAGAACTGGTTGGCAAGTCCAGAACTCAAATAACAGAGATAAAGACAACTTCTACGTTCGACACCACGTTAGCGGAATCCATGTTCAGGAACTCCACGTCGGTGGATCAAGTAAGTATTTAAAGAACACCCAACAGATAAGTATGTGTCGATGTTTTTACTAGGATATTCTACGATCGAAAACCAGAGACGGATTCTGATTATTTTTGCCACGATTTGGCCTTGCCTTGACCTTCTGTTTCCTGTAGATTTGGTATCTGCGGTTTTTTAGTTTGCTGGTTTCAATGCATATGCGAGCTTGTTGGGGTGCCAGACCGGGGTTTTTCCTTTCTGATATTAATCTGCACCTCTTGTTTTGTGGTGACGGCTCGTTAAATGACAGAGCAAAAATCCCCGAATGCTACACAAGCTGCAGAATCCAAAAATAACTTACTTTTTTTAATCACGTGGGTTTTCACACAGTATGGCTGCCAATACGATATTACAGGCCTTACTGGTTTACTGATATACAGTGTTTGACTTTGGTTTTGGTTTAGTTTGGTCGTATAGCTGGCCCATTCATAAGTTTTTTGTGTTCAGTGTTCACAATATTGAAGTCACTGGAATTCCAAGCAACTTCTAGCGTTTGCACCCGATAGCTGGTATTGCCTTCAAGAAAAAAAATAAAAAGGACATCTACTGTGCAGCATGGCCTTGATCTCTCTTGACGTCATATTAATAAATAGAAATCATGCTATTATTACGAATATTGAGTTGAGCTATCCAATATTTTTTTTATAATTATCATCTTGACTTTGGACTACATATCTACCATAAAGATCCATGGTAGAGAGTAGATGGGGTATGGTGCAAGGTGTATACAGAATGCTTATTGTAGGTCGGTTTTGATGGTGCACAGCGTTTTGGACTTGGATTTTGTAATTTCGCGTTTCTTTTTAGACTTTTCATATTTGTATTTTATCTGGTACAAGAGTAAAAAGTAAATCAAAGTTTGTTTTTTCTCCTGTGCCAAGAAACCAAAATGGATAAAAGAGCAAGTATAAATACCAGGGATACCAGAGCCACTCAACACATACCATCGTTCCAACCTAATATATACATCTTAGTAACGATCGGTGTTGCAGCTATTGCATGGATCATTGCCTTTGCTGGATCCATTGCATCATCGCAAGTACTGGATTATTTTCCAAAATTCACATGGTGGGGATTGGTGTTTCAGCTGTTTGTTGTGATATGTATTCCACTATTGTATTTCTTTGAAATGCTCCATTTCTATCATAACTTGCTGATGGCCATTTTAACAATTTCGTTCGTATACACGTCAAACTCAACAAACAACTTGGTCTATTATAGCAACTCTTCAACTGCAGCTGCTGCAACCGGTTTCATATTACTTTCCATCACAAATTTTATATGGTTAATTATTCTTGGATCAGACACAAATGCTCCATTTTTTGGAGGTCTGGATATCTCTAGACAGCAACAGCAGTTCCAACCACCTTCTAGCAATAGAAAATCGGCTATGAACCAGAATTATGGACCTTCCACTACACATTTGAATAAATACAATGACAACGATACATACAGTAATATGGAAGACGCCCATGAACTGTCAGGCTTTGAAAATCCCGTAACTACAACAACTCCGTCTGAATTCAACGACTCGGCATTCAGACAAAGTGGAATCCCTCGTCAACTTACACAATCTAATGATCCCGAAGGTACCAATTTCACAGGCATATCTTCTGTTACAGAATATATGGATGCATATCCAATACTCGTTCGTGGTCTATACGATTATACCGCATCGCCAGATGATGTTAATGAACTGTCTTTCAGCAAAGGTGAAGTTTTCAGAGTTAAAAATACAAATGGAAACTGGTGGCAGGGTAAGAATAAAAGAGGAGAAATAGGTATGTGTCCTTCAAACTACCTTGAAATTGTATAAGCTTTTTTTTTGAAATTGGTTGTTTGTATTTTCATATCTATATGTATATTCTTCGTTTTCGAATCCGGTAAATATTTTTTTCTCATGTACATAAACTACATACAAATAATAAATATATAATTAATGTATGATAAAAGTTCACAGGCCTTTTTCGCGTTTTCCCTTTGAAACGAATTTCAAGATGTAAACATTAACTAAGACTTATAACACGGTTAGAAAATACAAGTCAACGTACTGATGCAATGAAAACACCATCTTCTGCGTCTACAACTAAGGTAGGGTTGCTGGAAGAAGATGATCTCTGCCCGCCGGCGCTTTCGCCCTATGCATTATCAATATTAGAAGATAAATTAGGAAGATATAGTAAAAAGAGGACGACATTGACTCAACCAATAAATATTCAACAACAAAAACAACAACAACAACAATCCCAATCACAGAACAATACAGCATACAGTACACATTCTAGACATTCGAGCTTTATGCAGAAATTAGGATTGGGTGCACCAAGAAGGCTGAGTGCAAACACAACTAATTTGACACATCAAACATCCACTACAAATACAAATGTTGATACAAATACAATTACAAATATAACCAATGTATCAAATAAAGAGAATATACCAGATCGTAAACATTCGTTACAGTTAACACCGAAAAAGCACTCGCCAGTTCATAAACGCACAAGTATTGTACCTGCACCTTCACCGGAACTTGGACGGCGAGCTGTTGTTACACAATCTGAGATTCCAATCAAACAACAAGATATATTCAATGATTCTCCTGTGTTGAATTTAGATCATATTCAATCGATAATTGATAAAAAAAAGGAAATTGCACATTTAAAGAAAGAAATTGCACAGTATAAAGAACAACTTTCACAGCGGACAGAAAATAAAGTGAAAGAAGTGATTATAAATGAAAGGATTTATAAATTACATGAACAAATCGGTAAAGGTGGATCATCCAAGGTTTTTAGGAGTTGTACAAATGATACTCCAAATAAATTTTTTGCTTTAAAAATAGTTAATATAAGTGAACATGAATCGAGTACAATTGATGAATTGAAAGGTGAAATTAAAATTTTACATAAATTAAGACATACACCAAGAGTTGTTAGACTATTAGACTATTCAATTACACCACAAAATCTTTATTTTGTGATGGAATGTGGAGATCTAGATATGGCAAGCGTATTATCAACAAGACATTCGCTCGATCAATATTATGATTTGGAATTTATTAGATACCATGCAAAGGAAATGATAAAATGTCTACAAGCAATTCATGAACTTGATATAGTTCATCTTGATCTCAAGCCTGCGAATTTTGTTTTTGTGTCGGGTGTTCTTAAGCTGATAGACTTTGGTATTTCAAATACAATTCAATCTCACACAATTAATGTTTATCGTGAATTTCAGATGGGTACTCCTAATTATATGGCACCTGAAACTTTGATTGATGGTGGTAATGATCCAAATATTCCTACTATTTGGAAAGTAGGTAAACCCGCAGATATATGGTCCTTTGGTTGTATACTTTATCAATTGACTTATGGAACGACACCATATGCATTATATACAGGCACAAAAAAGATATTGGCTATAACGAATCCAAGAATTGCAATTTCCTTTCCATCAACAGCTGTTAATTTACGTAAAAAAGAAACTGAAGCTAAGGTTAAAGTATGTCTTTATTTACAAGACATGATTCGACGATGCCTAATTCGAGATGCAACACAGCGTATAACTATCAATGAGCTGATGGGACACTCGTTTATTAATCCTGTTGTGGTTGATAAAAACGTTATGGGTGAAGTCGTGCGTGGATGTGTTGGATTTGGTGGTAGGCATGTTGAATTAAAAGATATAGCATTGGGCAAAGTTAAAGATGCGGGTAAAGAAGCAAGATTAGAACGGTTGGTTGACGGTGTTTGGAAAAGAGTGAGTAATGAATAAGGCAACCTTCATGGAGCCAAAATAATGATTTATATATGTTATATTATACTACTTAAAAATTACTGTACTTTATTCTGCCTAAAATACATAAACCATATTACTTTTCTTGCACTGTATAAATAACATACTGTATATATGGCTGTTTAAAAAAAGAAGGATTTTTCTGCTTTTGTTTTTCCGTCTTCACATCATCTAATTTTCATAAAAAGATCATTTTTGAATATGAATATATTCCAATCAGATTTTATTACTTGAAAAATATATAATAATAATATCAAGGCACTTGTTCTTTTTAGTGTTCATTCTAGTATTGATTTTTGAGAAACGGCTTTTTGACAGCTAATATAACTATTGTTAGTATTATAAACTATTTATTTTCGGTTCATAAATAGGATGTTAAGGGTGCAGATATATATATATATTTCAGATTGCTGACACTTATGCTTACCGATTTAATAAAGTAGTTTTTATTTTTTTTTTCAAATCGTTTTTAATTTAATTATACAACCTATAAAGAACCTTATCTTGGACCTAATTTATCTAACACTCTTGGACCTTGTTCTTCCCATTCTTGTTTGCTTATCCACATATGATCTTTATCAGCCATAATATTTGCTAAAACTGCACCACCAATAAAAACCATATGCTTTCTTCTTGGAGGATCTTCAATTCTTACCTTGAATTTATCAAGTCTTGAAGGATCTCCTTTAAGCACATGAACTAACCACTGTTGCTTTAATTCTTTCTCTAGACGTGAAGGTAAACCAGGATACATTGAGGAACCACCTGATAAAACAATAGATTTATAAAGAGTCGAGCGAATATCAACATCACATGATTGTATAGTTTGGAAAAGACATTCTCCGACACCAGGTTGTTCAATATCAACTAATGAGGGTTGGAACAAACATTCAGGAGCTTCAAATCTTTCACTTGCAATTTTGATAACACGGCCATCAGGTAATGTGTAATTGCGTACTAGGGATGTTGTTTCATTTGCCAATTTTGTGTCAAAATCTAAATCATACGATGCATAACATAATTGTTCTTTAATTTGCCTAACAGTATCAAAATCTGCAGTTCTATTGAAAGCGTAACCTCTTCTGAGTAGCAAATTGATTAAATTTTTAGTAACGTCTCTACCGGCAATGTCTAATCTTCTAGTTTGATGATTAAGAACGGTAGATTCATAAACTGGAACTATATGAGTGACACCATCACCTGAATCAACGACAACACCGGAAGATAAACCTTGTGCATAAAGTGCTAAAACTGCTTGGATTGCAACATAAACACCACCAAATTGATATTTTTCAAACATTAAATCACACATCTTTTCTCTGTTTTTCAATGGGTTCATTGGTGGTTCGGTAAGCAGAACTTTTTGCCCCTGTGTTTGAGTTTTCATACGTTCGTAAAATGCATAATCCCATAAATGTTCCATATCTTCCCAATTTTTAATTATACCATTTTCCATAGGATATGAAATTTGTAACATTGATCTAACCTGAGCTGCTTCATCACCACACATGATGTCTTTGATTTCAACTGATGAATCTAGATGTTCTTCTGCTCTAAGAATAGGACGACCAACCATTGATGGGAAAGTATAGTCTGGGAAATTAGTTCCCGCCCTTCCGATCTTGACATAACCTGTACCTTGGTCCAAAACTATTGGAGAATCCATTATTACACAACGATTTGCACTTTATAATATACAAAGAAGTAGCCTGTATATATTATATATAATCATCAACCCAAAAGCGACCGTTTTCTCCCGCGCAATCTCACTTGATGTAGGCGTCGATCGACGGCTGCAGACTCAACTGCAGGAAGCTTGATGCTGTAACCGGCAAGGACAGCAGCCATGGCTCTGTCTGCTTCTCTAGGGTGGGTTGAGTGAAGAGCCCTTTCAAGAACATAAAGATCAACTGCACGATCTTCTGGAAGAGTGGAATAAGAAGCGAGACCAAAATCAATAATGGTGGGGATCTCTCCCGATTCCAGAATGACATTTGAAGTAGTCAAATCGCCATGCACAACTCCAACAGAGTGGACCGATCCAATAGCTTCACCAACTTTTTGTAGTTTCTCTTCAATCTTTTTGACATCTTGGCCTTTCCATAGCCATTCTTTTACTGAAGGACCACTAACATGTTCCATCCATAAAACACCATTTGCACCATCGACTGCAACAACTCGAGGTACTTTCACCCCATTGACTTCATGTAACTTTCCTAAAAACTTGGCTTCCCCAGCTGTACGTCCTTTTGTTATCGCCAAGTCTAGTTGTGCGTGTCTGTATGGTTTTCTTGGGCGGTATTTCACCACACATTTAGGTCCATTTGGAATGTATGGGTGTTGTGTGGATTCAAACACTAGTGCTTCTGCACCTTGAGAAAGTAAAACGAGGTCCATCCCGGGTAAAACCTCATTGTGTGCACGGTCTAAGATGGCTTGGCTCATTTCTTAATCAAAAAGGATGTCTTTAAATTTTGTACATGTTACAAATCCATGTGCTCTTTTTTTTATTTGAAAAGTGAAAATTTTAAAGGGAGCGGGCAACTTTTTGAGGGGGAAAGCAAAACTGGTCCCTCTGTGGCCCCGTAAAGTAAAAAAGTTGGGGGGGAAGCAAGAACGATTTATGTGTTCTCCACGAACAACTCAACTTTTAAAGTAAAAAAATATAACATGATCTTTTTAAAACATTAAATAATAAAGTCTCTCAAGAATAGCGTATCTTCATGTTGAGTAACTCTAGCTGTTGCATAATTCTCCTTTGATAAATGTAATATTATTTAATGTCTTGGCTGAGCCACGTTTTCAGGTTTCGATGATAGTGTTGAAAATATCCCAAGATTGTGACATCAAAAAAACATAAAGTAAAAAAACATGTAGTATTCTATCAGGTTGGTATTTTTCAATAAAAATACACTAGTTAGTACAGGTTATTACTAATGCTCAAATGTGGAAATTGGAATCTCTTATATCAGAGTTCCGTTGATGAAAAATTCAACGCGTTTGATGTTTACGTTGAAGATTTACTAGTTTTCTTCTTAACAATGACACTTCCAACACCTACGTCAGATGAATATGAAAGATTCGTCAAGAGTTTACCTGTAGAGGTCTCTCCGGCTATATTTTTACAGCAATTACAAAATTTAACACAACTTGAAACTCGTCTAAACTACAGGTTTCTTGAACTTGAAGCGAAACTCCGATTCCTAAGACTGTTGACTGCCGGTACAGCGTCTCCTGTAATCGATGATTCGGATTTAGAAGCATCTAAAACTACAGTAGAGAATTTGAATTTACAGATTGATGGATTGAAAAAGCATGGAAGATCCATTCGGAGGAAGATGGAAAAATGTATTCATCATCCTGATGTAAAGAGGTGCTTTGAAGGGAAGGGAATACTAGAACAAGAGATCGAAACTTTACAAGTGGATATTCAAGATATGAATGAACATTTTGAAGAATTGGGATTACCTACCGATTTAACTCTCCCTTCTCTGTCATCTTTACAATCCGAATATAATGAACTACTGAATGAATTTGAGGCATTAGAAAATAGTCTAAATAATTTACAAAGTCGAGAATCTGAACTTGATGAAGAGATACTTCAGCTTGAACAAATGAAAAGTGCGTTAAGGGAATCTTTAAACACATTATCTTGTAATGTAGAAAATGATTCGGAAATCCAAACCAAATATGATAAACTGAAAAATTTGATAAATACATGGTCAAGCTTTTAATGCTAGATTTTCTCTTTTCTTAAAAGAAAAGCACCCATTGCACCAAGGTAACCTTCATGATTTAAAAAATAAGCTCTTTTTTCACCTTTTGACCAAAATTCTATAGCAGAACTTAAGGTTCGTATAGTTTGAATGTGATTCCTTATATAAGAACCCGCAAAATAAATCTTTTTCAATTCATGTCTTTGAGCTTGGAGATATGAAATTTGTCCAATATTATATGAGACTGCATATAATAACGATCGTGCAATATCTTCTTCTTTGAATTTATTCAATCGTTCTTCTCTTGTGAGTTTCTCTTCTACTTTGCTGCCGACAACTTCTTTAAATACCTTACCCATTGATGATGCAATGTGGTTAGATTTAAGTCCAATTTTATTATACCCTTCCCCATATATATCACCAACTAATAAATCAACATTTTCATTATTACCTTTTGATGACATTTCTAACATTTCATCAAAACTTTTGGCATCAGTAAGAACAGATAGTAAACCCCATAACGTACCACCTCCAAGTGACGAACCACCAACACGTTCAAAGTTACCTTCCTTTGGACCTGTAACTTTAATCATCGAAACACCTGATCCAATATTTACCAGTAAATATGGGTACACTTCTCCAACATCTTCTTCTTCTATGAAACTTGCGTTTTGTGCATTGTAATAAAATACTTCTTTTGGTATTCCACCAGTTATAAAGAAATCCAAACCAACAATCAAACATTGCATTTCATCTTCTTTTTGAACATTCAAGCCACTTCTGCCTAAAATATCGTAGTATTTATGTGAACCTCCACCTGTGGCTATGAGTGTAACACCATTCTCATTATAATTCTCACTAACTACGTTTTCAATTATATCTACAAATTCATCAATTTTATCAGTTTCCAAACTGTAAAAATGGAGTA
Source organism: Pichia awuae (assembly GCA_030563725.1). Lineage (NCBI taxonomy): Eukaryota > Fungi > Ascomycota > Pichiomycetes > Pichiales > Pichiaceae > Pichia > Pichia awuae. The sequence goes on from JAJMJV010000011.1 coordinate 203,230, forward strand.
TACATCCCTCTTCTGATTTAGTAAGATAAACAAGTTTGGCTAAAGATCCACCTATATCAACACTTAGTTCTTTTACATCATCCATGCTATGAAAAGGAAGTATTATATCCTTCGAATGGTCCAAAATCCGAGCATCGCTCAAATTAAGGGGTTTTTGATCCGGTGTATGTAAATGACGATATATACTGTTCTGCCTGGACGTTGTGACCATACCAGGTGTATACTGATGTTCTTCCATCGTTGTTATCATTGGGATACTCTTTGTTTTGTTTGTGTCTTCTAGATCCTCCGCTGTAAATTGTCGATTTCTGCTCAGCTCTTTATATGAGCCATGGCATTTCCAAGAAAAAAACTTGAAAATTCATGCAATTTATCAAATGAAATATTTTTGACTTGACGCGGAACGAAGGAAAAAAGGGTCATTGTTCGGTTCCAAAAGACGGTAAAAATAGAGAGAAATATTATCAGAACTATATAAAGTTAAACAAAAGACTAAACACAAAAGGAATATATTAAGTAGACACAAAAGAAATTAATTGTTAAAAAAATTACCATTCCATGCCAGTAGATTCTTGAGGATTTGAACCCATACATTCAATACCTTGACAAATCTTTTCTAATTCTTCTGCTTCTTCATTTTGCATAGCAGTTAAAGCTGCAGGGTTGACAATATGACCCGCATCTTGTTCAATTGCATAATGTGATTTAACCATGTCTCTAACTAAACCTTGGTAGTATAAGACACCCTTTTCCTTAGTTGGGTGAAGGTAACCAGTAGTGTAAACACCGTTGTTTAAATTCTTTTGAGTTGCTTCACATAAGTTATAATCTTCGATTTCAACTTGTTGTAAGAAATCAACGAATTCTTTCTTTTTGTCATCACTTAAACCCTTCTTGGTGTAAATGTCGTATTGTAAAATAGTGTGCTTAGCACTAATTGGTAAAACTCTAATAGAGTACCATGCTGGTGAGTAACAGTTAACACCGTTGGTTGGGAATAAGTAACACCATAAACCATTGAAGTTTCCACCTGGATTTTCCTTCTTTGCTGGAGCAGCTGCTTGGTCTTTCTTACCAAAACCAAACCAGCTACCAGATTCACCGTCCTTGGAAGCGTCTTTCTTCGCTTCTTCTTCTTCAGGGTTAACGATCTTAGCATAATGTCTACAGTAGTTACCCTTTGGAACAACCTTGTAAGTTTCCATCTTGAAAGCTTGGTTTAAACCTGGGTGTGCAGTTGGGCAGTGGTAACATTCTTGGTAACCATCCATTAAAGTTTTCCAGTTGAATTGACCATCTAATTCGTAAGACATGTGGTATTCGTAATCGTCGAAATCATATTCATCCATTTCAGTTTCTAAACCGGCAAAGAATTCTTCAAATGGAGTACTGGTTGCAGTGTTATCAAAATTGATGAAAACTAAACCTTGTCTTGAAATGTGAGTCTTAATTTCGTATAAAGAGTTTGCACTTGGATCGAAACCTTCAATTTGGTCGAAATGTGGTGCTTTCTTTAAAGAACCATTGGTGTCATATGACCAACCGTGGTATTTACAACCTAAGACAATAGAAGAACCTTGTTGCTTTCTGACAACAGGGTATGCTCTGTGTCTACAAATGTTGTGGAATGCTTTGATATCACCTTCTTTGGTTTTGATAAGGAAGAAGTTCCAACCAAGGAAGTTGTATGCATAATAGTCACCTGCCTTAGCAAATCTGTTTTTGTGAGTACAGAATAACCATGCTTTAGCAAAAACAGCTCTCTTTTCAAAATCAAGGACTTTTTCGGAGGTCCACCATGATGCTGGTAATGTGTGCTTACCTGGTAAAAGTTTATCGGATGCTAAATCAGCAGGTGGTGCAGATGGTACTGCCTTGTCAACAGCGGTTGCGGCCATTTTTAATATAATATGTTGTTTTGTGTTTTAAGTTTTTCAACTGTTTGAAGAGCTAAATAATACAATTCTTCTACATTAACTTTGTTTAGTTGGAAACAATTCTGCTATTTATAAACATCTATAGGGATAGCAGAAACTAAGACTTTTTTGCATTAGCTAAAAAGATAGTGAGAATAAGTTGCCTACTTAGGAAGGTGCTTTGTTCGGGAGGTGTTTCCCAAACAGGAAGGTGTTTCCAACTGCCTTTTAAAAGATAAGTACGATGAGATGGAGTGATTACCACCTTATATTGCCTCATCTACGATTGGATTGATTGGTATAGACTGATCTATTTCACCTACTCATAGACTGATATATCCATAATCTATACTAATAAAATATACACTCCCATACTAATAAACTTGTATACTCATAAATGTATTTACGCAGATCCGCATATAAATTTTTGCAAATTCGAGTTACCTCTTTTGACAAAATCTTTTTTTTATTTTACAATGTTTGTGTTCTTGTACATATCATGTCTTTCTTGTGCTATTTTGCGCTATATTGTCCAATCTAAGCTTACCATTTTGTTCACTGCAATTAGGTGTGGTTCATGTTCAATATAGTATCTCCAACAGTAATTTATATGTAGTTTGTATACGCAAAGTGATGCGCATCCACATTTACCAACATTTCGAGGCTCAGCCACAGACGATTTGTTTTTTTTTTTCAGCCATGATTCAAACCTCAGCAACTTTTTACATAGTGGAAGTTTATTATTTAGATCTCACAAGCACAGCAAAGCACAGCAAAGCACAGCTTTTGAATCTATACATCACTAGAGATGTCTGTAAAACCAGTATTCAATAATCAGCTGGTTTCTAGTGGTGTTGTTATTAAGGTTAATTTTAGCCTGAAGGAAAAACAAAAATCCAAGGAAGGAAATTCGTTTAGGCCGTGTCAAATAAAAAAGTTGGAAATACAAACAGATAAACTTACAGGTTCTATAGTCTATAAAATTGAAGAATATGAAAATGGAGTTATAATTGTCTTATCTGATATTGAAACATTGAAAAGACTAGAATTGGCAAATGAGTTTTTGAATTTTGATATCCAATCTGTAAAAGAAAGTGTGTTTTCGTTTTCGTTGTCTCTTTTAAATATGATACAGTTGCATAATGCACGAGTAAACCAAATCACAAAAACACAATTTGATAATCTTTTAGATATTGATTTTGAAGTAGAGGAAAACGGAACTTATTTAAATGATTTGATTGATTATTTAACAGGTATAAAAGATCATCCGAAACTGGATGATTCAGATATTGGTTCTTTGACTTCAGAAATGAGCAACCTATCAGTTATTTCAAGTGCTGCACTTTCATCCACATCTATTAATTCTTTAAACAATGGTAAGAAGTCCCTTTTTGAATATTTGAATCCAAAAATTACAGGTAACAAAATTTTAAACGAAAGGAGAAACAACAGTTCAATATTCAGTTGTTCAAATGCTAACTCAGCAATCAACTCAGCCATAAACTCACCATCAGTCTCAAGTTCGGACTTGATTTCTCTAAACCCAAAGGTTCGAAATGATGATACGGATGGTTTCCTCATTTTACAAATTGAATCAGCAACTGGTTTACCACCGTTTAGAAATTCGACACATTTAACTTATGATATGGATCCATTTGTAGTTGTCTCATTTTCAAAACAAATTTTTAAAACAAACGTATGTAAACATGCTTTGAACCCATCATGGAAGAATCAATTAATTAATATTCGAGTTAGTAAATATTCGTTTAATTTTCAACTTAAATTATCAGTTTATGATTTTGATTTATTTACATCAAATGATGATATTTGTTATACATCTATTGATATGGAACAATTGATAAAAGAATCTGAATTCAACAAAGATAATTCTTGGACATATAAAAAACTTGATTTGAAATTTTCTAATAAATCAATTCTTAAATCAAATAAATCAATTGAGTTAGAAAAGTATTCACCAGAATTGGCAATTAGATTTAAATATGTTTCAATTAAATCATTATCAAATTTAAAACATGATTTTAATCCACAAAAAACCAAATGTCCTTATTGTGGTAAAATTGATAAGAGGAATTCTTCATCTTATAAACATTTATCAATTTGTAAATTACAATTAAAACCAAATCAATTTTTAAATAAAAGTTATGCAACTTCAAACCATGCATCTAGAAGATGGTATGCCAAAATTTTAGCTCATATAGCATATGGTCGTTTAACAGTTGGTGGTAATAATGCTCATATACTTGTTCAAGATAGAGAAACAGGGTTAGTTCTTGAAGAAAAAATTTCTGCTTTTGTTAAATTAGGTATTAGATTACTTTATAAATCTGTTAAATCTGATAATTCAAGTGAAAAAATCAAAAAAATGTTGAGGAAATTATCTATTAAACAAGGTAAAAGATATGATCATCCAAGTTCAAGAAATAAAATCGAAAGTTTTGTTAAATTTCATGGTTTACAGTCAACATTAAGTGAGTGTTTTAAGAGCGATTTGAATAGTTATAAATCTTTTAATGATTTTTTTAGTAGAAAACTGAAACCTGGTGCAAGACCATTAGAAGGAGGAACTGATAATAGTATAGTTGTTTCGGTTGCAGATTCAAGGCTGATAACTTTCAACAGTGTAGATGATGCTAAAACCCTCTGGATTAAAGGTACTGGGTTTACTATAAATAAATTACTGGGTAGGACGAAGAAATCCACAGTGGATGATTATTCAATTGCTATTTTCAGATTGGCACCTCAAGATTATCATAGGGTTCATTCACCATTAAACGGAAAAATTTTGAAAATTTCAAATATTCATGGTGAATACTACACAGTTAACCCAATGGCTATTAGATCTGGATTGGATGTATTTGGAGAGAATATTCGTACTGTTATTACAATGGAAACAGTTGAATATGGTAATGTCGAAATTGTTCTTGTTGGTGCAATGATGGTTGGTAGTATTTTAATCAGTGTTGAAGTTGGTACTGAGATTTTGAAAGGTCAAGAACTCGGATATTTTAAATTTGGTGGATCTACCGTTGTTTTAGTTTTTAATAATAGAAATGATAGTGGTACAATTGAATGGGACGGTGACCTCATTTCCAATTCGAATAAGAAATTGGAGACCTTAGTTAAAGTAGGTATGAGTGTTGGACATTCAAAAGAGTCCCAAGGTTATCAAAGACATATCAAGAAGAAGGTCACTGATAGTGAAAGAAGAGAAATTATTCGTAGAGTTACAGGTTTGGGTGAAGGCTATGGGGTAGGAGTTGGCGAAAATTTAAAGACTAAATTAGGCGGTATGATTGATGATGTGATCAGTATGGCCGGAAGTGGTAAAGTTCCAACTTTAGGAACAGATCGTGGAATAGACGATCTTGTTGAAAACGATTGGGAAGTTCATGAATTAACGACTCTTGACGGTGTCAATGATGGTGTTGAGATTGCAATGGCTGAAGATACACATTCTGGACTCTTTGATTTTCTCAAAGACAATAGTACAGATGTCAGCGATGACGAATTAAATATGTAATGTCTTTTGTTTTTTTTCTTCCCCTATATACACATTTTACAAACTGATCTTGAACCAGTCCACAGGAAATGTGATGCTTTTTTCGCTATAAAAGAAAAATAAAGCTTCAAGGTTCCTTATTCATTACGATATTAGTTAGATTCTTCTTTTATTTTTAAGACAATTACTATTAATAATACTATAATGGTTAAGGTTTACTCGTACGAAGATAACAATGCAATTGCCGAAAATTTGGCCAAGTTTATTATCGCACAACAAGATGCGGTTTTAGCAACCAAGGACAAATTCACCATTGCGATCAGTGGTGGTTCATTGATTAGTATCTTAGCTAAGGGATTATTAAACAATGATAAGATCAAATGGGGCCAATGGGTGATTTATTTCAGTGACGAAAGAATTGTTGCATTGAATGATGCAGATTCGAATTTTGGAGAATTCGAAAGACAAGTTTTAGAGCCTCTGGCCCATGAAAGTTCTAAAATTGGACCAACGGTCGTTACAATCAATGAGAATCTCATCCATGCTCACGATCACTCTACAGATGCTGAGATTGCCAAAGAATATGCTAGTGAATTACCACAATCCGGTCTTGATTTAGTCTTGTTAGGCTGTGGGCCAGACGGTCACACCTGTTCCCTTTTCCCAGGTCATGCCCTATTAAAGGAACAGGAATTGGATGTTGCATGTTTACATGATTCTCCAAAGCCACCTCCTAGAAGAATTACTCTCACCTTCAAGTATTTGGCTAAGTGTAATACCTTAGCCTTTGTTGCAACAGGTGCAAGCAAACAGACTGTTTTGAAGGACATTTTCACCAATTCCAAATCTACTCTGCCATGTGCTACTGTCAACTCACTTCACAACAAAGTCCATGGCGGTGTCTGTTGGTTTGTTGACGATGCTGCTGTTGAAGGTGTTGAAGTTGAAAAATTAAAGTACTAAACTAATCGCTTATGAAAAATTTTATTTTTATACTATGTTTTTTTTTATAAATATCAAACTGTATAAAAAACCATATAAAATAATGGCCCAAGGAAATTTGAAACTTGCCAAGAAGAAGGCAGCTAGAGTCACCAAACAACAAAAAAACCCAAAGGCTGCAGCCCCAAAGATATATAAAACAAAGAATGTCACAGCCAAAGAAAAACAAGTTTACAAATTGGCTAAACAGCATCAGGCAAAATTGGTGAGTAACACCGAAAAGCTAATTTCTTCTCGTGTGGGACACTTGGAGCTCTTAAAGGGTGATAGAAGAACCCTGGAAAAGGAAGAACGTTTAAAGCAACAACAATCCAAGAAATAACATCTATAAAATAATCTATATAATATATTTTTATCTATAGTATATTAAAGGCCTTTACTATTCGAATCTATCTGTAACACTTTTCACGTTGGCCAATATTTCTTTGCTAACTTCATCGGTCAGAGACTTACCATGGTCAAAAAACTTCTTTACTTTGACATTATCTCTCTTGTCTTGCCTCTCTTTTTTGATGTCTGCAGGCACTGCTAGTCCCATATCTTCTCCGTAGCGGTATCTGCAACACAAAGAAGAAAAATGGATCCGTGCACCTTCCTTTTGATATCCGATCGCTCTCATGAAATTTGGCTGCTTTTATTACACACTGCTTCATAGGGGCCTTTTTTTAGCTGTGAGAGACAATGAAGCTGACACTGGGATTAGTATTGGCCGGTTCTGCTGTGGCCATTGAGAATGCTGCCATTTTTAGAAGTGAGACATTTGAATCCACAACGATCCCTCAATCGGACGCTATTTTAAACTTAGCTTACAATTTTGGTATCTCCAAATACTACAATGTTGAGAACGTGAAAAACTTGGAAAACATCATATTGGCTAATGATATGCATTTGAATAACGATAAAAAAAAGTTGGTCATTGTGGTCAATGGTGTTGAATATCCTTCTGCCTTGTTTGAAGGCTATGGAAAAGCATCTTCATTTGATGTAGAAATCAAAGATGATAGAAAATCAGATGAATTCAAATCATTTTTAAAGGATGTCCCTAATAAAATCTATAGTTTAAACAAAGGATTAGGTTATCGTTTAAATCAACTTTCAAACGAAATTACCATTTTATCAAAATCCAATGAAAAAGTGACATATTTACAAAAATTATGGAATAAATATTTTCATGAAGATGAAACTAATAAAATTGAAACATTTTGGAATGGTTTAAAACAATCCAATACAGAATCGATTCTTTCAATTAATAAAAGATCGATGGATTATATTAATGATGAATCTTTCATTAATGAAATAACACAACTAGAATTTTTCCTTAAGGATGAATCCAATATTATTGATGATGTAATCATCAATATTGATTCCCTCATTTCAATCTATAAGAAGACAGGATCAACACAAACTTATAAAACTTGTTTGAATATCATTGCTAAATTATTAACTGAAAAGTTATCATCTTTAGATATTGATGCAACTATAATTGCCTTACCTATTGATCAATCATTGAAAACTTTAAAGGATAATAGAGAATACAATTCCTCTAAATTTAGTAAAAGATCAACTGATTCTATTTTCAAATCTAAAAGATCAGGTTCTACATGTTTTTCTAACCAACTTGCTTGTATTGAATCCACCGATTCTTGTTCAGGTCATGGTATCTGTACACTGATTGATTCATGTTATAAATGTGTGTGTTCTGCAACTAAAGATGATAAAACAACAACCTACTGGACAGGAAATTCATGTGAAAAAGTTGACTATTCATCTCAATTCCATTTACTTCTATGGACATCGATTGTTTTAATCGTTGCTATTGTATCGGGTGTTAAATTATTGGTTCAAGCAGGTGAACAAGAATTACCTGGTGTTTTACTTGCAGCCACTGTTCAAACAAAAAAGAATGTTTAATCCCTTATATAAATAAACTTAATAAACTACGTTAACGTATACTTATACTTGTATCTGCATTTTTATCTGCTTTCAAACTTGCACTTATCTAAATTAAAAATCAAAAGATGTATGAACCCACCGATCCTTGATTGTAGGTGATCAAAAGCCTACAACCAACAGACACTAAGACGGTTCTGGGTAATCAGCCCATTTATCTCACCTCGTGCATGACGCTTCATACCATACTGAAAAAGATAGCCAAAGCAACACGTAGAGCACTGGTTTGCCGCACTGATTATGCCAAAAGAAAGGTCTTAGGGGAAATCCTTGTACATGAAAAGTGGAAACAGAGTCTTTTTTATAGCGAGAAAAGATTTTTGTTGTATGAAGAAGGCTCTGTTGAGGGTTTTGTTTGATGAGCTTTTCCTTAACAACCTCAAAGATACAACAAGCATGATGGTCCAGTTTGTAGTGAGGTATGTGAATGGATTAAAAGATACAGTATTTTGTATGGATTCGGAAGATGCTGGTGTTAAGAGTTTATCTTCAAGAAAAATCAGAGAAGAAATAAGAAAGATGTATCCAGAACTAAGCAACAGGAGATTGAAGTTGTTACATAATGGACGTGTTTTAGCGTCTCATAACAATTTCACCAAAGAGATTGAATACCTTAGTAACTGTGATGATGATATCAAAATATACTTTCATTGTATTGTTGGTGATGAATTAAGTGACAAAGAAATTGCCGAAGAAGATGCAATGAATAAACAACCTGTGAAATCTACTACAGAAGCACCTAAAGGATTTAATAGATTACTTTCTCAAGGCTTTAGTCAATCCGATATTGAAGATTTAAGGCAACAATTCTTTAATTTACATGGTAGCTCGTTACCATCAAATGCCAATCCTGAACAATTAACAGAACTGGAAGATCGATGGATAGATAGCAGTGTTGGCCATGATATTGATGAGTTTCCAGCCAACATTAGATTTGATCAATTGAATTCCAACACAGATGTAAATGCTACTGCATCACCTACAGAGGCCAGAAATCAGTTGATTCAAAGGGATATACAAGTACATAGAGATATTCTTATGGGAGTATGTGCTGGTTTTGCCCTTGGTGGGTTGGCCATTCTTTTGCTGCTACTCGATGTTGGCGGTATCTTTTCTAAGAAAACCAGGATGGCTGTGGTGAGTGGTGTAATTGTCAATTTCAGTTTTGGAGTACTTCGTTCCTGGGGCGAGTAAACCGAGTGGAGTGCGGTAAAGATCTTGAGGCACGGCCCATTTTCTACCCAGAGCCCCGAACCTGGAGAGCTCAATTCTTTCCCTCCTTGTGGTAGCAGCAATACCAATTATTACCAATTAATACTAATACAATGAGCAAGTCGGAATCGGAATTGGCAGCACCAGTTGGTAGCGTTGATGCAAGCAAGAAATCAGATTCAACAGACAGTTCTGTTAGATATGCAGCATATGCTAATAGAGTACGTACCATACTGCAAGCATCGCACAGATATGTTGCCTACACTTCGGACATTGGGGAATCTTTCAGACCAGTGGCTCACCCTAAACTAGTTACTTTCTGTTACGGTGTTTCATGGAGTTATCTGCTCGGTGATGTTGCGTATGAATCCTGGAAGGCAAAACTCCGTCAAGAAGGCAAGTATACACCTGGACTGAAACCGTGGGATCCAACTCCTGCGGCCAATCCAGTTGCCAAGATGGCTTACGATGATTTAGATTGGAAAGTATTGGCTGTCAAAAGAGCATTGTTCCAAGGTATTGCGTCTATGGGATTGCCTGCTTTTACTATTCATTCCACTGTCAGATATTCCTCCATTTTATTCAAAAATTCCAAAAACAAAACCCTGAAAAACTTTGGACCCGTGTTTTTAGGTCTTGGTGTTGTTCCGGCTCTTCCTTATATCTTCGATAAGCCAGTTGAAGAGGCCATGGACTACATTTTCGACTCTCTGTTTACCTCTGTTAAACAAAAATGAAAGTCTCGGATACAACGCGCCTATTGATCATCACCATTTTAATTGAATATGGTGAAGTGGTCATCTTTTTTCATCTTTATAGGAAACATTTCTAGAGTAACGTAATATGTCTTGGTTTAGCAGAAAGAGCTCCCCACCTGGCAAAGAATGGAAGGTTGAAGAAGGAAAACCTGTGGTTACTAAACTACCGGAAAATCCGTCAAAGAAACTGGATCACCAACCAAAATACGAGGACATAACGGAGGCTAAACATGAAGAAATCTACCAAAACGTTTTAGAACATTTTAATAAAACAGAAAAATATCCTGTTAAAGAAGGTACATGTGAAGAATCTGAATGGAAGCCACTCAATGAATACGAAAAAGTATGGTTATCAAAACAGTGTTTACTGAGATATTTGAGAGCATGTGATTGGAAACAAGATGATGCAATAAAAAGAATCACCAATTCGATTGCTTGGAGAAGAGAATTCGGTATTGCAGGTGGTGAATTTGATAAAATTTCATCTGATTTAGTTAAAATTGAAAATGAAACAGGAAAGCATCAAATATTCGGATTTGACGATGAAAAAAGACCATGCTTGATTTTACTGAATGGTAGACAAAACACCAAAACCTCGGACAGGCAAATTCAACATTTAATTTATATGTTGGAAAGAAGTATTGATTTTATGCCACAAGGTCAAGATAAACTATGCTTATGTGTAGATTTCAAAAAATATCCTGAAGCTTGCACCTATGAACCAAAAGTCCCTGCTGTTGGAATCGGTAAATCGGTCTTATACATTTTACAATACCATTATCCGGAAAGATTAGGACGTGCTCTGTTTATTAATATACCAACATTGATTAATGTTTTTCTAAAACTGTGTTGGCCATTTGTTGATCCATATACCAAACAAAAATGTAAATTTGATGAACCTTTTAACGAATTTATTACACCTGAACAACTAGCATATAATTATGGTGGTGATATAAATTTTGAATACGTTCATGATGAATATTGGGATGATTTTGTTGAAAAAGCTGAAGCTAAAAGATCTAAAATTTTAGAAAACTTTAATAAATTAGGTGGAAACATCGGTCTAAGTGAATGGGACTTAAGACAAAATATCTAATTTTAGTATTTTGTTTGATTGGTTCTATTCTAAAAAAAATTAAAATATCTTAAACATACTTAAAGTTACAAAAACTGAAATTATACAAAAAAAAACTTATTTATTTTCTCATTAAAATGTATAAGTTTTCTTGCTTTAAGCCTACTAAATTTCTATAATTACCTTCTAAACACATCAATAACCCTCCAAAAGAGCAGTAAACTGAAATTTTATCGTCTTTACCTTCTTCAAACTTGTAGACGGTACCGTGCATAACATAATCGTATTCATTCATAAGAGATCTTTGATCTGGCTTTGGGGGTCTCCATGAACCATTTGCACCTACCAAATCATCGGTATCCATACTTGAATCATCGTCTATGTTTAAAGATTTGGCTAATGTGATAGTTAATGTATCATTCTCACTAACTGGGAAAAGTTCATGATTGATGTCTAATGTGATTTTTGTATCTTGTGCGGATGTTGAATTTGCAACAATTCTAGTCACACGATCATATCTAGCTGCATCTGTAGATTCGACGTTAAAGATGTCATCAAAAAGTGTGGACGACATTCTGTTGCTATTGGTTTATTGTCAAACAAAAAAAGGAACTTCTACTGTGTATTCTAAACAGATCCAAATTCATGATAAATTTTTCACCTCTAAAATTTGAAAAAAACAGTCGATCGGCGGCGCGGCTGAACTTTTGGCTTTAGTTTCATGTTAAGATGAAAGGATATATAATCATGGATACCGTTATGTTGCCGGTAGGACATTTGCTGTTGAACATTGGGGAAATAGTAAAGTAATAGGTGTTGCACAATTACAGAAAGATAAATGGTGGACGAATTCAGGCCTTCGGGTGGACTTTTCAGTGATGACGATGGTTTCAATGATGATATAGATGATTTTGATATCGAACATGGGATCTCTGATAACGTCGATCTAAATGATGGTAATCTTGGGATTGACTACTATCCAGGCATGCAAAATGGTGGACATGCATTTTTGGGTGAAGCAGACGATTTTTCAACTAAGTTGAATAGATTTATAAGAAAAGCGGTAGCAAAACTGAACTCTCCGAAATCAAGGAAATTGGTTGTTGGTATTTTCGGTTTATGTTTGACATTTGCATTTTTTACAATAATGTTGTTTTCAGGCGAAGGGAGTGAATCGGTTTTACCAGTTGAATCTATTGATAATGATGATTCAAAATATGATTTTGAAAAAAATCCAACGAATGATAATTCTGAAGTAGGAGATGACGTAGGTGATTATAATGATAATGACAATAACGATGACGAAAACGATGACGATGAAATCGTTAGTCCAAAACTTGTTAAAATGAATTTGGATGCAATGAGACAAGGCTCTTTTTGGGTTTTTGATTATCAATTAAACTTTTTTGATTATCAAGCAAACACTGAAATGATTGAAAACCGTGATAATGACAAGGAGAACGACAATAATAAAGATGATGATGATGAAAAAGTGGATGATCATAAAGACGAAAGTGTAAATCAAAATATTAGAAAGGCTTCAGTTACATCTAACAATGATTTGGGTTATTACATACATCAAGATGATAAAATTGTTTATCTTAAACAAGCAGCAGATCCAGACTTTTCAAAACCAATTATTGATTTGAGTAAACTTACTTATGACGGTGTCACTTTAAATTCACGACTTGTATCTTTGACTAAATCTTTAGATAAGTTGATTGTATCCACTGAAATAAAACAGCAATGGAGATATTCAACAGTCGCTAAATATTGGTTAGTAGATGTTAGTTCACTTGATGTACGACCAGTTCATTATTCCACAAAAAATGAAAATGATATTGAAGTTATTACCCCGTTACCATTAGCGTATGCGGCATTTACACCTAGTGGTGATGATATTTATTATTATTATTCTGGAAACTTATGGCTACAGAATGTCAGGTCGGGTATATCTTCAAAGGTTACCGATGATGGAGATTCACAAAATATATTTAATGGTAAGCCAGATTGGGTTTACGAAGAAGAAGTTTTAGCAAGTGATAGAGCAATTTACTGGGACTCAAAGGGTGAAAATTTTGCATTCATCAGATGGGATGACACTGATGTTCCTGTTTATAATTTGGAGATCTTTGGCGATGATATATATCCAGCCATTAGTGAATTGAAATATCCAAAGCCTGGATATCCAAATGCAAAACTGTCACTTTATGTTTATAATATTGAAAAAACAAAATTAGTTAAGGTTAAACAACCAGAAGAAGAGGATTCAACTGTTGAATCTTTAGGTGAGGATTTTATAATATATCAAACCGTATGGATTAACAATGATGAGTTAATATTTAAGAGAACTGATAGAACAAGTAGAAAAGTTCAAGTTTGTTACTTTAATACTAAAACTGAAAAAACTGTCGTAGTCAGATCAATTAACACCGATTCCTATAATGGTTGGTACAAAAACAATGGCGAAATATTTGTTTTACCTGATGGTAAAGGTTATATTGATACTGTTGTTTATGAAAATCATGATCATTTGATGCATTTCAAGAGTGCATCTGATTCGGAAGGTGAATTAGTTACTTCTGGTCAATGGGACGTTATTGGTGGTGTAATTGGTTATGATAATTCAGAAAACAGTATCTATTTTATTGGTAACCACGGAAACGCATTACAAAGGCAAATCTATAAAGTTAAGTTAGATGAATTTGAATTATTTGGATTAACTCAATTGGATGCAATTCATGCATACTCATTAAAGGTTTCTCATGGTGGTAAATGGGGTTTGATTAAATATTCAGGCCCTGAATTGCCTTTTCAAAAAATTGTTGAATTAAATAAACTTACTGAAGGAGAAACATATCTTAAACCATTAACTAATCTCAATAATGCAGATGACGTTGAAAAAACACTAAACTATTATGAAGTTCCATCAAAAGAATATATTCCAATGGCAATGCATGATGGTGTCAAAATAAATGTTATTGAAGTCAAACCAATGAATTTTGATGAGTCTAAAACATATCCACTTTTGGTTTCAGTTTATGGTGGACCGGGCTTACAGAAAGTCTCCTGCAATTTCAATTATGGATTTGAGGAAATTGTTTCATCTTCATTAGAGGCAATTGTTTTATATATAGATCCAAGAGGTACAGGTGGTTCTGGCTGGGATTATAAATATTGGGCTAGAAATAATATTGGTTATTGGGAACCAAGAGATATTGTTGAAGCAACACAAAATTATATTAATGATCGGGATTACATTGATATGAAAAAGGTTGCATTGTGGGGTTGGTCATATGGCGGATTTACAACTTTGAAAACTTTAGAATTTGATAAAGGTGTAACTTTTAAATTTGGTATGGCTGTTGCACCTGTTACTAATTGGTATTTGTATGATTCAATTTATACAGAAAGATATATGGGACTGCCATCAACTGAGAATGAATATAAGGATGCCAAAATTTCAGAATATACTAATTTTAAAAATATTCACAGATTTTTAATAATGCATGGAACAGGTGATGATAATGTTCATTATCAAAATACTTTACAATTACTTAATCAATTTGATTTGAATGGTATTGAAAATTATGATATTCATATTTTCCCTGATTCAGATCATAACATAGCTCATGATAATGCAAATAAAATTGTTTATGATAAACTATTTGATTGGTTATCCGTAGCTTTTGACATTTAGAAGAATTTTTATAGTTTATATTCAAAAGTTCATTAATACATTTACATTATTTTTTTATTTTTTATAGAAGATTTATTTTAAAAAAATGTCTTTTATGGTCTTGATTGATTAATAGTACCACATGAAGAACAAGTTTTCAATTCAATTGTATTATCAAATTTATCAATTGCCTCTTTAACTTGAGTACCTAAATCATGACAATGAAATGCTTCTTCATGACAAATTTGTTTACAATTCTTACAATACCATCTCATTTTATCAAGCATAGTTTCAGGTCTATCTTGTTCAATAACAACACCTACAGTATCGGCGAATCTAACTGGACTATGTGGAACATTACCAGGTAAAAGGAAAGTTTCACCTTCCTTTATTGGAATATCTTTAAATTCACCATCATCTACAACCTTCAAAAGCATGTCACCTTTAAATTGATAAAACCATTCAGGTGTTTGATTTATGTGATAATCGGTTCTTTCATTTGGTCCACCCACAATCATGACTGTGAAACCACCTCTTTGAAGACAAAAATTATTAACTGGTGGTTTTAATTTATCTTCATTTTCACTTATCCATTTTGCAATGTTAATTGGAGCACCTAACATGATCACCTATAATTTTTATCTGGCAGTGAAAAGAGATTAAAAATGACAATAAATTAAATATAGTATCTCAACATGAATAAATCATACAGATGAAAGTTTCAAGCGCAAAACACGCCATTTCCGTTTTCGAGAATGTGTTACTGGATGTCAATAAAAATGAGTTAATCTATAAATGTTAGAAATAAAAATTAAAAATAAAGGGAAAGAGAAAGGGGGAGAGAGAATCAAGTACAAAACAAATTGCTTCATTTTGATATTTATTATAATGTTTATCGTTGTTATTTTGGTTACTTAATACTAGGTGTTGAATAGTTCAGAACAATTAGTATTATGAAATAAAATCAATTAGTAGAAAAGCATTAAATACCATGTTCTACATCAAAGAAGGTACAAGGAAAGGTTTTCCTTTTTTCGTTTGTTCAATTTAATTATATTGAAGAACAACCTTACCTCTTGCAGTACCGGAAGCAACCTTTTCGTAAGATTTTTGAGCTTCGGTATATGCATCATTAATAGAATCGATTGAAAAGATTAATTGATCATTCTTGAACATAGTTTCAATCGCAGTACCGTAACCTTTCAAACCGTGAAGAAGGATTGGAACAATTTGGTAATCAGAGAAACCAAATCTGAATTTAATTCTTGAAACTAATTTTTTGAAAGAAGGTAATAAATCAGTTAATTTAACATTGGTATAATCGATGGTATATGAACCTTCAACTTGAGATAAAACACCATTTTCCTTATATGGTTTTAAAATTGCATCAAAGTAATCGAAAACGATTTCATCTCTGACAGTATCAACAATAACATCAAATTTACCATTGGTTTTAACAAACTCTAAAATTTCATTGATTTTTGAAGTGTCACCCTTGGTATAATCGATAATAACATCTGCACCACATTTAGTAGTTCTTTCGACGGATTTTGGAGAACAGGTTGCGACAACCTTACCTGCTTTGAAATAATTTTTTGCCATTTGAACGGTATAAGTACCAACAGAAGTACCTGCACCTAAAACTAAAACATTAGCACCTTCTAAATTACCTTTAAAAGTAGTTAAACATTGATATGCGGTACCTGAAACAATTGGTAAAGAAGCCGCTTCTTCGAATTTCATACCTTCTGGGATTTTTTCACAAATAACTGCGGTAGTGACATCAAAAAGTATATATTCTGAAAAGGAACCTCTTCTAGAAAATGACAGCACATCTCCGTAGACTTTATCACCTTCTTTGTATTCTGTATTTGAGCCGGCTTTGACAACAACACCAGCAAAATCACCTCCCATAATTTTATCACTTGAGCCGAGTAATCCTATATTTAAACCTTTGAAAACACAATCGACTGGATTGACAGAGGTTGCCTTTATTTGAACTAAAAGTTCGGTTGGCTTGACAATAGTTTCTGGCTCGACTGGGATTTCAATGTTCTTAACGGTTAACGGAGTTTTGTAAGTTTGGTATGTAATTGCTCTAACTGACAATTTGTTATTCTTGATTGGAAGTTCTGCTGCGGTAGACATTTCAATATTCAATTGGTTTGGTTGGTTTGCTTATTGCAAGTATTACAATACAAAAGATACCAAGGATACCAAAAAAATGAAAGAAATGAAAGATTAAGGAATTCCTAGAAACCCTAACCTTATGTCAAAAAAAAGTGGCATGCCTCCCTTTTTAATTTAAAAAACAAAAATTCGGTCCTTCTTTTCTCCGAGCCAATTTAATTCCGAGTCCTAATTCCGAGTCCTAATTCCGAAGATATTTGTAATCGCTCGCAGCAGGAAAAAACGAACGGAAAAAAACGGAAAAGAACAAAAAAAAAATAGCGCGAAAAACATGAAAAACATGAAAAACAAAAAAATTCATTGGAGGCTCAGTTGTGAGGCTTGGATTTTTCTTATCAAAAGTCTGGCCGCCAAATCACGCCGGTACAACTTTTAGGCCTGTCGCGATTGCCAGGCAGAAAAAGCCCGGCAAGCGAGATTTATCTAAGGGGTATCAAACACATGTGGTGCTATTAAAACTGAGAAAAGGAACAGCAAGGCTATTTATTTTGATATTGATATTGATATTGGTTTATTTTAGAAAAACATTTGGGTTATAAAAGTATTGTAAGATGGCAGCAAGTACTGGTGGTATTATATCGGGGATGAACCCCTTGGAATATAGTGCGTCTTCCCCTTATACAATATTTTTTTTTCAGCTAATTGTGATCATCGTAATTTCACAATTGCTTAATATACCATTGAGTAAAATCAAACAACCTAGAGTGATTTCGGAAGTGTTGACGGGAATTTTATTAAGTCATACGGTTCTTGGTAGGATACCTAATTTCACAGATTATGTTTTCCCCGCAGCATCGATTCCCAACCTTACATTAGTTGCAAATATCGGTATTTGTCTATTGATGTTTATAGTGGGTTGTGAAGTTGATGTAAAATTTATTAAAGTTCATATGGTGACGGCACTTTCAGTAGGGATTTTTAATATGGCGGTTCCATTTGGTGTGGGGTGTCTCTGTGCTATTGGTTTGTGGAACGATTATAGGCATGGAATGGAAGATCTACCGGAGATTAAATTCACCACTTTCATGGTTTTTATTGCGGTTGCTTTGTGTATCACCGCCTTTCCTGTTTTGGTCAGAATCCTTACAGAGTTGAGACTAGTCAAGGATAGGGTGGGAACAGTTGTGTTGGCCGCAGGAATTACAAACGACTTGATAGGTTGGATCTTATTAGCGTTAAGTATCACATTGGCGAATTCTTCTCAGTCCATCGTTACGCTCTACATTGTTTTGGTGGCAATCGGGTGGTGCCTGTTTGTTTGTTTTCCTGTCAGGATTTTATTGTACTGGTTCCTCAAAAATGTTTTGAAAGAATTTAACGACCCAAACTCTCCTTCGAGATTGGCACTTACAATATTGTTATTGATGACATTTGCGTCAGCATTCTTCACTGATATTATAGGTGTTCATCCAATTTTTGGGGCTTTTATAATGGGTGCAATAGTCCCGAGAGAAAATAATTATGTTATTAATCTGACCTCTCGAATTGAAGATTTAGTCAATATTATTTTTGTGCCTGTTTATTTTGCAATTGCAGGTTTGAATGTCGATTTGGGTTTACTTAATCGTGGCTTGGACTGGGGTTGGACAATTGGTTTGATTGCCGTTGCAATGTTAAGTAAAATTATTGGTGGTTTGTTAGCTGCAAAATTAAGAGGTTTATATTGGAGGGAAAGTTTAACCGTTGGTGTTTTAATGTCTTGTAAAGGTATCGTTGAGATTGTCGTTTTACAGGTTGGCCTTAATGCAAAGATAATTTCTCAAAAAACTTATTCTATGTTTATTTTTATGGCACTTGCTACAACTTTTTTTACAACTCCGTTAACACTCTATTGTTATCCAAATAGTTACAGAGAAAAAGTTCAATATTGGATTTCGGAGAAACAAAATTTAGGCAAAAATGATATCTCTGAAATTAACAAAGAGAATACTCATAATGGAAATGATAATAAAAATGATAGCAATAATATTGATAATGATGATAATAACAATGATATTTGGAAGAAAACGCATACACGTATTGATAAAATTATTCTCACAGTTGATGATGTTGAAAGTTTATCTACGGGATTATTGATTTTAGATATAATGTTGCAAAATTATAAAATACCTGTTCATGCAATTAATTTAAAATCTTTGACGGAGAGAACAGCTGACGTTTTACATGCATCAATGATGAGTGATTTAACACCACAACATGATTTCAATTCATTAAATTCAATTCTCAGTATTTTCAAAATTTTCTGTCAATATAATAAAATTCCTTTTACCTCTGAAATTTTGTATTCTTTACCAGAAAATTATTTACAAACTTTATTTGATAATCCAACTTTTTCAACGGATGATTTGTTACTTTTATCAATTACACAAAAACAGTATTCGCCAAAATATTTACAACAAATCATCGATGAAGGTAGAGATATGGAATACCAGAAAGGTATTTTTATAAATAATAATCAAGATATTGAAGATTATATTTCCGGTTCTGTGTCGCATGAAAATATTCAAAAGATAGAAAGAGAGAGCAGGTTCTCTGAAGATACAATTTTGAATCCATCAGCTTTAAAGATTTCAAACGTTACATTATATATTAACAATCCAAAACTTACAAAAAATGATAAATTGGCAATGAAACTTTTTGATATTTTAATTAAAAATAAAGAAATGATTACAGCTAAAGTTGTTTTGAATAATATAGAACCTGTATCTAAAACTGCTGATGATATTTATAGATGGATTAACGAATATGGTGATATAAATAAAGATACTAAGTTAAGTATAAGTAACAGAACTAATGATTTGGCAAAAATTGAAACTGGGAAAACTTTAGCTACTTACATATTAGGATGCGAACGTGATTATCTTAAATTAGACAGATTGATTATTGTTTCCGCAAATGATGATTTTGAATTTATTTCACAGTTAGTGTCTAATCATGAGAAAGTTATTGTTCTTTTTTAAATAAATAGATATGGATAAAATTTTGAGATACCCATGTATATATGTAAATACCGTATTTCTCCTACAATTGATAGATTGAACTACTGTTTCCAAAACCAGAGAAGGTGAATGTATTTTATAAAAATTTCTTTTAAAATTTATTTACACTTTGCTTATTAGTTTTCCCGTACTTTATTTTATTTATATTCTGCCTTTGCAATGAAAAAAAAAATTATTGGTTTTCTTAATTTTCAAACTTTAAAATATAATCTAACATTTTCGGAAACCATCTGTATTTTTTTTTATCTAGATTTAAGCTTTTCTTTTATTTTTAAATGAGCAATCGTCAAATATGCAACTTCAACCTGGGATAAAATATATTAACAAAAAACTTATATATACGATATCCCCATTACGAAAAATATATCCTGGTGGATTAACTGTCGATTTTCTCGAAGAAAATAATAGTTCAAGAAAGGCTAAATTGCTGACAATTTACAGAAACTTAATCAGACTGACAAAATACCTTCAAATTCATAGTTACCATAAGAAAATACTTAATGCTTTATATAAGGTGAAATTAAGACAGGATTATAGATACAGATATTGTATATTAACGAATGAAAAATTAGATTTACCTGACGTTGAATTATTCAGAAAGTTGATCAATACAGTTCACTTTATACATAATTCATGTTTAGATAATGCACAAAACAAAACTGCAAGGCCCATAAGTATGGAATTTAAAATTTTAACAGCTGTGATTCAGTATGAAGTAACAAAAAATTTGCATCCAGGGTTACAAAAGAAATTAACAAAGAAGTTTTTAAAGATTCATGATTTTATAGAATTAAGAAAAAGTGAACGAGCTTGGTTGATGGAATCTAAATATGAAAACTTAATAAAGGAAAAAATATGGTGGTTGGATTTTGAAACTGGTGTAATAAGAAGTGATATCTGTTTTGATTACTTAAAGGAAATTGAAGGGATGAAAGATGAATTTAAAATTCTTAATAAAATGGTTTACTCATTATTAGATTTTGAAAAAAGTCTGGTTGTATTAAATGAAGAATGTGATATAATATTATAATTATTAATAAACAATAAATAATTAATTGTAATAAATCTAAATAGAAGCATGTAATGCTAATTCATAAAATAAGAGATGAAGAAATGAACAAAAATTGTTTGTTATAAAAACTAAAAAAAACAGTTAGAGGAAATAAAGCAAAATACGCCATATGCAATATATATATGTATGTATGTGTGAAGTAAGAAATTTGTTGAAAAAAAAATTTATTTTACCAACCTAAAGAGTTCTTCACATTTATAGGTGCAGAAATTTCTGGGATAAATTTAGGTTGATCATTCCTTGGCCTAATGAAATCTAAAAAGTTGGTCATTGAAGATCGATTATTTTCGTTTGAACTTCTATCTAGTCCCAGATCACCTTGAGAAGCGCTGTATTGAAGATTATTCTTATCATAAAATAATGAACCATCACTAAATGATGAACCATCACTTTCGACTACATCCGAAGTGTCAGTATCATTATTAAGTCTAATTCTTCTCTTAAATAAGTAGATAATACCACCTATGTAAATACCAATACCTAAAACGCAACCGACGACAATACCAGCAATATATTTTTTATTAGAAGATTCAACAATAGGGACAGATGCAGATATTGCATCAGAATCAATAGAGCCTAATGAATCTACAATATCATCTATGTTATCACTTGAATCAGAATTGTTTCCATTATTATCACTTGATGATTGTTGTAGAGCTTTATTAAGAGAGCTTAATAAATTATCAACTGGAATTCTTGGATCAATTAATGCAGTCATTGCATTAACAGTTGCATCAGTATTATTATATATTAATGAATCTTCATCTAAAATTGCAGCTTGTAATTTTGAAACATATTCCTTAGCAAAATATACTTCGGCGACAGTAATCATATAGTCGGTTTGAATTGAAGAATACGGGACTAATTTTTTAACAAATATCTGACTTGCATCAAGATCAGAGAATGCATAAGATAAAGCAATCGGTAAATATTCAAAAATTTGAGCTGATGATAATGGATTTTGAACAATAAAAGCATAATTTAATGCTTTAGTAAATCCAATCGTTACTAATTCATAATTTCCAACCGGAGCAGCAGTTTGAGTTGGAACAATTGCCTTTGGTAATAAAGTTGTTGCAATAGTAGGAACTGAAGTTGCAGTTGCATCACTTCCATCAACAGAAGAAGAAGTTTCTGCAATAATATATGTTGGAAGCCATGATGCAGTTGCCCTTGAAATTGTAGAAGTTGATAAAGTATTTTTTGGAGCTGCAGAAGTTAAAAGTAATAAAGATGTTTCACTTAGGCTACTAGTGTTTTCACTATCAACTGGCACAGTAGAAATAACTGGGGATGCTGCTGGGTGTTCATTAGTTGAATCGATAGCAGTAACAGTTGATGATGATAATTCAGTTTGAGAAGACTGAACATCAACAAATGAATCTTGTGTACTTATTGATTGTTCATTGGTTGTTTGTTCAGCAGGTTTTGAAAAAGTAGTTGAGGCAGTAATTTCCGGAGTAGGAGAAGTGTTTGAAACATCCGTTAAAGTTTGATCGCTAAATGAATATGGAGATGATGGAGAAGCCTCTTCAGGAATTGAAGAAGGGATTTGAGAAATAGTTTCAAAATCATTTGAAGTAGATAATGAAGGTGTTGGTGTTGGGGTTGGTGTTGGTGTTGGTGTTGGTGTTGGTGTTGGTGTTAATGGTGCAGTTGTTAAAATATAAGACAAAGTATCATCTGTTAAAAGAGAAGATGATAAATCTGTAGCAGTATTTAAATCGGGATTTAAAGTTGTAGTAGGTATTTGAATTTCAGTAGTATTTGGTAATAATATTGAAGCACTTGATTCCTCAATTGAAGTTAATGGTTGAGAAGTGGTTGGTACAATAATAGTACCAGATGATGCATCAATATCTTCACTAGAAGATGATATACCTTCTGTCAAAGAAGTTGGAGTTGTAGTTGGAAGTGTGGTTAAAGTTGGAGTCTCAACAGTTGATGGTGCATCTGTTGTAGCAATTAATTCAGTATTTGAAGATTCCACTTTTGTGGTAGATTCGGTATTTAAATCAGATGTGGATTGTTCAATTGTTGAAGGAGTAATAGTAGAACCATCTTGATTTTCAAGAATTGTTTTAGTAACAACAGCATGATCATTAGTAGATGATGATGATGAATCTGTGATTGCGGAAGTAGCTAAAGAAATGGTTGTCGGATTTGGTGACGATGTAGTTTCTGCAAGATCTGCAGCATCAGTCGAAATAGAATCTGTTAAATCATCACTTGTAATAGAAGATGACATTGTATTATCAGTAGTGTCTGAATTAGTTTGGTCAGTTGTTAAAAGTGATGATGATGATGTAGTTGTTGCGGTAGCATAAGGTGTTTGATTTTGGAGAGTGTTAGATTCACTTCCATAAGGGAAAATAGAAGCGAGATTTGTAAATGGAAATGTAATACTTGGTTGGGTGAATAAATCATCAGTCCATGAGAAGAACGGATCATCAGTTTGAGTTGATTCTGAAGACTCGGTAGTAGTTGATGCAATATCACCTGTTGGATCTGAGGATGGGGTTGTTGTTGTATCTAAATTTTCATCATCTGAAGTAGATGTATTTGTAGGTGCGGCAGTAGGTGCAATAGTAGATGGGTTTGTAGGTGCAGTGGTAGATTCAGCAGTAGACTCAGTACTTGATTCAGTACTTGATTCAGTACTTGATTCAGTACTTGACGAAGTTGTCTGTTCAGTAGTAGGTGTAGTAGTAGGTGCAGTAGCATGTTCAGTACTAGACGTAGTTGTAGGTGCAGTTGTGAAAGTATTCGTATATGCAGTGGTGGGTGTGTTTGTGTTTGTTTGTGTGTGTGTAGAAGAAGTAGAAGTAGATCTCGGAGTTATAGCATCGTCAGTCCAAGATGTATTAGTATCAAAAAATTCATGTGAGTCTGCTGTTGTTGACATCGTTGACGTTGTTGCAGTTGAAGTTGGAGTTGCATTTGGAGTTGTATCCACTGACGGGGTTGTTGACGACGATGTGTCGGCATTCACTGTCTGGAAAAACTTCTCTAGAGCCGAATTGGTGATAAAGTCGACTGTCAAGCCGGCACCATCGTTGGCGGAATCATCATTCTCTACGTCTGCAGCCAATGCCTGGGGTATCAAGGTTGAGAGAAAAAAAGGTATCAAGAATTTGCCCAATAACATAGTATTAATCTGGCGAAGAAATCGGTTTGTTGCAAGGATAAAATGAGTGACTCAGTGGAATTAAAAGTTTGCGGAATGAAAGTGAATTTTCTTGTTATTATGATCCACAATAACAGAAACGATAATGATATAAAAGGCCTGTGCTTGATATGCTAGCTGGTCCTATGTATTATCACTATCAAAGAATTGAAAGAATTGAAACAAGTTGTAAATCTGTTTGTTTTGTTTTCAGCCTAATGGTCCATACAATTTGCAAGATCAAAAACAACACCAAGGCCAAGATACTAGAATGTCCTGCTAGAAATAACGAAAGAGTGTAAACAGTTGGCTAACCAAGCGATTCTTAACGACGTTAGTGTAACTAGTCTAGTGTTAATACACGAGAAAAACAGGATTACCTATATCATATAAGAATTACCCCTGTATGAAAACATATAAATCTGGGACAAGAAAAAAAACTTTGCCCAAAACCGGCATGTTCCGTATTTTGATTTCGCGAATTTTTTTTATTGCACCGATTGTTTTGCAGCTCGTGCGTACCTGACGACATTTCCTGTTTGGGAAGCTTTGCGCGCGGCGCGCTGCCAGGAACAGACCGCGTTTGGCGTTTGGCATTTACGGGGCTTGGGCAACGACAAGAGGGGGGCAAACGAGGATTTGCAAGGCGATCCGGGGATCATCTTCCCGCATCTACTGGAGCCGTCTGCAGGGCAAACCCCGCTGGGATGTGCCCTATAGCATGCAAAAGGCCCTCAGTATGCAAAAGGCCCTCAGTATGCAAAAGGCCCTCAGTATGCAAAAGGCCCTCAGTATGCAAAAGGCTCTCAGTATGCAAAAGGCTCTCAGTATGCATAAAGATATTCAGAATAGGATGGATGCAGAGCCCAGAGCTCAAACTATCCAAAGTTACAGAAGGTGCTGTTGATCATGGATCCAATAGGAAGACAGATAGAAGAAGACAATAAGGGGGGTTGAGAATAATTGAGCCATCTGTATGTTGTTATTACGGATTCAGACAGATTAAATTAGAGTAAGAGTATACTAGTTGAAGCTACTGGCTATTGGAGTATTGGATTACTGTCTTACTGGATTACTACTTAACTTCTTTAACTCTTTTCAGTATTACTGTCTTACTGTATTACCCTATCTTACTGTACTATCCTATTTTACTCTACTATCCTATCTTACTGTACTACCCTAACTACCTACTTACCTACTTACCTACTTACCTACTTACCTACTTACCCATATACCCATCTACCCATCTACTGTGTCCCTGTTTCGGTACCTGGGGTACAGCGCAACCCCACCGGCAAACCGCAGGGTCGGCAAGTCCAGACCGAAACAGGTCCGCAAACTCCGGATCTGGCACCCAGAAAAGAAAACCCAGATGGGTTCGTCGATCGTCGTCAAAATACAGGTTTTCTTTTGGATTGAGAAACATATCAATCCATGTTCATTAGTAGTAGAGGTTGGAGATGGAACGTTGATAGTTTTCTTATCCAAGTATAGGCACACATAGCAATGGCTTCTCAATACAGCAAGTTGGATACTTTTGATAGCACGTTTGCAGATTCTAATGCAGATGAGTTCGGCATTGACGACGACAATCTCAACGACGATATGATCATAACACCAGATATAGAATCCCACTCAGATAGAAAAAATAAAAATAGAACCACAAATGGGAATTCCAAACCCCTGCCTGCTCCACCCTCCTATGATGAAGCAGGCGCTTTTGCCTCTGCAAATTCATTGCATGGGGCGTACAAGAAAACATACGAAGGAGGATACCTGTCAATTAACTATTATAGACAATATTTCGATTTAAACACATCTGATTTTTTTGGTAATTGCCTGTCAAGTTTGAACCCGCTTTCGAAACCGTCTGCAGATGAATTCAATACCCTGGGAGATCTCTATGGCTCGGTTTGGATAACTGCGTCCCTGATATTCTTGCTCTTTTTTTGTAATTCCTTTGCAAGTTTGATCTCCGGTTGGTTCTTGGGTAACGATTTGGAATCCCTGAAAATTGACTATTTCAAGCTGATTTTTTCGTCAATTAACCTCTTATACGGTTACACTTTTGTCATCCCTTCAGTTCTTTATGTTTTGCTCAAATTTTATTACAAAGTGATATTTCTAGCCCCATTGACTAAACTGATTTCAATTTACTCATATTCGAATATCCTGTGGATTCCAGCAACATTCTTGTCGATTTTCAGAGGGCTCTTGATCAACCACAACAAACTAGATACAATTCTCAAATGGGTGTGTATTTTGATTGGCGCATTATTGAGTGGTGCATCGATAATAAATAAACTGAAAATCTATTTCACAACCATTTTTGGTGAGGAAGATAAAAATTCTATGATTCTATTACTTTCTATTTTGGCGTTAGCTCATCTAGGTTTTGCCATTGGAGTTAAAGTTTGTTTTTTTGGCAAACTATAGAATATAAACTGTAGATGTAATAGGAAACTATGCCAAAAAAATGTCGTCTAGTTCGATATAAATATATAGTTTTTTATATGATAATTGATAATGGATAATTGATAGATGCTTTAAATATGTTAAATATGCTAATTTTGTTAAAGTTGTTCTTTGTTTTTCTTGTTCTGTTTGTTGGTTTGAATTTATTGAATTTATATTTTTATAAAAGTCCACAACTACTTAATACGTTATAATACTTTTAAAAAGATCAACGAAAATTCAATCCATAAAAAAAGCTAAAACTTTTGTTGAAACAAAGCACGAGTAGCTCAGTGGTAGAGCAGCAGATTGCAAATCTGTTGGTCACTGGTTCAAACCCGGTCTCGGGCTTTTTTTTAAGTTTTTTCCTTGTTCATTTGCTAAAAAATTGCCAAAAAATAATCTGTGCACCTCTGAAACAACTCATAGATAAAAAGCCATGCACCTCTTTAATAATTGAGATTTCACATTTTTATTGTTTACCAGTAAATTGGCAATTTATTCAACAGCTATTGTTTGCCTTTCCTTTTAGTTTTTTAGCTACAATCATGCGATATATCCTTGAACTATATTAATTATCTATTTAGAGAAATATAAAACCAATCCATATACTATAATAAATTATACCAACAAAAATTGCAACTATACTTTAAGCTGTATCATCATTTGCATCCCATAGATAGATAACACCAACCAGTGATTAAGAATAAAGTACAAACATGAAATACATTGATGAATTTGATATCGACTTGGTCAATCAATCTTTGACATTTAATACTACAGATATGCATATTCAAGGTACCTGCGATTTATTCACCACGAAACCGGTAGGTTCAGATAGAAAATTATACAAAACGCTAGACAAATTGTACAACCCCAATGAGACCGAAGATGGGCCTACAGATAATTTGAATGATAGCAGTTTTAATGAAGGCTCCGTCAAACCACATCGTCAAAATTCCACCTCTTCAATCAATTCAGGTATATCTATGGATGGATTGAATTCCCAATTCATTCAGCTGAAAAATCGTTCATTCTCTTATTCGTATACTAAACCAATTATTTTATCAGATATTGATACAAAGTCCAAAAGATCACATTCATTTAATTCACCAACACCTGAACCCGAAATAATAAATTATGAACCAGATTCTCCATTTGGTCCTCTAACCCAGTCTTCATCAAGAAAATTATTTGGATATTTAATTGGTGCATTGAATGCAACATTTCCCGACCATGATTTTTCAACTGTTGAACCTAATCATTTTACTTTACTTCCTTCAACGGCCGAATTGATTGCTAAAGTTAATTCATTTCTAATATCTTCTGGAAAGGCGACTGGATTAGATTGGATATGGCAAACAATAAATACCCATATCGAATTAGACCAATGTATCTGTTTTCAATTTGATCCACAACAGTCTTTTATTGATGATTTAGGTGTCATTTGGTGTAATATGTATTTTATTTACAACAAAAAAAAGAAAAGAGTAGGATTTCTTTATTTTCTTGCAACAGTTTTAAATGAAACAGCCAATGATTCAACCACCTCAAGAAGAAGAAATAGTAAAATTGGTACGTTAGATGAAGAAGGTATGAAATTAGGTGAAGATGACAATGAATATGATTTACGTTATAATAACGATTATGAACCAATTTATGAAGATGTATTTGAAGAAGACGATGATGAGGTAAATATGAATGATGACGATGTTCGTTCAATCAATGATGATAAACTAGAATATGATTATGAAAATGATAATGATTATGATATGAGTGACGATGAATTAACAAACATGAATCAAGATGATGAAGGTTTTGTGTAATTAAATTCAATTTTGTTACAATAATATGATATGATTAATATCTTTTGAATTTGGTTTTGTAGACATTTTACAAGAATTACTATTTCTACCCTAATATCTATAAACCACTAACTAATATTTATCATCAATAAATATAACTAATAAATATAACTAATAAATATAACTAATAAATATAACTAATAAATATAACTAATAGATATAGTAACAGTTTAATATCTCAGAGTTCAATTATCTCTGAGATCGATTGATAACAAGAGAAACAGAAGAGAAAGAGAAAGGAAAAGAGATAATATATAAAATATACGCGTAAGAATATTTCAACATGATTTGTACATTGTCTACTTATTCATCCTACCCACAATTTTGTTGTGTCGTTGACAGACAAATGGATTTGAATAAATATGTAGATGATGATTCGTTTATTAATAGAGATCCTCAATATGAAAACATTATGACATCTTTTCGTCAAAATCAAATAACATCTGCAGAATTATTACTATCTTCAACAATAAACCTTAAAAAGAAATTAAATAAAACAGAATCGGAAGTTGCCAGTTTTTTAAATAAATATGAAAGTGAATCTTTCAATAAAATATCAAAAACTCTAAACTCTCCACTTTTGCGAACTAAAGATAATAACTCAGTATCTTTTACGACAGGTGACGAATTAATTGATAATGCAATAAATGGTGGTATTCCGCAGGGTTATTTGATTGAAATATCAGGAAAGTCTTCATGTGGAAAGACAAATTTATTGCTAACATTAAGTATAACTATACAATTACCACTAGAATTTGGAGGGTTGGGACCATCAGTGTTTTCAGAGTCAACAATTGAGGAAAGTAATGTTAAAACACTTTATATTCCTACAGAATCTCATTTACCCACGGAAAGATTGACACAAATTATCGACAATTTTACTGATTTATTACAAACAAATGGTATATCAAAGGATAGAACTGCTTGTTTTCCAAAACTAGATAATGTTGTGACGAGTTCTAAAGTGATGGCTGATTTAGATGAACAAGATCACATAATAAGATATCAAGTACCAGTTATGTTATCAAGAGATCCTAATATTAAACTTTTGATTATTGATTCTTTGACACATCATTTGCGTGCAGATTTACCAGGGTATAAACAGGCTGAGTACGTTTTATCTTTATGTAATTACCTAAAAGAATTAGCAAAAAAATATAATATAACTGTTATAATAGTTAATCAAGTCAGTGATAAACCGGTAGGTGGCTTATACACGAACGACAATGATATGCTTTGGAAATTGAATATGGAATATCAATTAGCTTGGATGAATGGATGGGATGATATTGGGATAATTTATAGACAATTAATGAAAAGTGAAGGAACCATAGATGAAGCCGGTAAAAGTTTTGAAAGATTGGATTATTTAGATGAAATTAATACAGCAGCTAGTAGATCAGAATCTAATAATACTGATGATAATGAATTTGATGATTTTAATTCTTCAATATTAACGCAACAAAGACAAGATATAAAAAATATTTTGAAATCAGAAAAGAAAAGATTATTTGATAGCAGTTACAAAGTTAAAGTTAGCGGTATAGGAACAAGGCCGGCATTAGGTCTCTCACTATTAAGTAATGTTGATATGCGTATTGTACTAAGTAAAGAATATATGCCAATTTTGGATGAAAATTTAATTGATGAATTTAGCATGGAATTAGGAATTAATACAAGTATCAACGAAGAGGAAAACTATTTGGCCTCAACAGTTCAATCTAATCCTCAAGGTTTTGAAACATCTACTCAAAATAACTCAACTGATAAGAAAATTGATCAAAGTAAAATAGTTTCTGCTCTGGCAAATAATAGTTATTTGAAAAATTATAATTTTGAATCTTATAGACTAATGAAATGCTTATTTGGCCCATTGATCCCAGCTGGAGAGACCAAATCTGTTGAATTTGAAATATGGAAAGGTGGAATAAGAAAATATGTTAGATAATTTAACTTTAATGATTATAATTGAAAAATTAAAATATCAAAAGTTTGATCAGTCCTTCAAATTTGAACAATACGGAGCCCGAAGTCATTAAGTTCAGTGTTTTTTTTGCTTTCATCATGGCTAACATTTTGTGTTTTTTTTTAATTATGCAATAACGGATGATATCCAAAACATTTAGAAATATGTCAATTAACCATGATTCCCGTGAAGAAGCATATATTTCCGTGCGAATTGATCCTTTCTGCACGTTTCATATCTAGTGAAACGTTGGATTCAGACCGTTTGTTGTAGTGGATGAACCCAGAAATTATTTTGTTAGAGGCGAAGCCCTACCTCTATTGAAGAAGTTTTAATGAAATCTTATATTGACAATAAGAAAGGTTAACATAGCCCTTTACTTATTCCAATATTTATGAGTTGACATGTTTTCACACATGGTAAAATAATTAAAACTTTTCAGTACATATGCATCTAACCACCGTTTTGCTGTCTTTTTGGGTGCAAATAGTGATGAAATCAATATACTAAAAACTGTGAAGAGAAGTCTATATAATAATTGTTAACATAAAAATATTATTTTACATCATACAGTTGGTTAGTTTTTATATATATATATATAAAATAAAAATCTTTAACTCTTCAAAAATTAGAAATGACTTTTATCTTATAGTCAAAAAAAATGTCAATAATATTATGATATTGAATACAACGGTTTGGATCCTTAAATAATTGTCCATCAAGAGTGTCTGCTTATAGCTTCTATATATTATATTGTAATCTCCGCACAAAACCTATAGAAAGGTGTGAATATCCTCAAAGCCGTCAAATCGCACAAGTGCTAAATTTCTTTTAAATATTTTTTCACTTTAATTTGACCTTACACCAGTCTTTGGAAGGCAATAGATCAGGTACAGAAGGGAGAGTTTCCGTAAGGAAATTAAAAAGTTAAAACAATTATATTGGTGAATTAAATAGTCTAAAATGTTACGATATAAGACCAGATTTCAAAGTTTTGGGAGACATAATATAAAAGTTTTCCGGAATGAATATACACAGATTCATAGACTGAGTTTTACCGATATAGAGTCAACTACGCCAACAGAAATACTGCTCAAGAAACCAGAGTTGAGCAAACCAGCACCTTCAATGAGTCGAATAGATCTTTCAGCTTTTCAACAATTAAATTATGATCAAAAAGTGAATAAAGATGATGAACAAAAAAAACAAACTATACGAATATCTGAATTACCTACATGGTATGAGCGTTTAAACAGACCTTCTAGTTATTGTATTCATGAAGACCAGGCATTAAAAGAACCAACCACCGTTTACAGAAACTTCCAGAGGTGCCATGCTCGAATATTATCATCATATACAGATTCATTTTTATCGTTACCTGAGTCAAAAATGAAACAATTACTGGCCAATTTTTCAAACCAAAATTTACCTGAAAGTATACAAAGACAAGCCATCAAAATCAGTACGGCAACAAGAAAATTTACAGAGTTATCATCGAATACCTATACATTGTATACACGACTGAAAATTGAAAGGCTCACACCCCCTTTTTACTTACACCAACAGTTTTCGATTAATTTGGGTGAAAGAAACATAGCAAGATTGTTAGAATTATATTTTGAACTACCAGAACCAAGGCCTCTACATTTAAAGAGAGAAGAGTTTGAAAAATTGATGAGATTATTATTGGGATTGAAAATATCTGGTGATCATAAATTACTTTTGCCTAAGATTGTACAATTATACGAAGATATTAGAGAGAATGGTAACGGAATCAAACTTACATTATTTGAAAATACTAAATATTTATCATTATTACTCAACTTATGGAAAAATCAATCACTATCACAGGATGAAAAATTTGAAAAGATAATAGAGCTGAAAACAAAAGAAAAAACTAAAGAAAGTTTGATATTTGCACCTGCTATGTGGAATGTTTTATTATCTCATTTTCCAGAAAAAAGTGATGAAATAATAAAATTGATGTCTAATGAATGTGGAATTACTAGGTCAACATCAGAAATATTTATTAAAAATTTGAGCAATATTGATTCACTAAACAATACGCTTGAATTGATGAAATTGAAAAAGTTTCATATGGATAGATGGTTATTAAATAATATCATTAAAAAATACATCGAGTTTGGTAAATCCAATGAAGCATTAAAATTAGTTAGTCAAATAATTGAAACATTTGAAGATATCTCAGAAATCAAGTGGAGTTTTCCATCAAAGAAATATCAGAGGACAGAAATTATTAAAATTGATATTCTAAATAAAACATTTCAACAAATTCATAACGAGAAACCTGGATTAAGCTTTTCATGGTTAAAATATAAGTTTAAGCCGAGTCCTATAGTTTTAGGCGAGCTTTTGATTTCTTTGGATACTTATGACAGATTTAAACTCTTAAAAATAATGATAGAGCAAAATATACCCCTTGTAAATATGCATGCCTTAAAAATAATCGAAGATAAACATTTGAATTCTCTCTCTTATGTTTTAAAATTGGTTAATGCTTCAAAAGAGTTTAATAAAAAATTACATGAGATTTCAAAAGATTCTGCATATGATACCAATTATTTTAAGCAATTTATTTTTGATGAAAGTGACCCAATTGTTGAAACTGATGAAATTTTTGATAAGAGTGTTGCCATTTATCAGGAAAATCAAAACATTGAAAATCTTGATAATATTAAATCTCAAATTGCAACTGAACTAATTAAATTTGATAAATATAAAGTGATTTAACTTGATTTGATTTGATTTGTTTCAGATAATTAATTGGATTTTTTAGTTACTTTGGTAGTATTTATTTTGTCAATTATATTTACTGCCATATTTTATTTTTTAGATCTTGAATACATGATCCTAAAGAGATAATTTCTAATTTGACAAAATGAAAAAAATACATTATAATACAGAAATTATATATTATATAAGAGTTAGAATTTTATATTTTACCACGTTTAAAGTTTCGAAGTAAAGTTAAATCTTCATTTATCTCTTCTGGTTTTAATGAGGGGCATTGAGGTGCACCCTTACTTGAATGTTTAGTATTAAGTTTTTCTTTACGAGCAGCAACGTTCCTACCGTACAGTAATTCATTCAACACAGGATTATCTGTTAAAATTTTATTTGATTCATCATTTGATGAAACTGTATTACTCAAACCATTTTTATTTCTCTTTCTTGCAGATGTACCACTAGGAGTACCCGAGTCATAAGAATCATCATTAGAATTCGAAACATTAGATTCATGCAAAGTACTACTTTCATGATTTCTCTTCCTTCTTGAACGACGTTCACCCGAAAAAAAGAAATTGCTTGTGTTTGTTTCAAATCCCGAGGTATTACCATTACCTGTACCATCACCGTCAGTAAAATCGCCATTTCCAGTGGTTGTTGTATTTCCATTGTCATTATAATTATCACTTAACAAGTTATTTCTTGACCTTGACGAAGTGTTTACACCAACAGATTTTGAAGATGTAACAATGTCAATCAATGCCTTATCTTCTTTTAATTGCTTAATTTTATTAATCAAACCTTCTTGTACTTTATTTTTAACCATATTAACGAGTTCTGTAGTATTTGAAACAATTTCATCATATTCTTGTTTAAATGATGAATTAATAAAATCAACCTGATATTCTTCAGCTAATCTTAGTCTGATAAGCTCATAATCTCTCCATTCTTCCAAATCTCTAGTTTTTTCCATATGGTCCGTATTTTCACCCGACTGCAAAGTGCTTAATTTATATTGTAATTGAATAAGTGAATTTCGATAATGAACATCTTTATCAGCGATAAACTGTTGATTCAATTTAGAAAATTTGGTTTGCATCTGATATCTTCGACGTGCTCTCTTTGTCATGTGCTGTTCGGCACTGTTAACACCACTGCCACTTGAAGGTCCATTAGTATATTGCGGTTGCGGTTGCTGTTGTAGTTGCTGTTGTGGTTGTAGTTGCGGTTGCGGTTGTAGTTGCTGTTGCTGTTTCTGTTGCTGTTGCTGTTGTAGTTGCTGTTGTTCTTGGTTTTGTTGCTGGAAGTGTTGATCATTTTCAGCTATATTTTGCGTTTCCACAGCTCCTTGATCAACGGGATATGTTTGGTATTGAGTTACGCCCTGTGAAATATGAGGTAACTGATGCAATTGTTGATATTGTAACTGCTGCATCTGCTGCATTTGATGCATCTGTTGATATTGTACCTGTTGTTGAAGCTGTTGTTGCATCTGTTGCATGTGCTGCATCTGTTGCATTTGTTGCATCTGTTGCATCTGTTGCATGTGCTGCATGTGCTGCATGTGCTGCATTTGGTGTAAATGAATTTGCTGTTCTTGTCCACCTGCAGTGTAAGAAACGTCCTCCATTTTGATCCTTTTCCCGTTGCCTCTAATTAATTATCTAATGTTTTGGGATAAGTGACAGTTATCTTAACAAAACATTCAAATCTTCCCGGTTCAATTTTAAGCGAATTTTTTTGATGAGAAAAATTTGTGACATGAAATTGAGCAGAATTGATTGATAAAAATACCATGATTATCACGTGAGCAGATATGGAACAGAGGTGTATTGCTACAAAAGACACATCCAACATCAAAAAGATCAAGTGCATACTTGAAAATGGTAAGGTTTTGGACAAGAAGGTTAAAATTTGCGTTGATAAGATATCTGGAGTGTACCAAATTCCACTAATTGGATCAGCTCTAGATTCCGATCTTGAAACAGTATTGCAATCAATAAGAGTGGAACTTCCAAGCGTTGAGTTTAGTGTTGAATTATTAGAATTAGAAAACAGGGGATTGTCTGTTACAATCGAAGAAGAAATTGAAAAATTGCTGAAAAATTTCAAGATTGAAGAATCTAAAATAAATAAACTTTTGGATACTTTATTCAAACGATATTCCATATACCCACCATTGTTGCTATTGCCGGCCAACTCACTGGATGCAGATATTTGGAAATCAACATTGGAGGAGTTGGAAAAATCACAATGTGAATCAATTTTTCAAATTATACTAAACTTTTATTCTACGCCAAGCAATAAACTAACCCATTTAGCTATCAATAAACCGATTCCCGAGTCGAATAACTTGATTCGATCTCCAACTCATTTAACAACTTTATACGGAGATTTCAGCAATTTTTGGTGTCATACTGTGCAAAATGGTATCTATCAAACCTGGATGCCATCTCATACAATGTTTTCTAGAGGTAATATCAAAGAAAAGGCTAGAATTTTATCGTCATATAAAGATATAGGATCTGAGACAGACATTGTGGATTTATACGCAGGAATAGGTTATTTTACATTGTCTTATTTGAAGCGAGGAGCAAAGAGAGTGTATTGTTGGGAAATTAATCCACACTCAGTTGCTGGTTTAGTTCAAGGAGTTAAAAAGAACGGATTTGGTGAAGCATACGTTGTTGGCCCCAATGACAAAGTTAGTATTGAGAAAGTTTTGGGTTCTAGATGTGTGATTTTTCTTGAAAGTAATGAATATTGTATTAAGAGATTTGAAGAATTGAAAATCCAAGAAACAGATAATTTAAAATTGAATATGAACATTTCTCATATCAATTTAGGGTTACTACCCACATCAACTGATTCTTGGCCCAATTCATGTAAGTTGATTGATTTATATGGTGCCAAGAAATCATGGATTCATGTACATGAAAATATAGGAGTTGCAGATTTGGACTCATTTATGGAGAATGCATCACAACAACTACAAATCTTAACAAACAGAAACGTGAATCCATTCTGGTTAGAAAAAGTTAAAACATTTGCTCCTGATGTTTTCCACATTGTCGGAGATTTTGAATTTATATAAGGTATTTATTTATATTTCTAATATTATATTTTATTTACTTTGTCCAGTTCATTTGATATTTTAGGCTGTTTCTCTACTCGCTTTATAATTTCAAGATATGCAGTTGGTACATAACCAACACGACTATCCCTTGTTCTACAATAACTCCAACCATCAATATTATTCAAAATTGCAATTAAATCACCACGCAACACTTTTAATTCTTTCCACCCATTTGACTGTTCATCTTCATTTTCTGGAATGTAATCATACATTGCTCTGGCAAACTCTAAAGAACGTGGATCAATTCCACCGGAAGCCGGCGCCAATTGGGTAGCCTGTCCATTATTTGAAGCATCAGAAGAATTTATCTGTTGAACTCTTTGATTATTTTTTTCAATATACCTGACAAATTTTGACATGACAACAGGTAAACCTATCAATGCAAGTAGAAAGACCAATAATGGTTTAAAACTTAATCTATTCTTATTTTTTTTTGAAGCATTATCATTACCCTGTATTCCAGTGCTCCATTTTTTAAAATCTTGTAACGACAAATGTACACTGTTATCTGCAGAATCGGATGACAAGCCTAGAAGTTTTCTCAAAATTCGTTTCAACCATGCTAAAACAGAATATAGTCCAAGGGCACTATTTGAAGAGCCCTGCGGACTCGAATTTGATCCACCTATACGTTTCACAGAGTCAGTTACCCCATTTACGGTATTTTTTAAAGCACCACCTACTCCACCACTGATATGGCCTAACTGATCTGCAACTCCAAGAATAGTAAAGAAACTATTATGAGTCGCATAATATGTACTTTCAAGCAAGGCAGCAACTGCACTTACTGCATAAACAACATTTTCAAGTACTTGAAAGGTTCTAGTGGTGGCATCTGCAAACGAGCCTGAATTATCCATACCATTCATACCATTCATACCCATTCCCATTCCCATACCACCATATCCACCCATACCACCATATCCACCCATACCACCATATCCACCCATGCTTCCATATCCACCCATACTTCCATATCCACCCATACCTCCATACCTACTCATACCGCTTAAACCACCTAAACCACCATAACTGCCCATCCCGTACCCGCTATAACCACTGTTATAACTGCTCATACCACCGTATGAAGATGAACCATAACCAGATAAATAACTAGATCCAGATCCATAGCCATTATTTATCGTATTTGCGGTTGTGCTCGTTGTTTGGTTGGTATTAACAGAAGCTGGAATTGGAGGAACAGAGGGTGATGCCGAAGATGCTGCTGCTGCTGGTGTAGCTGTGCTTGCTGTGGCACCAGCAGTAGCTGGTGCCAAAGGTGCCGCACTGGCACCGGTTTCCCATGGCTTTGGTCTTGCTTGTGACATGGTTTGTCTTGTGTTTTGTTAAAAACTCTTCCTAACAATACTTGTAAAGAAGTGATTCATGTTCGATTTCATGCGAACAGCAGCAAAGCTCAAAAAAAGCTGTGCGTTGAAATTCCAGATTTGGCAGGTGAAAAGAGATAAGAATTTTACATTCTATTTAATACAATAATACACATAACATATTACACACAGGCTGTTCAAGCACTCCACATGCTGTATAGCTTGGGCTCAACAACAGATATAGGCTCAAAATCATTTTTAGGAGCCGCCGGCTCCTGTTCTCCGTTGTTGTCGCCGTTTTCGGAAGGCTCTGCACCGATCAAGCTGGACTCTGCGCTAGGATCGTATCTTGCCTCACTGATAGCTCGATCAATCAAACCGACCGCTTCGGCAATCGACGATTCCAGAGCCTCGGCAGTGACGTCGGCATCGGACTTGACGGATTGGACGATATCAGAAGCCTTGAGTAGCTGTTGTCGAACTTTAGAACATTGTTTTTTAACTTTCAATTTATCCAAGTTCAAGCTCTCCTTTTCAGATTCAATGAATTTCTGCTCTTCACTTATACGAGACTCGAGATTTATGAACCCCTGTAATTTCAACTCAAATTTACGCAATGCAAGTTTGAGAATAGAGGATATGATTTTATCTTGATTTTCAAGTTCTTCATTTGCGTGTTTTTTAATACTACTATTAATCGACGCAGTAGTAGTTTGGGTGGTCGTAGTTGTAGTAGTTGTGGATGTGGTTGTTGTTTGCTCAAGTGAAACATCGGCAGTTTCTGTGATCGATGATAACAAAGAAGACAAATCAATAGTTTTGTTATTTTTGAGCTTCTTTAAGTATTCAACATAATTTGACTTTGAAATTTGTTTGAATAAATAAGTATCTTCAATTGGTAACTGGATAAATTTAATAATACATTGATCTTTAGCTCTGGAACCAACATGACCAGAAATCAAATTCCAATCGTCACCAAACATTTCAATAGCCTCGAGTAAAAGTAATATTTCATTATTAGTCCAAGGTTTTGAATCATTGTTAAGATTAACTTTATCTATTTTGACAAAATCAGAATTTTTGAAATAATCTTCAAATTGAGAATTTTCATAACATTCAAGTGAAATATTTGATTTATTCTTTAAATTATGATATTTGGTTTCTGTGATATCATTACCAGTGATTGAACAATACATTCTTTTGACTTGTTTAGAATTATTTGAATTATTGGCTTGTAAAATAAATGCATCATCAACTGAATCATAAACATTTTTTCTCAATTGTAAATTCAATTTGACATTTGGGGTTACAGAATTTGAAACCTTTTGTTTTTTCAATTCAGGTCCATCAATATCCATTTTTGAATCATTTTCACTAACCATTTTGTTAACATTATCATTGATAGTTTGGTTATTTTCAAAAGCTTGTAATGTGAAACCGGTTGGTTTATCCAAAGTAATTTGAAAATGTCCGGTGAATTGTGGACCCACAGAAAATGACTTAGTTTTAGGATCAATCTGGTAATTGATCAATCCCCATTTGGACAAAAATCCATAGATTCTCATCAATGAGCCAACGTCAATTGCAATGTTTCTTCTAATTGCTGTAATCGAAAGATACTCAATCGGGTTTAGTCTGTACGTGTTGATGATGAAGTTTCTGACATTCTTATAAATCTCAGGGTTTTTGTACTTTGAATTCGATTGCGGATTGAAAAAATCTGGCAGGGAGTTCTTTTCGATCTGATGAACTTCACTGATATTAAACCACTTGGCGAATGATGGAATAATCACCGGTTTTGTCTGTTTGGCCAAATAAAGGTTGGCTTGTGCATACAGATCGGATGTATTTTCCGTAGATGCGTTTTCAACAGAAATGTTTTCAGCAAATGCTGCAGGGGTTGCCGAAGCAGATGTCATTTCGGATTCTGGTGCAACAGACATGACAGGCAAGTAATTAGTTCCTTTTGTTCGACCTAGTTTGATCTGCTTTGATCTGATTTGATCTGATTTGATCTGGTTTGTTTTGCCTCTTTAAAACTCCTTTGAGAGCTTGTTTTCGCATTCAAAACACGTCTTTTTTTCTTTCAAATGCTGAATTTTTTAACATTCGCGAAAGATTTCATCCTGCGGTCGATCGACCGCAGGATGAAATATAGATGGGTTTTTCTATAAATTTGGCGTTTTATACGTGTTTAGGACGTGTTTTGGGGCGTATTGTAGGAGCAAATCGCATTACAAGAGAAAAAATGACGATAAATCAGAATGAAGAAAATTTATCGTTGACAGAACTTCTTTCAAAAGAATATTTGGAGGCACAAGGGGCGCAGAAACAAGAAAAATTTGATAAATCGAAACTAAAAAAACTACAACTTCTAATAGATCAATCAAAGGCGTTTTCTCAAATCATTTCAGCTTCGTTGGTGGAGCAAAAGAAAACAGATAATACAACAGAAAAGGAAGAATATGGAAGTCCATTGAAAAAGCAAAAAGTCGAACCAGTTCAAGAGGTTAAATTGGATAATTACGATCAACCAAGGACGTTACAGAATGTCACGTTAAAGAAACACCAGTTACATGGAATGAATTGGTTGATTTCATTATATGAAAACGGGTTGAATGGAATTTTGGCAGATGAGATGGGGTTAGGTAAAACTGTACAAACGTTATCTTTATTGTGTTTTCTCTTAGAACAGGGTATACAGGGACCGTTTCTTATAGTTGCCCCATTGAGCGTGGTTTCAAATTGGACTTTAGAGCTAACAAATTTTGCTCCAAATCTTACGTTTGTTTCATATGTCGGCGATAAGAAGACAAGAGCAAAATTAAGAAGAAAATCTTTGAAAAAATTTAACGTTGTCGTTACATCGTATGAAATTTCATTAATTGATTTTCCTTACTTGAAAAATACATCCTGGTCTTATCTTGTCGTAGATGAAGGTCATAGACTTAAAAATGCCAATTGTTTACTCTTTACAAAATTAAAAGCCCTCAATGCATCTAACAGAATTTTACTTACAGGTACCCCTTTACAGAATAATTTAGCTGAATTGTGGTCTTTATTAAATTTTATTTTACCCGATGTTTTCCATGATTTTGCAACTTTCCAAAATTATTTTAATTTTTCTGAATTTGAATCTTTGGTTGAAGATGACAATGAAAAAAATAATGAAGCTTTTAACTCTCTCATTTCAATGGAAATAAGGAAGGCATTAGTTAATAA
The DNA here is from genome assembly GCA_030563725.1 of Pichia awuae. Classification (NCBI taxonomy): domain Eukaryota; kingdom Fungi; phylum Ascomycota; class Pichiomycetes; order Pichiales; family Pichiaceae; genus Pichia; species Pichia awuae. The sequence goes on from JAJMJV010000011.1 coordinate 244,488, forward strand.
TCTTCACACTATTTTGAAACCTTTTATTTTAAGAAGACTAAAAAATGATGTTTTAACATTACCACCTAAAAGAGAATATATAATTTATTCACAGTTATCACCCTTGCAAAGTCATTTATATTCCAAGATGCTACATTCTGGTACTGATTTTAGGAAAATTTTGTTGGAAACTTTTTTTCCGTTATACATCAAATATAATTTTCCTGCTTTAGAAAAATTTGCAGATGACTACGTAAAACATAGAAATGATTCAAGTATTCAGCTGAAAGTATCAAATCAATCTATCATTGAATCATTATTTGAACATTTTAACTTTGTTCAATCTCAACTCAAGGTTAAAAGAATTTCCAACCCTTTAATGCAATTGAGACAGTTATGCGATTCCCCATATCATTATTTTTTCCCATGGAATGACGAAACCAAAATAACACCTGATTTAATTTCAAATACTTCAAAGCTACAGTCATTAGATTCAATAATACCCAAAATTCTGAAAGAAAGATCGAATGAAAAGATTTTGATTTTTAGTCAGTTTAAATCAACATTAGAATTATTAAGCGTATACTTCCATGAACATCCATCAATTAACGATCCAGATTCCATATTTCCTTTAAAAACCTGTATCCTCACGGGTTCTTCATCAAAAGATGAAAGAGATGAAGCAATTGAAACGTTCTTAACTGATCCCGAACATAAGATTTTCCTACTTTCAACAAGAGCTGCAAATTTAGGTTTAAATTTAACTACTGCAACATCCGTCATTTTATATGATTCAGATTTAAACCCAATGGTCGATTTACAAGCTATTGCAAGAATTCACAGAATTGGCCAAACAAAACCATGTCTAGTGTATCGATTAGCAACTAAAGCTACAGTAGAGGAGGCAATTTGGGAAAGAGTTATTAAAAAAAGAGTTTTAGAAGGTATAGTTATTGAACTTGGTGAGTTTGATGGTTCTGATCAATGGAAAGATAAAGATAAGGACAAAAAATTCAAAAATAAAAAGGAGTCAATGTTAAGCTCACTTTTGGATTTTTATAGTTCTAGAAGTTCAAGCTTTAGTTTGAACCAATATTCAGACCCTTCATCATATATTTCACTATTGGAATCTAACAGATTGTCAAATAAAGAGCTCGATGAAATTGTTAATATAGATATCAAAATGTTCAATGACGAAAGAAAATTGGATACGGACATGCCTCACATAAAATTACTCTCAGAAAGCGACGTCACCGGACAAAATGCTCTTGATATCATTTAGATCATCCAGATCTTTACCAATTCTATAAAAATTTATACTTTTTACATGTAAAGTTAAAATCATAGTATATTTTATTACCATGTTACAAAAATATACCATACCATACCATACCATATCATATCATTTTCATTTTCATTTTATTTCATAAATTCGTTAATTTGATTAATGTCACATCGTATCTTCCTATCAACAAGGCACATATTGATGAAAGTATCTAATTTTTGTAGTTCAGGATAGTCATTTAATTGCTTATCCCAATTTTCATTTTTCCAGTGACCTTCTAATATCAAAAGTTTTAATCTCGGTTCATAAACATGCCAAAAAGGTAATCTCAACATAACTAAGGTATAAATAGTTATACCCAAAGCCCAAATATCTGCTTTTCTATCAACAGAAATTGGACAGGGCTGAATGAGTTCAGGTGCTGCATATGGTAATGATCCAATATTATCATCGTGGTCACGAACCTGAACCTTTTGTTTACTAAAAGTAGAAATTGTGTCACTTGACTTTGGTGGAATCAAGTCATCATTGTCAGTTTCAGTCATTTTTTCTAAAATATTTGCACTTGAACTTTTGAATGATAATTTTGTTATAGCTTCCTTCAACTGTGTATTAATTGTTTTATTAAGTTCAGTTGATGAAAAAATTGGATTATATGCATCTAAATCATAATTTGACATACCGAAATCACAGAGCTTGGGAACATCATTCTCTAGCAAAAAATTTTCCAATTTTATATCACCGTGATGAATACCACGCTGATGCAGAAATGTTATTGATTTACTAATACATTTAATATAGTCATTAATACAAGCAAGCCTGCAATTTATGGGCACTGCGCACGATTCCCATTCTTTCACTTTATCAAACAAAGATCCTTGAGGAAATAAGGGCATAAGCAAAAATATATTATCAATTGTAATTTTCACATCTAATAGTGGGATAATTGATTCATGATTTAATTTCGACCACATGAAAATTTCAGATTGAAACTTTTTCAAAAGTTTCAGATTTTGCTTTATTGATATTATTTTTACAGCTTTAACGTCATCAAGATTATTGACATTAAAACACTCTCTGATAATCCCAAAACTACCACGGTTAAAAATACGGCCAAGTTTCCAAGTATCCATTAAAACAGAACCCGTTTCATCGCAATCTGGATCCGATACCAATCGTCTTGAACTTCTTGAATTGAAAGTTACAGATTTTGATCCTAAACTTGATGCTGAAGCTGAATTTTTTCTTAAAATTTTGCTGATATGATTTTTGTATTCTGTATCATTCTTCAAAGCATCAGGTAAAAGATCATTCAACATTTTCTTTCTATAGCTAAATGATAAAGATTGAAAGTTTTTAGGAATACTAGATAACACCGACCAGTCTGAGTCTCTTTCAGGAGATGCAGCAATTTTGAAAGCTTCTGCCGAAACTTTAAAAAATTCATCATTATTATTTTCATCAACGGTAGTCCTAGCAGGTTTGTTAATTTCAATTGGCTTTGCTTTTTGAAATTCATTAAAATAAACCTCATTTTTTCCACTATGATCTGAAACAGAACTCTTTGTCTTGTTCGATTTCGTAGAAGGTATCGATAAATCATCATCCTCGTCAGCAATAGCATTTTCATCAATTCCAAATTTTGCAAGATTGAATGAGCAAAAATTAGGAATATATTCATCAAAAATTTCTTCCTTTATTTCTTCTCTAGTAGGTTTTACAGGAGCCACTCTTTTTGGAGAAAAGGGTACAACATTAATTGAATCCCAATCGCATATTAAATTGTTTTGGCTTTGTAAATTTGATTTTTGTAAATTACTTGAACCAAATAAAGGTTTTCTACGACCAAAGGTTGTATCATAATTAAACAGTTCGTTTTCCGAATATGTTTTCCTCAACTCCGAACTATCACATTGAGTTTCTGAATTCAATGGCACAATTTCAAATTTTTTCATGGCGTTTTTAAAATCAATGTCAGGAATCTGCTGTTCATTGTCAATGGAATTGAGTCCACGCAGATCTGCTTCACATCCACTAATTAATGTTGGTAGTCTATATTCTGGAGGTAATTCATCTCTATAAACAAGATTATTTGAAGATATCAAGTTATGAGACTGTAGTGGGTTTGGCGAACAAAGATGAACGCCCCTTTGCATAAATTTAATCTTAGATATAAATTCCAAGCGGTTCTATATAAATATCTTAATCCTCAAAAATTCAACACAGCAACAGACACCAGCGTGCAGTGCAGTGCTACATGTGCCAAGAACAAATTCTTGTTGATCTGGGATCAAAAGACAGAATTGGCAAATATTGTATTGAGCCATTTTTTCAGTGCGAAAACATGTTGACTTTTTTTTTTGGAAACTACCTATGTTATAATTTATTACTTCATTTTCTTCACCAGGATCTGAATCAAGTGAGGTTAAAGTGACTAGAATCACCGAATAATAATGTGTATGTATTGGTTGAAATATTAGGGAATTTTTTTATGCAACAAAGTACTAACATGTAATGATTTCTTTTGCAGCTTTCAATTTTGGAGGTCAATCCAATAATAACAACAATGCCAACAACTCTACTCCTTTGTTTGGCGGAGCCAGTAATAATACAAATGGCACACCATCATTTAGTTTTGGCTCTAATGCAACGGGATCTGCTCCTGCGAAAACCACAGGGGCGTTCAATTTTGGTACATCAAACACAACTGCACCATCTTCAACACCGGTCGCAGGTGCATCTGCAGGCACTTTCAGTTTCGGAACAAATCCACCTGTAACAGCGTCATCAAACTTTGGTCAACCATCAGCAAATTCATCTTTTGGGGCTAATAAGACAGCAACAACACCATCTTTTTCATTTGGCGGTGCCACAACAACAACCGGAAATACCACGCCAGCACCAGCACCAGGTTTGTTTGGAGGTGCAGCATCAACTACACCGGCAGCACCAGCACCAGGTTTGTTTGGAGGTGCAGCATCAACTACACCAGCAGCACCAGCACCAGGTTTGTTTGGAGGTGCAGCATCAACTACACCTGCAGCACCAGCAGCATCTAAACCTTTGTTTGGAGCTGCAGCATCAACTACACCTGCAGCACCAGCAGCATCTAAACCTCTGTTTGGAGGTGCATCAACACCAACACCAACTGCCGCAGCAGCACCTTCTACAGGATTATTTGGTTCAAAACCAGCTGCATCTGACGCAGCAAAACCAGCAGGTGGATTTAGTTTTGGATCGAACACTTCTACCACACCTGCCACAGCAGCTCCAGTAAATAAACCGCTAACTGGATTATTTACAGCACCGGCATCTACTCCAACAGTTACCCCTGCAGCTACTGCAAATACAAATATAGCTAGTACGACAGCAAAACCAGCTGGCGGATTCTCCTTTGGAGCTAAACCAACAGAAAGTAGCACCCCATCAAATCAAACAGGAGGATTTTCATTTGGTGCTGGCAGCTCCACAGGCACTGATTCTAAAATTGCTACAAAACCTACATTGTCACTAGGCTCAACTCCGGCAGCAACAACACCTAGCACTGGTGCTAAACCAGCAGCTGGTGGATTTTCGTTCGGCGCAAAGACCGAAACTAAGAAGGATGATGCTAAGCCAGCAGCTGGTGGATTTTCATTTGGAGCAAAGACCGAAACTAAGAAGGATGATGCTAAGCCAGCAGCTGGTGGATTTTCCCTTGGTGCAAAGACGGAAGAAAAGAGTGATGCGACATCAACTGCCTTGAAGCCAGTCGAAAAGAAAGTAGCGTTTGATGTTTCTACAACTGATAAAACCAAGGCTCCTGTTAAATTAGAAGATTTTAAACCACAACAACTTTCAATAATGAACAAAAATATGGAAGATTTGATAACCAAATGGACAAATCAACTTTCATTTTCATCAAAAACTTTTGAAGCATATAGTGAAAAAATTTCTGAATGGGATAGAGTATTGGTCAACTCATCTGAATCAGTTTCTAAATTATACAATGATACTATTCAATGCGAACAAAAACAAGAAAAAATTGATCAAACACTTGCTTATGTTGAAAAGCAGCAAGATGAGCTCGACCAGCTTCTTACAAGTTATGAAAAGCAATCAGATAAACTTTTAGCTGCTATTGAAAAATCCTCAGCGGCATCAGGAAATCCATTATCAGCAATAAACAACAAAGAAACCAATGACGAAGCACGTGAAAAAGCTTATAAATTAGCAGAAATGCTTGAAGGTAGATTAGATTCCTTAGGCACTAATTTTTCATCTCTCGTTACCGAAGTTAATGAAGTTAGTGATAATTTTAATAAATCTTTACTAGATACTGAATTTTCACAAAATGGTGAACAAACATTAAATGATGTTCTCAAATTACTTAATAATCATATGGAATCATTAAGTTGGATTGCAGAAAATGAAAAACAGCTAAAAGAACAACTTGAAAAATTAACATTATCTAAACAATAAGAATATTAAATATTTATTCTTTTTAACATTTATAATAGTTTTAATTATATATCCTAAAGTTTTTAGATTAGTATTAGAAAGAAAGGTATAATGTTTATTTTATTTATTATAAATTCGACCGATTCCGCAATCGATCATGTACACGTTGTTGTAGCTTCATTTCTAACCTTGTTCTATTAGAGTCAGGTGATGAGTCAACTTTTAAATTCATATCGTTTTTGGGAAGATCATTAGATGAAAATGAAGGGGTTGTAGGAATACTCCATGATTGTGTCCTCTTTAAAACAGAATCAAAAAAATTTCTTGAAGTTTTTGAATTTTTTTCAATTGAAGTTAAAGCATTGTAAATATCACCATTTGTATATTTTTCAATTAAGGAGGGACCAATTTCACTTAAGTCACTATTTGATAATCCGCATATGCGTGTAGCGTCTGAAAGTAATTCGATAACCGATGGCATTTGTGGTAACTTTGTTAGTTTTACTATTTGTCTGTGTAGATTTGTGGTTTTACCCTTCATTTTACGGTACATCACAATTGGTTCATCACTGTCAGATTCAAGGTCCGGTGACACCGATCTGCTCAATGGTGTATCATTAGAAGTAGGGTAATGTAAAAGTAATGATAATGCTTCTGTATCATCATCTTGCCCATCATTAAAAACACTCAAACATGGCACCATAGATTTTAATAAGAGTGTGCGTAGTCTAAGAACAAGTAATATGATAACGTATGGCAAGAGGATAGAAACATCATGCCCATTTACCACTGTATCTGACATTGCTCCGACGCAAGCATATGCAATCAAACCATCCCATATTCTTACTGAATATGCCAAACCAACTTCTCTTGTTAATAACATTCTGAACCATCTTGTAAGCCAAAGTTGTGATTCTATATTGGAATCTCTTAATGAGGTGGCCAAACCTGGGTGTTTTGATGTTCCTGGGTCAATATGGTGAAGTTTTAAATCAAAAACAATACTTTCTCTAACTATTCCCGAAGATGTAAAGTATTTATCAAGAATTGGAGACATTAATTGATCAAACATTGAAAAAATATCGTTTTCAAAATATTTTGATGAAAAAAATTCTTTAATTTGTGATTCTAGTTTAGGATCCACAGGCAGCATTTTTGTTAATGATGGATCCTCTATATTTTTATCAATATGGTTAATGCTTGAAGCGGATAAATCTTCTTCAGTTGAATCAGATGACTGTGTCTGTAAACTCCGAACTTCTTCATCAATAAGTTCCACTCTAAGAACCGCAAAAATAACACCACACAATTCATGCATGCCTTGAACGTAACCTAAATGTTTTTTTCCCTCTTCCTCTCTTCTTTGATTTATCCATTTGGCATATCTATATAATAATTCTATCATCATAATTTTGTTTTTTTCGTTTTGAATAAACATTTCTGGATGCTCAGGGAATAATCGCTCGACATCAGCTATGATAACAGATAAAACGTCTAAATCTGATTCATGCTTTTCATCTAAAGTTGGTGCCAAATTACACCCTAAAGGGTCGTCTTTTGCATCAATGACATTTCTTTTTAACTTGCTTTTGCCAATATCACGATTCTTTATTGGACCATTGTTAATTATCATGTTGGATAAATCTTCTGTGACATCATTAACTCCTATTTTTTCTTCAGTTATCGACTTGTAATATATAGAATCCGACGGTAGTAAATGCCATGGAACTCCTATATTTGTAATTAATTGCTCATACGTCTTTCTGTGTTCACGTAATGGTATCAGGTCGAATTGTGCTGATCCTTCATTAGTTTTAGAACGGATGGTTTCAATTTTCAGTAATGCTGTTTTCCATAACAATGTTCTAGAAAAAGAAACACCTTTATTTTTTGAATAAACATGTTGCCCTGAAAGAATTGCTGCTGCTAACAATGGCCTTGATGGATACGATTTCAAAATCGTTGCAATCCTGGTGACTGTGTCTAGCTTTTGAGGGTGGTTTTTTTCAAACAACGGATGGTCTGCAACACGTGTGTTCGATGTCATCTTAGGGATATTTCAGCTAAACTATTTGTCGTACTGGTTGTTGACTGAACGATTAATGTGGTTATTCTAGAGTGATTGGCATTACCAATCTTAAAATCACCCTATAAACCAGCACTTGCGATGGCTTCTTTCTCGGTTCATGAATTTTGGCTCAAAAATATTTACAATGTCTTTGTGCAGATTTGGTTTCCATGTTATAGGTCTTTTTTTGGCATCACAGGCCCCACAATACGCTCTTCGAATTAGTAAAGGGATATATATGTTTGGAATATTTAGATATATACACAAAAGAAAGAAATAAGACATTAACAGGGCCATTTGCTGTGGAATATGCCGAATTTCAAAGGTAAAATACGCTTCGCATAACGTGTCTTTTGGATCATGGCGGTAATAATGATCAAACAACAACCAATATGTATATTTCTATATGAATATAGAGAAAAGTTTATAATATGACATTTTTTTATGGATGAATAAAGCTGTGAACAGTTCTTAAACTGATTCTAGAGAGGGCTTCATGCATAGAATTTGGATTGGAATATTGGGCAATTGACGCTTGGTAAGAAGATGGTTTGATTCATCACCAATTGAAAATAAGAATACATATAATCTGCAGATTTATAATGGATTATGTGGCTTTTTAAACAATGATTCCAATAGATGAAAGTCTGTGCTGCTGTCACGTCAGCAGAGATATTTGTTTATTGTTTTGGGATGCTCAAGGGCTTCGGAGGTTCTATCTCATGAAACTGCATTTCAATTAGGTGTTTCTTTGATGTTCTCAAGACGTATTTATTTGGTGGATCTCAGTTAGAATAGCTGGTACTTCAAATTCTTGTTGGTTATTTTGAGACCAGTTGTATGTCCTTATCACAATATTGCGTATGATCCGGACATAGGCATTTTTGCTACCAGCTGCCTTTTTTTAATGGAATTTTAGAGTGGAAAAGTGCTTTTTATCAGAATCTCCAATTCTTATAGATTTGCTACATTTGGAACAATACTTTATTTCAGTTTGTTGGATGTTTGTTTTACGAATATGTTATAAAGAAAATAATAAAGTATATAAAAAAAGCCCCATTGGAAAAAGTCTAAGGAAGGTAAAAACGATTTTCAGAAACGTATGAAGGTTTAAAAAGGTTGAAAGATGTCTGTTAGCGTTCTTCACTCAACTCAGATGAGATTTTAAAACTGTCGACATCTTCGTTATTGAGCGAAGATTCGTCTCTATAGTGGTGGAGTTCAACATCCCGTTCCAAATCTGAATTGGGTTGATTCAGAACCACTGGATTTGGGTCTTTGAAGTAAACAATTGAAAAAACAGCTAAGACTATAATAATCTCACCCACCAGAGACCACCCCTGAGGAATTGTACCGTTGACAATGAAATCAAATATCGAAGCATAGATTAATTGTGTATATGTCATTGCTATTGCTCTTGCTGCCTTTTCACGTTGCATTCCAGCAGTCAATAAAAATTGCATGATAAAACCTGCAATTCCGATGGCTGTCAATAGACTCCATTGTTCGGTCGTATGGGGGATTTGAAAAGTTAGATCGGGCATTATCAAAATACCAACAAATGATGCAACGACTGTGAATAAGGCATAAATGGAAACCATGAATAACGGATGGGCATTGAACCCGATTTTCCGGATAGCACACATTGCAGTACCGGTTCCAAACGTGGAAAAGAATGCGAAACATGTTCCAATAAGTCTTCCATTCGATGTGCTGTCACTATCCAAACTTGAAGATACAGATGAAGAACTTGAAAATATGGAAAGTAGAAAGTGTGGTTTGGCAATCAGCAAAACACCAATAAACGCAACAAGACCGCCCACTGCTTCAACCTTGGTGAATCTTTCTCCGAGAAATATATAAGCCATAAATGACGTTACGGTTGGCGACAAGAAAGTAATGCACACGGTATCTGAAACATTAAGGTATAATAATGACCAATATTGTCCCCCGACTCCGACGAATCCACCCACTGCACGTAAAAGCAATAAAAATCTGAATCCTTTTGGGCCGAACGGAAAGTCTCTATTTTTTTCATACAAGACAAAGTAAGCTATACAAAACAAGTATGTAATTGACATTCTGACAAACAGAATCTGTAATGGATGTAGCGGAGTTTCAAAGTCTTTATTGGTTATCAAAAGTTTGCACAACATCATCATGATACAGTTGAAAAGCTGCGATATCAGTGTCAAAAAGACACCCATATTGGGCAATATGGTTTTGTTATAAAACTGCTTCAAACTGCTTGTTTCCATCCTGTTGGCCCACACACAGAGCGTCTTTAAAACCTATCTCTTACAAAAATGACTGGTCATTAAACTTCATTAAACTTCATTAAACTTATTGTATAACCTCACCTGAAAAAAGCAGGATTTTACTGTGCGAAACAATTGCTTGCGTGATGTTTCCTTGTTGTGTGCTATTGTTTCTACCATCAACACGATTAGTTTGGCCTTAAATACCCCTACTACAACCCAATGCTCTCGAATTCACTACTTCAACGGTCTGTCATGCTAGGACCATCCGGCTCTGTGAGACATTTTGCTGTTTCTTGCGGCTTTTTCAAGGAAGCAGCTACAAAGGCAAATGCCACCAAGGCGAAAGCTAAAAAGACCACATCGGCCAAGGCCAAGCCAAAGGCAAAGGAACCAAAGGAACCAAAGGAAAAGAAATTGACATTGACTCAATTGAAGAAGATGGAAAAGCCTAAAAGACCAGTGAGTGGATTTGTGTTATTTTACACTAAAAACATTGCTTCTTTCTTTACAGAAGGCCAAAAACGGGACGCCACAGCAGCAGCTGCTCTTGCATCTAGTAAATGGAAAGCTCTTTCCGCAGAGGCTAAAGAAGAGTATATGAAGATATCACAGCCAGCGCAAGAAGCGTATGAAAAGGCAATGCAAGAATGGACTGCCAAATACAAGAAGCCATTAAGCGGTTACAACAAATTCATCAAAGCCAACATCAAAAAATCCAACCCAACTTCCCTTGATGAGTGTAAAGACGCAATGAAGTCTCTTGCTTCTCAATGGAATAGTTTATCAAAGGATGAAAAGGCGCAATGGAAGACTAAAGAAATCTAATCCGAGTCTATAGATTGTTGTCTCCCCATCTCCCTATCTCCCCATCTATCCGTCTCTCCATTGGTACATGCTCCGACTTATGTATCTGTTAAAAAGTTGGTGGCATTTGCATTGCTCAATTGCAGGTACAACCAAATATGTAGCTTAAATAATTGTTATTGAAATCTTAAACTTTTTTTATCGAAAATGTATTCTTAACCTGTCCATCAATAAGCAAATTTATTTTGTTTTTTTTTCTGGTGTTTGCCAAAAAGAAGGACGTTTTTGTGTTGGGATGGCCTCTCATATAGTAAAATCATACTTGTGGGTGTTGTTACTATCATGTATAGTTTTCACAATCAATCTTACACCGGTTCATAGTGCCGTTATCCCGGTTGATCGAACGGAAGATCCAGAAATAACCGATTTGATATTTTTAGATATCCATCAGGCTACCAATCCAAACAAAAAGGACGAGTCGAAACCACTGGGTACTATAATAATTGGTCTTTTTGGTAACATTGTTCCAAAAACTGTAAAGAATTTCAAAGAATTGGCTCCAATCTATAAAGAAACGCATACACTATTCCATCGTGTTATCCCAGGGTTTGTTATTCAGACAGGGGACTTTGATGGTAAAGGTGGACATAGTGTTTATGGTGAAAGAGGTAATGTTGCTGCACCGGATAATGCCAATCCCAAACTTTTTGGACCAGGCTACAGTGGTTTAGAAGATGAAAACTTTATACTTTCTCATAATAAATATGGTAGAGTCAGTGTTGCCAACGCCGGTCCAAACACTGGTGGTTCACAATTTTTTATTTGCTTAAATCCACAACTACATTTAGATGGAAAACATGTGGTTTTTGGTCAAGTTTTAAAAGGTATGGATGTTGCTGAAACTATTGCTTCTTCTGATAGAGATGGTCGTGATAAACCAAAACATGATATTTTTATTTACAATGCATATAGTGAGCCATATGTTGGTGAATCTCAGATACAAGACTCAACAGACAAAGAATCAAGTTCAGGCACTGCTGCTAATGAAGATAATTTAATAGATAATTCTGGTGGTTCTAAAACTTCAGAGTCGGGTGATAGCGCTGACCTTGATAAACAACTTTCTGAAGTTGAAAAGGAACAAAACTTTTATGATGAAAATCATCCGACTGGAATGGGTGGTTCACATAACCATTATGTTTATGTGCCTTTCATTAGTTTTGTTATCATTGCAGGTTTCATGTCTTATAAAAATCGTCGTAATGTTACCGCAATGATAAGAGGTCCTAGATATCGTAATATCTAAAGCTTTTTTGTGTCGTAAAGATTTATTTCTATTTATACAAATGTCGGTTTATAAAAAAAATTAAAAACTTGAGTTTTCTAAAGCATTAAAATTTTATTCATTTCGTTTGTTTCATTCTGATTTATTCTGATTTATTCTGATTTATTCTGATTTATTCTGATTTATTCTGACTAATTCTGATTTATTCTGGAGCGTTCATAAATTCTACCTTTAATTTCTTTTCTGATTAGACTATCCCAAACATTATACAACCAACTCAAATTTTTAGTTTCGCAAATATTCAAAAGCTGAAAGGTTAGTTCTTTAGGATTCTTGATTAAATCAAATGCAACTTTTTTATTGATTCCCGAATAACCTTCAATAATATCAATCAAAACCCATTCATATTGTCCTTTTAGTGGTACCATAGGCTCATCGTCATATTGAATCCAATAATCAAAACTATTCACAATTGATTTTAAATCTTTATGATTTTCCGTTTTATCATATACGATCCAATATTTTGGATTATACTCATATGCAGGATCAATCCATGTATCAGTGTTTATTTTATTATCACCAATCTGGGTAAATAAGGAAGCACCATTCATACATGTTCCAACATCCCAATGAACAGAAATTGGTTTCAACATTGAATTTTGTGAGCCGTATATATCAATTAATCTGAGATTAAGCTTTTGTGCTGCATCACCTCCTGTGTAATTCCAACTTGAAACTAAACCAAAAATAATTGTTGATAAGGCACTCGTAAAAAAGGCAATCATCATAATAAAATAAAGTAATAGCTTAATTGTTTTGTTAGAATAATATAAGACCCATTCAAATGTAGATGCTGCAACAATACAAAAAACAGGAACAGTATAACAAATAAATCTCCATTCTTTATGTCCATTCATTGATAATACAGCTATGTAAATCAAAGTTCCCCATATCAAAGTAGTAATTGTACCTATACCATAATTGATATAATCAACACCATTAGGTTTATGTTTAACTTTTAATGAAATATGGTTGGCTCTGCTTATTGAAACGCAAATAAAGACAAATGATAAAATAGGAACAATCTCAAATTGTGATGCAAATAATCTAGGCAAATATTTTACAAAATATGCATTCATTGGTTCAACCCCCCAAGCTGAAGAGTTTCCAGCAATTACGTTGAAGAAAAAAGACTCAATTTCTGGAAAAACATATGCCTCCTGCCAAAAAAAAGAGTCCAGTCTGCCCGTTAAAAATAAGCTCACTGCAGCAGATAAAGTACATGCAACAATACCTGAACGAAATGAAATAAGTGGATGTCCATTTCTCAAAATACCAGTGGCACAGATGAATCCTAAAATAGCAGGATAGAGTAAGATTTCAAATCTGAAAATAATGCCAACAAAAACGAACATTGCTAATGATCTGACAATATCACCGGACAAAAAATGTGCAATTGCTATATTAGTTATTGGGAAGCATAAAAAGTTTGGCAGAAATCTAGAAGAATAAAAAAGTATGTGTGGTGATGGGTACAAAAATATTGAAAACCATAACCCGATGACTTTTGAATAAACTGAACACGATTGTTGCAAAGATCTACGCAAGTAAATAATTGAACAGCACGTAAAAATCGAAAGGGTAACTCTGCTCAGCAATAATTGATAAACCTTTGTCTCCGTAAGTAATGTCATCATATCTTCTTTAGAATATAAATTCAATGATGTTGGAAAATACGAGTTGTAAAAAACACTAAGTCCAGCTAATGAAATAGCCCACTTTTTGGTCGTTGTTGGTAAATATATTGCAGGCAATGCTAAAATCAAAGCAGGCAAACATGTCCTTTTCACTGCACCACAAAAATACATGTGATCAAACTGGTCAAGTTTATCAAGGCCAATGTTTATTATATCATGAAGTGCCTGAACGTTAAAAGATTCCTCGACTTTAGTATACGGTGATATGAGAGCATTCCAAATTGATGCCACAAACAAAAATATGTCTAAGAGTAGTTGTAAAGTTCTAACTAGAGTCATTGTGGATTGCTCAGATGAGCAGGTTTGGTATTTTATATAACCTTTAATGTATTGGAGTTGTTCCTCTTAAAAGCGACATGCTTGATTTTTTCTTGAACCAAACGTGAGTGAAAAAATTGTGATCTGAAAATCCCTAATTAATTTTTAAGTGATGGATGTCTTTCTGTTACAAACGTGCAGAAGGAAATAGGTGTATGGTGTATGCGTGTGTGAGATGGCTAATGAAATAGAGTTAATTCCGGATTTGGTTGAAGATGAAAACCAAGAAATTGTGTATCATGAAGTGAAAAAAGAAGCACCAGATTTATCAGGTGCTATTATTGAAGAAGACAAAAATAAAAGAGTACCAGTTACTATCCTTACAGGATACTTGGGATCGGGGAAATCCACGTTACTTGAACATATTGCAAAACGTGGAGACCGAAAATTGGCAGTTATTCTTAACGAATTTGGAGATTCCATCGATATTGAAAAATCTCTAACCATAAAAGATAAAGACAATAATGAGGTTGAAGAATGGCTAGACTTGGGTAATGGATGTTTATGTTGCACTGTCAAGGATAATGGAGTTGCAGCAATAGAAAGATTGGTTGCTAAAAAGAAAGGATTTGATCATATTATTTTAGAAACTACAGGGTTGGCTGATCCGGGCCCAATCACTACGATGTTTTGGCTAGATGATGGGATTTTATCGAATGTCTATATTGACGGTGTTGTTACTGTTTTGGATGCAGAAAATATAGAGAAATGCCTTGATGATAAATATAGCCATAAGCATCGTGAAAATGGAGATGAATCTGTTGCAGATGATGATGGGCTTACAGTTGCACATGTTCAAATTGGATTGGCGGATGTTATATTGCTGAATAAAATTGATAAAATAGAGCATGACTTGAAAAAAATTGAAAGTGTCAAACGTAGAATAAGATCGATTAATAATAATGTCCCAATTTACGAAACTAAATTTGGAGACATTGGATTGGATAAAATTCTAGATTTACATGCATATGAAGCTAAGGATATCAACCAACTGATCAAGACAAATAGAATTGAAACAAATTTGCATGATCATCGTATGGGTACTAGCACATTTGATTTCCGGAAATTAGAGACCCTGCAGGAATTTAACAAGTTTGAAAACTTTTTGCAAGATTTACTGTGGGAGGATCCCCCCGATGAAACCGATCTAAAGAATATGGAAATCCACCGGGTGAAAGGGTTAGTATTTTTTAATGACACATATCGTGTAATTCAAGGAGTCCGTAAGACATACGATATAATTGAAGGTACGCAAAAACTATCTGAAATCCAACTTGCAGAATCCAGATTGGTTATTATTGGCAAATACATTGACCCCACTGTTGTCCAAGAAAAGTTTTACCGACATATGGGATTTTCCTTTTTGGGATTGTGAAGAAAACCACAATCAATCGTCGGCAAAGGAGATAAACAGCCTGTTTTCATCAATAAATAAGTAAAGTTTTTATAGATAAGATAAGAATCTATGAACGCGCTTTCCAAGTTTTAACTTTTTTTGGTAGTATTATCAGCAATCTGATGGTAAGAGAGGGAAACCGTAGCTATGTCGCAGTGTAAACAGGTGGAAACCTATCCAAGTTTGTTTGTTCTTGTTTTTTATCTAATTTTTATAGTACATTTTTAATTTTTTTTTTGTTGAAATAAAATAAAAGAAAAGAAAAAAATATTAGTAGTAATGTTATACATACCTTTAACTGTGCTTTCGGCAATTGGTGTATTGTTGTATGTTAAGTTTAGAAAATCCACTAAATATTACGAGTATGGGCAAGAAATTATAGAGTGTGATGTCACAGTTGAAGATGTTGTTAATAAAAATCATAAGGATCGGTCATATATGCCATTTAGATATCCGTACCATCAAACTATGGCATTGGTTAAACTTGATATGAATCACTGGGGTATAATTGATGAAAACTATTGTGAATTTCAAACACGGAAAAGAAAAACATTCTGTGGCTACGACAGTGAGAAGTTGTTTGGACATAATTATTTCAAGAAATTGAATGATGAAAGAAGTACACAGACATTGGTTGAATTGCGTGATTTTGTAATGGACCACTATTCACATAGGTTTCCAAAGTTATTTGAGTTTAAATTTGAAAATGGAAAAAAACTCTTTGTGAATAAACTAATGAACGAGATATATGAATATGAAAATGAGGATCCGCTGGAGGTTGTCACAAGAATTGCAATGGAAGATTTTTATGTGTGTTTAAAAGATGAAAAAAAGGACCAGTATAAGTGTATTGCTGTCAGTGTGGCCTTTGGTGGTGGAGGGTTCCCGATTTCGCCTATTGTTGGAAAATTCATGGATGAAATCCACAAACCGGTGCCTTATTACGAAAGCAAATTGAAAAAGAGTATGAATAAATGGTTTGATAAATTTGTTGATCCTGTTGAACGTGCATCGTGGCATATTGTATGGGATAGAGATTTGGAATGCAACGAAGTGTACTCCAAATCAAGAGAGATGGACCCAGAAAAATACTGTGAATATATTAAAACGATACCGTTTGAGGATTTTGAAGTCAGAATCGAAAAACAGAACTTGATCAAATTGCCTAAAAGCAAAGCCGTTGTTTTTTCCAATCACCCCCTATTTTTAAACATCAAAAATGATTTACATGATGCTCCCATGGTTCCAGGGATAATTTTGAAGATGTTGTACGAAGCCCCTGAAGGTATTATCAAACATAAGCACTTTGATCAAATGAGGGACCATTTGAAAAAACCATTACAACAGATGATTCTAGACCAAGTCAATCAAGGTCTTATTGCCAGTGAAGAAGCTACTGTGCGTACCGTTGATGGATATCCCTTCCGTAAACCTTAAATGGTCAACCGCTTGAGAGGTTGCAAACTTTAAAGGTTGCAAACTTAAAACCTTAAAATCTTATTTCCTATTTAAGTAACTAACGAGCCTCAATGGACCTCTGTAAAAACATGTTGTGCGAGAGCTACGCAAAAATAAAATAAAATAAAATAAAATAAAATAAAATAAAATGAAAAAATAGAAAAATGAGCCAAACCAAAATCGAAACCAATAGGAACGCGCGCAAAAAATCTCAGTCTCGAAGGTGGAAATAGGAATTCAAATTGAAGATTTTGTATTGCATGTATAAGACGATATATTAGCAGAGTAATACGTTTGTATCTATTATCTAACAAGAATACACTAATAATACAATGACTCATCCTGGTGCATACATGGGCTGGTGGGGTTCTATGGGATCCCCAGCACAAAAAAGAGTTACTATCCACTCTGTTTCTCCATATGCTCAAGCTCCATTACATGGATCCACCCAAAGAGCAATTTTCAACTCATTCAGAAGATTCAAGTCTCAAGTTTTATACATTGTTATTCCATGTGCTATTGTCTGGTCTGTCTGGACCGAAGCAAGAGATTATAATGAATACTTATATACCAAAGCAGGTAGAGAAGAATTAGAAAGAGTCAATGTTTAAGACATGAGCTTCCTTTTTAATTTTAATCTGTTTATTTATTCGATCCAACAATCTATCATATATTTACTTTATCATATATAACGTATATACGAAGACATTAAAAAATATTATTTATTTAAAAAGGTAAAAAGACCGGAGAAAATACGTCTGAAAAAGTCATTTGTGGTGGATTTCTGCTTTAAAATACTGGCGTATTCATCTATTTAAGTAATTACTGATTTATGTATGTATTCATTTATTTTAGCATAGTATACAAGAATGGTATGTAGTAATTATATGGATCAACTATATAACTAATGTAAGAAAAATAATGATAATGATAATGATTATGATAATAAGAATAAACAGAAAAGTTACACTATATAAAATATGCAAATATACTAGTCTGTTTTCTTTTCAGAATTAGAATCTAATTCTTCGTTGAAGGCAACATACACGTACCCAATCAATACGATGTTAGCAACAACGGCTGCAATACCACCCGATACTAAGGAATTGTCAAAAACCGCATTGGACGTGAAGAACGCAACCAACGGAGCCAAGATCATCATGGCGGTAAAAAAGATCAACTTTTTAAGAACTGGACTGTACCAAAAAAAAAGGATGGACACGGAAAATATATCGTTAGTATGATGCTGCAGCTAATATTGCCTGCAAAGAAAGACAACACTTGTCAATTCCACAATCCAAAATATATCTACATACGCTGGAATATCGGCCATTGTTGTTTCCAAAATTCTGTCCCGGAAAAAGATTTTTACACAGCAACTAAGTTCTTTCTCTCCCTCTCTTTCTCTCTATCAAGGTCTCTTTCACTACATTCTCTTGCTACATTACACCAAATTCATGCGACGCCGCCGGGAATCGCGCACTTACGTAAGCATCTTATATTTCCATCTTCTTTTGTTGCCCTGCTTACGTCAGCCGGCGTTTTCCCTCTTTTCCTATTTTTCCCTTTTTTCCCTTTTTTCCCTTTTTCACGCGGCTTACGTAGAGTGCTGCTTACGTAACGCGCTGTTCTTGCCGTTCAAGGTCCGATTTTTTTTGTTTTTGACACCCCCTATCTTTCGTAAAGCCTCGCCCCGAAAAGAGTCATGCCACGCACCTTAGCTGCAATGACTCTCGGAGATTGCCACACGGAAAAAAGAAGTTTGTTATCAACAGAACCAGCCAAAGGGACAGCGGAAAAAACAGGTGTGACCAGGACACAAATGATTATGGGGATTGATAAAACCTTATATGGGGTTATAAAAGGAGTGAGAAATCCTGTTTTTCATTTGTGTTGGAGTTTGGCTTGTGCAGTTGTGCTTCTTTGTTTGGTCCTCAATAAACTAGATATTGTAATACTGGACAAAAATATCCTACACAATCAATGCCACTTACCCCACAAGAACTAACTAGATTTGAAACAGACGGTTATTTACCGCTGGTGAATTATTTGAGCAAGCAAACAGTGGCAGATCTTAATGCCGAAATTGATTCGCTTTTATCCTCTGTTCATATAGGTAATCACCCAAAAATCAAATTCACTACAGGATCTAGTAAAGAAGGCCATATCGGAGATAAGTACTTTTTAGACTCATCAGATAAAATCCATTATTTCTTCGAACCTGAAGCTTTGGTGGATGATAAAAACAGCCATAATATTGTTTTGCCATTGAATAAATCAATCAATAAAATAGGACATGGATTACACTTCTTAAATGAAAAATTTAACGCCATCACAGTCAATGATGATGTCGCATCCATTTGTAGACAGCTAGGATTCAAAGATGCAAAGGCAGTTCAAAGTATGTGCGTTATCAAACAACCAAATATCGGTGCAGAAGTTCCGCCTCATAATGATGCAGAATTTTTATACACAAATCCATCTCATTGTGTTGGCTTTTGGTTTGCATTACAAGATTGTACTTTAGAAAATGGGTGTCTTGAGTTCATACCAGGATCTCAAAAATATCCATTGAAGAAGAGATTTGTCAAAGATTTAAAGAAAGGTTATGGAACCAAATTTGCAGATATCAATGATTTCGATAAAGACTATGTTGAAACTCCGGAAGATCAAAAATTCAATGAAAAACTAAAGGATGATTCTCTCTATGAAAAAGTCATTATTCCTGCAGGTACTTTGGTATTGATCAATGGTAAAGTTATTCATAAATCGGGTAAAAATAATTCGAATAATTCAAGAAATGCTTACACATTCCATGTAGTCGATAGTTGTGATCAATATGATGAATACAATTGGTTGCAAATTCCACCTTCCAAACCAGCTGGCTCTGCAAACTTTACTAGGTTATATAAAAATTACGAATAAGTTTTCTCTATTTCTCTTTTTTTTTTACTTCACTTTAATGCGTTGTTTAATGTATAAAAGAAAATAATTATAACATATAATCAATTCGCTTTAAAAATATTTTATTATTCATATATGCATTTAAATCTATAAAATTGGTAAAAAGGAAATGAAACTAAAATATGTTTCTTTCTGCTATGTCTATTTTCATCTATACTTATTTCTAACCCAATTACCATTGATATTTGAAGGATTCCAAAATCCAATTTTTGATTCTTTCATATTATTTAATTGATTTGTCCAACTATTCAAATGTTTTCTGTATTTTTCTAAATTCGGGGTGTTAACAATTTTATTCATTGCCCAATTAAGAGTTTTCAATGATCCACTATTAGAAATTTTACTTTCTTCGATTATTAAATCAACTAGTTTTGTTCTGAATTCTAAAAATTTAACTTGTTTCATAAAAAGATAAGATTTTGATCTTTTAGTACCACCCAAATAAATCATTGATACAATAACGTCAATTAATTTAACTCTATTAATTTTATCAATAAACTCAATTTGTGGATTATTGCTTTTGATTAAACCAATCATGGCACTATGTAATAAAGAAATTGGGATTAAATCTTTATAATTTTCAAATAGTTTAACCAGAAGTTCATCAATAATGAATGGATTCGATTCAACAATTGATTCAATTAATAAACATTTAACTCTTAATGGTGAATAAAATCTTAAAAGTTTTTCCTTTTCCTTTATATTATATCTCTTCTTAACTTCTAATTTATCATCAATTATTCCTTTGAGTTGAAAATCTGGTATTTGCATTGAAATTTCACTAATATTATTGCCATTGTTATTTGATTTTTTATTTTTGATAAAATCATGATAACGTTTCATATTTTGATAAAGTTCATTATATTCTAAAAAGTCTTGTTCTAATAATCCTTTTGAATCCTTGATATTACCATCTAATTTAAGTTCAACATTCATATCATCATTTGTTGAATCAGTGATTGAATCAAATAAAAGATCAATAACATTGTTTATATTTTTATCATTTTTTGAGTCAAACACTTGAGAATTTAATTCATTTCTAATTTGATGTTTTTCGAAGTATGTTATAGTATCCATATTTTTTAATTTATTAAATACATATGTAATACCTTGCCCAAATTCATAATCTTCTTTCAAATCAAGTACCAAATTAATATCATTATCCCATTTGAATTCACTAATTGATTCAAGAATTTTCCAAACATTATTATTATGCGATAATATTTTCACCTCTTTATCTAATTCTTGTTGAAATATAACACTACTTAAATCACCTAAGTGTATCTTTGGGTCTCTTAAACCTCGACGTAATAAAACTTCAAGAAAAATACTAAATGTAACAATTTTTTTATTAAATTTTGAAATCCAATCATTTTTATTATTACATAAATCTTTAATTCTTAGAGTTATTAATTCCTGAAACATTTCAATCGGTAATTTAAACAATTCAATTGAAATTAGTTGTAATAGTGACTGATTTGATAAATAAGTCTTAGATGAATAGTTTTTTGGATTAAGTATTGTCAATAAACTGTCAGAATCAGATGATATCAAATCAAATGAAGAATTCAAAGTATTTCCAAGTTTTAAAAATTTATCTTCTTTAATCAATTGGTTAACTTCTAGTTTACTCGATGTTAAATAATCAGTATATGCTGAAATCAATGACGGTTGTAAACACATGGTATATTTGTGAGATTCTGGATCAAGTGATTTAATAAGCTCAATAAATTCCATTAATTTATCATATCTCTCCTCTAATTTAAACATTTGAAATGATTCTGAACGCTGTATAATGATAGTTTTGTTAGCCTTCTCAAATATCTTTCGTTTATTATATAAAGTGGGTGACCAAGTTGAAACAATTTCCAAAAATTTAAATAGATTCCCAATATTTTTCTTTTTTGCATTTTCAGATTGTATAAATAATTGTGTCATAACTGAATTCATAACATATGCATGTTCTTGATAATTATTAAGCAATCCTACATATCCACCAACAACATTTCTTGAAATTATTGAGTTTTTATTGAAATAATCGACTAATGCATCAGATATAAACTTAATTTTTTTACGTAATGACAAATTAGTAAATTCAACTTTAATTATTTCGTTAATAATTGGTTCAGATTGTAATAAGTTTACAAAATTGTAAATAATCATTTTGTAATACATTGTATTATTTAATAAATTGTTCATTCCCTTCATATGATAACTCCATAATTGTAAAGCTGTTTTTAAATCTGGTCTGAGTTGCAAAATAGATAGAGAATCAAAACCTTTAACATGACATTTTTTATGTACTATAAGATAGTTTAACACAGTTAAATTTCTTTCATTTATAAATTCATAAACTTGTTCAATTGGAATGTTTTGATTAATTATATACTTGAATTCATCATTATTTATTGATGCAATTTGGGTTATCAATGAGCTTAAAAATGAATCAGATTTGGAAAAAAATTTGCTGACATCATTAATGATATTTTTAAACTGCGGTATCTGTGATTTATTAAATTGTTTTTGTTTAATTATATCAACTAATTTGAAATAATACATATATTTAATACAAGTATCATTTTCCAAATCATTAAATTTCCATTCTTCCATATCATCATCAAGTTCTAACTTAGATTCATAAGTTTTATTGTACATCATGTTCAAAATTTTAAATCGATTAATCGCCAATTCAGTACTTAAAAAATCTAAATTAGTCAAAACCAATGGATTCAAGGTTTTATAAAATTGGTAAAACTGGATTAAAAACATATATTTCATCCATATTGATTTCTGAAAAATTAATTCATCTTGTAAAATTTTGTTTAATAAATTTATAAGTTGTTCAAATGGTAAATTCATTTTGTATATTATAAAGGATGCATTTTTGAACCACTTTAAGTTTATCAATAAACTCAATATATGTTTTAATGCTTTATCATTACAAAACGTTTGTGATTCTTTTCTTTCCAAAAGGTTTTCTTTGACTTCAGGTATACTCCTAATATAATAATTCAAAATATGAGGTATTTTATAATCACTTGTTTTATCAATATACTGAAATATTTCAGGCATGGTGGTATACCATTCGTTTTCTGGTATATTTAATAAAAATTGGATATCATCGGGGTTGGTTAGATCTATATATTCTATTCTATTTTTATTAATTTTTTTCAGTTCGTATGGTATTTGAAGTGAATTTGGAGTTTCATTACTATATTCAGAAATGTCTAGATAATTAGAATTTGATCCTTGTATTGTACCTTCGGAATACACGGGCGTTTGTTTGATAATATAATCTTGTAAAGAATCTAATGAGTTATTAAGAAATACTGATACCTTATTTGAAAATAGATCATCTTTTTTCCTAGGTTCTTTAGTTTTGTTTGTGCTATCTAGATTATCGTCGTGTGTGAAAAACGAATGATGTCGATATCCAATTGATACAACACTTTTTTTGCTGATACCACAGCAACATCGCACCCTCTTCAGCATAATATTATGTAATGTAGTTACTATATGATCGCCTATAACTGTAAAAAGCTTGGATATTTAATATATTGATAGGTTTCTCTATATTTTCTTCTCTCCACTCAAGGGTGTAAAATTCATGCTGAAATTTTGCTAAATTTTTGGATCCGTGCACCAAGGAAGAATTCATGCGTTGCAAAGCTCATGATTGTTAAAAACGTTATTATACAAAGGAAATTATACAACTATTTCTTTTGACCTTGTGCAGCAACTGCAGCAGCACCTGCAGCCGCAGCTTCAGGGTCTAAGTAGTATGCAGGCTTAATTGGCTTTAAGTTTTCATCTAATTCATAGACTAAAGGAATACCAGTTGGGATGTTAAGACCTGCAATATCACCATCGGAAATGTTATCTAAATGTTTAACTAAACCTCTTAAGGAGTTACCGTGTGCGGTGACAATGACAGTCTTGTTTGCTAATAAATCCTTAGCAATGACATCTTGCCAGTATGGTAATAATCTGTCGATAACTAAAGCTAAAGATTCGGTCTTTGGTAAAACGCCTGGGTCAACGTTGCTGTATCTTTCTTCACCAAATTGGGAGAATTCAGAATCGTTTTCAATTGCTGGTGGAGGGATATCAAAAGATCTTCTCCATTCTTGGAATTTTTCTGCACCGTATTTTTCTAATGTTTGTGCCTTATCCTTACCTTGTAGAGCACCATAGTGTCTTTCGTTTAATCTCCAGGATCTAACAACAGGGATAAAAAGTCTGTCTGCTTTATCCAATGCAATATTTGCCGTTTGGATAGCTCTTGATAACAGAGAGGTGTATAAAATATCTGGCTTTAAGCCTGCTTCCTTTAACAATTCACCTGCTCTTGCTGCTTCTTGTTGACCCTTTTCTGAAAGCTTGACATCAACCCATCCTGTGAATAAGTTCTTTTCATTCCATTCGGATTGACCGTGTCTGACTAAAATAAGCTTATGAACCATTTTTACTTTCTGTATGTGTGTGTGCAATCTTTTAACAATTGTCTGAGTGATTATTTAACTTCTGCCGCCATTCCCGGCGTTCCTCAAAGTGGTAGTGGATAGGCCCTGTATTTATAGTCTGTCTCGCTCCGCATCACTTGATTTTTTTTTGATGGAATTGTGTGCAGTCACTCCCGGGGGGCGTTTCTCCTCCGGGAGCATCACTATAAATATATCCACCACATACTGGGACCACCACTACTATACATCGGTACGGAAACGCCCACACTTGGACACACTGGCACTATCACAACAACACACATACACACCGACACGGGTACATACGCATATATACGCACATAACATTCACAAACACGGACCCACCGCCGATTCTTAACACATTTTCACACACTTTTATATATACTATCTACACCTGTGGGTTAAACCTCGCACCGTTTTTGACCTACAGAATGTTGCAGCATACCCCAGTTGCAGCTTTCTGATTTAATCTACCAGCTAGCCTCGTCCGTGCTGTTCTTTGAGTGGTAACAACAGTAAACCTCTAACACCCGATCGCCGAACTCGTAATTTTCACTCAACTAAAAACCGGACCTTGTAAACAAAACCCTGAAACAAAGAACAACATCTCCTTTTACCGATGGACTTTTTCGGTGCTTTTCAAATACTGTATGATATATAGCGCCCACCATTTGACACCAATACTACTACCAAGTTATAAAAATAATCAACAAAACCATTCTATTCAGGCCCGAAATTACATGATTGCATTGCGTTTTTTGATGCACTTTTGGTATTTTTTTATAATGCTGCAGATTATTTCGTTTTTTAATGTACTTTTGTCGATTTCTATATCATTTTACTTTTTCTTTACATTTTTGAATTTATTGGGTTGGGCGTCTTATTCATTTACCAATTCATAAGCATCAAAAATTCCTAAACTTCAACAAAATCCGAGATAGTTTAGTGGCTAGAATTTCCGCTTGTCACGCGGGAGACCGGGGTTCAATTCCCCGTCTCGGAGTTCTTTTTTGTTTTTGCCAAGCCCTGCTCTGCTTGTTGAAAAAAATGCGCTGGCTTTTTATACTTTGTGATTTTTTTCCCTTTTTCTCGGCAACTTCTCGCTTGCCTCCTGCACTTTCCCCGCTGTAATAAAAAAACTCTATTTTTCTTCTATTTTTCTGGTGCGAAGAGGTTGCAGGGATGCTGCATTGGTTCCTAAACTGGCTAGAACAAAAAAACGTAAGACATATTTTGCCAATTGCACTATTTTTTTTCCATGGTAAATGCAATGCCCATTGTTTTCCACGCAAAACATAACCCAACAAAGAACATGTCTCTATCTCTAGTGTAGTATTGTCTTTGTAGTGTATCTATATAAATAGTAGATGAACTGTTTTTATTTTTTCATATCTATATATCTATATATCTCCCAGTCGCTAGCCCAAGCCACACCCGGTATTGTCCACCCTTCACCCTTCACGCTCTTGCCCCCTAATCTACCAGCTACCAGCTCCCAGCTCCCAGCCGCTTTATCTAGACATTACCCCGCGCAGTAAGGTGATATCCGCATTTTTAAATTTTATCTGCTCTTTTCCTTCGGCTGTATTTTCACAGCTTCTTGTGGAGTCTTTTTTCATCAAACCAGCGTATACTTGCCAACGTACTGGTTTGTCAAATATTCAAGGTGTACAAAAGAAAGAAACCTTTTTAGTCGTTACAGATTAATATAAAGTGCAGAACATCTACCCCATCTACCCCATTTACCCCATTTACCCCATCTAGTTCGCCTGGCCCGTCTATTGTACAAGTTCGATAACAGGCCCTTACAAAGAGGAATAGAAAAGCGTTCTAATTTCGAGCCTATTGTTCATTTGGCAATAAAAAATTTTCATTTTTCTTTTCAATACTGTACTACAGAACTTGTTGGTTGTATACTATTGCAGAGACACAACTACCCGCTTATATATCTGATTAGCTTTGTTACAGCAGCTTTTAGATTCCTTTTCAAAAACAAAAAATGTCCTATCTCGGCCCCAAAGCCTTTGAAACAACCCCGTTGACATCCTCAAATCTAGCATACTTAGATGAGCACGGTGCAGTCCCAGAAATAAGTTGCCAGAAAACAGGCAATCACACTGGGTTTATTGGTGCTTTACTAGAAGCTGTATGCCCCCTAGCAGCAGCTACTGAAAACCCGGCATTAGCGGATTTATCAGAAGGTATCAAATTTTGCTCCGAGTCAAATTCAAATTCAAATTCAAACACAAACACAAACTTAACACCACACCCACACCAACACCCACACCTACAACCAAACACAACTTTAAATATAAACACAAACACAAACACAAATACAAAATCAACTACAACAAAATCTTCTGTAAATTCAGGCTTTTTTTCGAATTCATCTAAAACATCTTCTTCACAATCTGAACTGTCAATTGATCATGATAATTCGATATCAGAGTCATATTCGTATGGAACTTTAATTGATATTAATGACGAAGATAATAAAACTGTTATTTTATCAGCAAATAACTATTCTCAATTATTAATCCCCCCAAGCCCTTTGAAATCTTATGACACTGTCTCGGTTTTATCATCGGACTTTCAAGATAAATCTTTTATTCAACCTTCACGCCTATTAAGAAAAAAATCCGGGGAATTGGTCAAATCATCACTCAAATTGGGCACACTATACAGATCAAGCTCAATGCCAAATTCTAAATCTGTTAGATTTGCAACAACATTAGAAAATGTTAAATTTTTCAAAAAATCAGAAAAACCAAATGCAGTTTCAACTATTTCGAAATTTAAAGCCGACGTAGAATTTGATTCCCTCTTTTCGTCACCAATAAAAAATTCTAGTGATTGTAATCATAAATACAGCTATAATTATAATTACGAAAGTGACAATGAAAGTGAAGGTGATGAAGAAAGTGATTTCGAGGACAATAATTCTCAATGGTCAATTCAATCAAATGATTGTCCTCATAGTTCTTTATCTTTAAATTTTACCAAATTGGCCTCAAATAATAATGTCATTCTTGAAAGTGTTAAATTGAATTCAACTGGCGATTCGTTGATTGGTTTTGTTTATGCTAAAAATATTTGTTTTGAAAAAGAGATAATAGTTAGATTAACTTATAATCATTGGGATTCATTTGTTGAAATTAATAAATCAAACTATATTTCTTCAAATCATATTTTCAAATATTTAGACTCTGATTCAAATGTTTATGATAAATTTTCTTTTATTATTAGACTTGAAAATCTAGACATTTCTAGTAATTCAGCCAATCTGGAATTTTGTATTCAATTTATTGCAAACAAAAACATTTATTGGGATAATAATAATGGTAAAAATTATAAGATTGCTTTAGCTAAAAACATAGTATTGAACAATAAACCAATCACCACATCCCAAAATTTAAAATCAAACAGCAGCAAAACTTTATTTGAGATTGATGATGCAAATATTAAATTAAAAGATAATAATAATTTCAAAATTGATTTCAACGACTCAAATTCAAAGCCAAACACTGATATCAAAACTTTACGTACTTCGAATTCGTTTGGACTAAAGAAAATCAAATCAGAGTCTTCATTACCATTAATAAATTCAAGCTATTCATTCCATTTTAATAGTAATGTCAGCTCTGCATCAACACCAAAATCAATTAATGAATTCAATTCATTATTGTCCATACGTTCAAAGACAACTCGGCCTACACCACTTATCTCTAAATCTTTATCTACTTTACCTGCATTAAAATCAATAGGATATGATTTAAATTCTAATAATTCTACTGATTATGAACATATAATAAAAAACTTTTGTTTTTTTACAACTCGAGATGATTTCAATTCAAACTCAAATTCAACACCAACAGCATCGAATACTCATTTCATTCAAGACCAATATAAACTTGACAATTATAACTTGTCAAAAACTCAAACTTCTATTGATTTATATTAATTTGGTTTTTGTACTTGTCATGCATTTTATTTATTTATTTATTTTCTATTTTCATCATGCACACTACCCCTCCTTCAATTCTATTATATCCTCCCACTATCATTTATCTTCATGTTAACCACAATCAAGTTATTCAGATAAATATGTTAAAGTTGGGCATTCTTTTTAACATTTTTATATCTTTCCTATTTTCCTATTTTCCTTGTTTCTCTTGCTCTTCTTATATACAATTTCATGTTACTTTTTCATTTCATTTTTTTTCAAATCTTAATTTTTAACCTCTATACCATTTATAGATATACATACTGAATATCTAACTTGAACTATTTGACTTTACTAATGCAAGTCCATTGGCTATCATATGAAATATGAGGCTGTGCCACTTACTTGAAGTGCTTTTGCTTTCTTCAGAGTTGATGTCGACGCGCATAATTTTTTTTGCGTCTACAAAAAATCTCATCCGCTCATCAAGAAAATAAATATTCACTTTTTAATGGCACGGCATCAAAGCATTCTTTATTTTAAACAACGATGCCTGACGCTACATCCATGTCTGTTGAAGAGTTGTCATCTCTTTTCTCAAAAGTTGGATTTGAAGAAAAGAAGATTAAAGAAATCGTGAAGAACAATAAGGTTTCTTCATCCCTTGCACAAGTTATTGAAAAATCAGGTATTCTAGAAAACGCAGAATCTTTACCTATTGAGAAATCAGAAAATGCTTTATTACATCATTTAGCAGCTTTACTTAAAGGTAAAGAAATTGAAGGCATTGAATATATTGCCAAAGGTATTACAAGTAAAAAATTGACATCCAATTTACAAGTTTCTGAAGGTCTTAAATATGTTGAATCTCACCCAAGTGACTCATTTGATAATAAGGCATTTGAAACTGCATCAGGTGTTGGTAAGGAAGTATCTGCAGATGAAACCAAGAAAATTATTATTAATTATATGTTATCTATCAAGGAGGAAATTGAGCAAAATAGATATAAAATGGTTCCTCAACTTTTAGCCAACGTTAGACAATTACCCGAATTGAAATGGGCATCTCCTGCATTATTCAAACCTACTATTGATGCACAAATTTTAGAAATGATTGGACCTAAAGATGAAAGAGATGTTATTAAGAAGGAAAAGAAAAAGAAAGAGCCATCAACTGCTGCATCTGGAAAGAAAGATTCTAAAGTTACTGAAGAAAAACAAAGAAATATGTTTAGTGAAGGTTTCTTAGGTGATTTGCACAAAGCTGGTGAAGAACCTCAAAAATGGGATGATGTTATTCAAAAGCATCGTGAATTTATCCAAGGTAAAGTTTACACAAGATTTCCACCTGAGCCTAATGGATTTTTACATATTGGTCATTCAAAAGCACTTATGGTTAACTTTGGTTTTGCTAAATATCATAATGGTAACTGTTATTTAAGATATGATGATACTAACCCTGAAGCCGAAGAACAAGTTTATTTTGATTCTATTTTACGTTGTATTAAATGGATGGGTTTTGAACCATGGAAAATTACTTATTCTTCTGATTATTTCGATCAATTATATGCGTTAGCCGAAAAATTAATTACTTCTGGTTATGCATACGTTGATCATTCCACATCTGAAGAAGTTAAAGCACAGCGTGGTGTTAAACCAGATGGTACACCAGGTGGTGAAAGATTCCCATCCCCTTGGAGAGATAGAACTGTGGAAGAAAATTTAGTTGAATTTAGAAAAATGAGAGATGGCCACTATCAACCTGGTGAAGCCACTTTAAGAATGAAACAAGATATAACCTCCCCATCTCCTCAAATGTGGGATTTGGTTGCTTATAGAGTATTAAATGCGTCTCATCCAAGAACGGGTGATAAATGGAAGATTTACCCAACCTATGATTTCACCCATTGTTTAGTGGATAGTTTTGAAAATATCACACATTCTCTGTGTACAACTGAATTTTATTTAAGTAGAGAAAGTTATGAATGGTTATGTGATGTTTTACATGTTTATAGACCACCACAACGTGAATTTGGTAGATTAAATTTGGTAGGTACCATTATGTCAAAAAGAAAAATTGCCAAATTAGTTAAAGAAGGCCACGTTAGAGATTGGAATGACCCAAGATTATATACTTTAGAGTCTTTAAGAAGAAGAGGTATTCCACCAGGTGCTATTTTAAGTTTCATTAATACTTTAGGTGTTACTACTTCAACTACCAATATCCAAGTTACCAGATTGGAAAGTGCAGTTAGACAATATTTAGATGTTACTACTCCAAGATTAATGATGGTTGAAAATCCATTGAAAATTGTTTTAGAAAATTTACCGGATGATTATGAAGAATTAATTGAAATACCATATAAACCAGGTAACGATGCATTTGGATCAAGAAAAATTCCATTAACTAAGGTTTTATACATCGATGCGTCAGATTATAGAGATGAATTAACAAAAGGTTATTTTAGATTTGCTCCAGAACAACCTGTTGGTCTAATGCGTGTTCCTTTCAATATTAAGGTTAAATCTGTCGATTATGATTCCAACGGTAAACCAGTTTTGATTCACGCTGAATATATGAATGATCCAGCAACACACAAAAAGCCAAAGGCATATGTTCAATGGGTTCCAGAATCTAAAAAATATCAATCTCCAGTCAATATTTCTGAGGTTCGTATCTATAATCAATTATTCAATTCTGAAAATCCATCTTCTCATCCAGACGGTTTCCTGGCTGATATCAATCCTAACTCTGAAGAAGTCATTAAGGGTGCGATGATTGAACCATCTGTTTTAGACCTTAAGATGAAATCCCCATTGAATATGCCATTTACTGACGAACAATTCAGTATTAAAGAAGAAAGTGGACTTGAAACCGTTAGATTCCAAGCTTTAAGAGTTGGTTATTTCTGTTTGGATATTGATACCACCGATGATAAATTAATTCTTAACAGAATAGTCACCTTAAAGGAAGATGCTGATAAAGATTAAACTTATTTTTACTTTTCAGTTTTTTCTTGTATAGGTAGGTTTTTTACCTTTTAATAAAATTTTATAAAAATTATAAAAAAATATCAAGCCTTAATATTTAAAAATTATAAAATATGAAAAATTCGTGAATTTTTTTTAAGAATTTTTTTTTTTGTAGAAACTTTTAAGTTGAAATTTTATATCTTGTGTTGGTTGTAAGTAACGCATCAAGTAAGCGATATGTCTGACGGAAAAGTTGCTGTCACTAAAGATTATGTTGATGACTCAGTCACTTTTGACAGTTTTAATCTTGACCCAAGATTGATTCAAGCAATAAATAAGTTAGGATTTGAACATCCAACTTTAATTCAATCTCAATCAATTAGATTATCATTACAGGAAAAAAAAGATATTATTGCAAAGGCTTCAACAGGATCTGGTAAAACTGCTGCATATTGTATACCTTTAGTTCAAAGTATTCTTGTTGAATCTGAAACCAAACTTAATGCAAATAATCAGATCCAGAGTGTGATTTTAGTTCCTACAAAAGAACTTGCAAGGCAAGTTACTACTTTTTTAAAAGATCTAACTATGTACTGCGGTAAGTACGTTAAAAGTGTTAATTTAAATGATATTGTCAATGATGAGTTATTAACTTTTACTTTGAATGAAAAGCCAGATATCTTAATTTCTACACCATCTAGATTATTATCAATTATGGAAGAAGCAAAGGGTGCCAACTTAATGGAATTGAAATATTTAGTTATTGATGAGGTTGATTTAATATTGAGTTATGGTTATGATGAAGATTTGGATAATTTAAGCAAATATCTCAACTTGAAGCAAAATATGCAAGTTTTTATGATGAGTGCAACATTAAATGAAGATATAGAAGGATTAAAACAAAAATTTTGTAACAAACCAGCTATTTTGAAGCTTCAAGACGTAGAAAGTCAAAATAAGAGATTATTACAATATTATATCAAAACCAACGAATTTGATAAATTTTTATTAATCTATGTCATTTTAAAACTAAATTTAATTAAAGGAAAGATCTTAGTCTTTGTCAATAATTTAGATAGAGGTTACAAGTTGAAATTGTTTTTACAAAATTTCGGTATTAGATCATGTATTTTAAATTCAGAATTACCAGTCAATTCAAGATTGCATATTCTTGAAGAATTTAATAAAAACGTTTACAATTTATTAATTGCAACAGATGAATCAAATGAATATGATGATGAAACAGAAGAAAAGGATGATCAAAAGAGAACAAAATTTAATGCTAAGGATAAAAAGGATCCAAAAGATTACGGTGTTACTAGAGGTGTTGACTTTAAGAATGTTGCATGTGTTTTGAACTTCGATTTACCATCTTCTTCCAAGGCATATATTCATAGAGTTGGTAGAACTGCAAGAGGTGGTAAGAATGGTATGTCATTATCATTTGTTGTTTTAAAGAAAGATTGGGGAACACATAAACAATCATCATTACCAGGGGCTAAAAAGGACGAAAAAGTTCTAGCTAAGATTGAAAGAACACAAAAAAAATTAGGTTACGAACTTGCACCTTATCAGTTTGATGAAAACCAATTAGACAATTTCAGATATAGAATGGAAGATTCTTTTAGATCCATCACACAAACTGCAGTGCGTGAAGCCAGATTAAAGGAAATCAAAATGGAATTGATGACGAGTGAAAAATTAAAGAGACATTTTGAGGAAAATCCTCAAGATTTGTCTACCTTAAGACACGATAAAGCTTTATCAAAAGTGAGAGCTGATGCCAACTTGAAGAGAGTTCCTGATTATTTATTACCACCAGGTGCTAGACAGGATGTTACCAAAATGGGTTTTGTGCCATTTACAAAATCCAAAAAACGCCAGCAAGGTAAGAGGCGTACTGGAGGCAAAAAGAAAGTCGATGTGTTGAAGAAGCACAGAAAATAAAAGTGTAATCATTTTGTAATTTTGTAATTTCATTTATATTTCCCAATGGGGAAATAAATGCGTTTTAAAAATTCATGTTGGCACGTGCATTTCTCTGTTTTAATGAAACGTGTCAAATGCGCGTTTTGGCGTTTCCACTTTTTTGTTGAGGAGAATTTTAAGAGAGAAGCATTTTCTTTGTTTGGTGTTTTGAATAAACTTGGTTGATAATATATATTCTTAACATTTAGAATATTTGGCATCCTCATTATTGACATTTAAGCTAATTAAATTGCAAAAATGGCGCCTAAGAAAGCAGCGAAGGCTGTAAAAGTGGCGGATCCGATTCCAGAAGAACCAACCACCGAATTAATTTTAGAAACAGGTGATCTGAGAAAATATCCTAAATCTGAATTATCAGAAGAAGTTGCACAAAACAGAATTGTCCATACTAAAAAGGAAAGAATTTTAGTTGGTGTTTTAGTCACTTTTGCATTGATTGTTAGAGTTGCCAATTTAAATAATCCAAATAGTGTCGTCTTTGATGAAGTTCATTTCGGTGGATTTGCAAAAAAATATATTAAAGGGGCATTTTTCATGGATGTTCATCCTCCATTAGCAAAACTTTTATTTGCTGCAATAGGGGCTTTAGGTGGCTTCAAAGGTGATTTTTCTTTTGCTGCTATTGGTGATGTTTTCCCACCAAATGTTCCATACGTTTTAATGAGACAACTAAGTGCATTTATGGGTGTTGGTACTATTTTATTCATGTACTTCACTTTAAGGGCAACAGGTTGTAATCCAATTGTTGCATTTTTTACTTCTTCTCTTTTAGTCATCGAAAACGGTTTCTTGACCTTATCCAGATACATTTTATTAGATTCACCACTTATCTTTTTCATTGCAGGTACTGCTTACTTTTACACTAGATTTGAAATTTGTAAACCATTCTCTTTTCAATGGTTCAAATATTTAGCAATATGTGCTGCTTTCCTTGGTTTTGCATTGTCTTCTAAATGGGTTGGTTTATTCACATTTGCATGGATAGGTTTAATGAACGTTTTCCGTTTATGGTTTATCATTGGTGATTTGAATATTTCTGTTCCAAAAATTTTAAAACATACATTTTACAGAGGTTTGCTTCTGATTGGAATTCCAGCTATCATTTATATCTTCAGTTTTTACATTCATTTTCAAGTTTTGACAAATGAAGGTGAAGGTTCTGCATTCATGAGTTCTGCATTTAGACTTGATTTTGAAGATTCTACTGTTCCAAGAAGTACTACCGCAGATGTCGGTGTTTCTTCTATTATCACTTTGAGACATCTTAACACTCATGGTGGTTACTTGCATTCTCATGACCATTTATACGAAGGTGGTTCTGGACAACAACAAGTTACTCTTTATCCACATTTAGATGAAAACAACAGATGGATTATTGAATTATACAATGAAACTTCTGAACCACTTGAATTTAAGCCAATTACTGATGGTACTAAGATAAGATTAAAACATATGATTACTAATAGAAGACTACATTCTCACGATGTAAGACCTGTTGTTTCAGAAAATGATTGGCAAAATGAAGCTTCTTGTTATGGTTTTGAGGGCTTTGAAGGTGATCCAAATGATGATTTTATTGTTGAAATTGTCAAGGAAAAATCGGTTCCTGGTGTATCACAGGAAAGACTTAGAGCAATTGATACTGTATTTAGATTAAAACATGCAATGACAGGTTGTTATTTATGGTCTCATGATACCAAGCTTCCAAAATGGGGATTTGAACAACAAGAAGTTACATGTGCAACTCAAGGTGTTAGACCACTTTCTCACTGGTATATTGAGGACAACTCTAACATTTACTTACCACAAGATTCTGAAAAAATTGGTTACAAACCATTATCTTTCTTTCAAAAGTTCAAGGAGTTACACCAAAAGATGTGGCATATCAACAATGGTTTAACCGCAAAACATGTATATGAATCTAGACCATCTGACTGGTTATTCTTGAACAGAGGTATTTCTTATTGGGCTCAATCGCCACATCAAATTTATCTTCTAGGTAATCCAATTATTTGGTGGCCTGCATCTTTCCTCTTTTTGGCATATGCTATTTACGTTGTTTTCTTAATATTCAAGTATCAATTAGGTTATACCATAAGTGTTGATGAAAATATTTTCACCTTTAACTATAATGTTTTTACCTTCCTATTGGGTTGGTTCTTACATTTATACCCATTCTTTTTAATGGATAGACAATTATTTTTACATCATTATTTCCCAGCATTATATTTTGCAATCTTAGCACTTGGTCATTTGTTCCAGTTAGGTTTTGCATCTTTCAAAAATAGAAAATTTGTCACTTATTCTATTTTCCTTGTGATTTTTGCATCTTCACTATACTGCTACTTTCAAAGATTACCATTGACTAATGGTTCTGATTGGAGTTTCGAAAAGTGTGAAAAGACTAGATGGTTCCCAACATGGGATTATGACTGTGCAAACTTCCCTTCTGATCTTTCAACCAATAATGCTCCAATGAATGTCGAGGTGAAGCAAGGTGGTTATGACTTCGATTCATTCCAAAAATTACAAGATGCCCCTCCACCTTTAAACAAGGATGAATTGTAATTTTCCAGCTGCGCCCCATTACAGAAACTCACACATACATACACACACCTATATATATAATATTTATTTAGTTTTATAAATTTAATATGAAGCTACAAGTTGCTTTGTTTATCTTTGCATCTAATATGCCAACTTTCATGTAAAGAATTGTTTTATGGATCCTTTAAAGCTTTTTTATTAGGTAAAGCGGCATCCAAATTTTTTTGCGATTCTTCTTCTAAAGACAAACTAACTACCCAATGCCATTTATATCATAAGTTTACTGCAATGGCTGCACTTAGAGATATAGAAACTAAAATTCCTGATATATGTATGGAATACAAAGTTGGAGAAAATACAGATACCTTAACCGAACAATTTAGGGAATTAATAACTACATTATTTGAGACCTCGGATTTTGATAGATTAGCTGCAGATCTTAACTATTTAAAGGATATTATACAACAATTGATTTCTAGCAACTTAAACAAGGAACAAAACGCAAATATATTATTATGTATTCTTGACGTTTATTCAAAAAATGTGGATATTTTATTGGTATCACCCCCACTTAGGGGGTATTTAAACACATTGGCATTAACAGTTCTTTCAGATGTTAATTTTGGTACTATATTTGAACAACCTTGGACTCATGAATTATTTAATTCTTTTTTAAAAAATTTTTTCAGTTATCAAAATGAACTGCAATGTAATAGACTTTATGAATCATTTATTAGATGCAAAGAATCTTACAATGTTAATAATGTTTTGTTTTACTTTCAATTATTCACAGTGGAACAATTATTCTGCCACGCTATGTATGATAAAATCAACAACTTAGTAGTTTTACTTGGAATTGATCATTTTGACTCTGTAATGAAAAATGAAGATAAACTTATTGATGGTCGTCTTTTTACATATTTTCACCAAATTTCATATTCATTAATTAGAACCGGATCATATGAGCAAGCTTACAGGGATATTTCAATTGCAATGCTGTTAAATCTTGAAACTGTTGATTTATCTGTTTTTAAACTGATGCTAATAGAGCTTGTATACCTTTCATTGATATTGAACATACCCACTCAAAATTTAAATTTAAATATAATAAAGTACAAAAACAAATTGCCACCACGTTTGTTAGATGTGTTTCAAAATTTCTACACATACGATCTGGAATCTTTTGTGTGTAATTTTTCAATTCTGGTTTTACATTTTAGCATAAAGAATCAAGAATTATTACATCAACTATTTACAAATGAATGTTTAAATCATTTAATAAATCAGCTGTTACATAATAAACTTAACTTGCTATCAAAGAAACTTAGTTTTGATGATATGAATGAATTTGAAAGTAATATTAATGAACAGATAATATCAATAAATAAAAAATTTCAGTCGTATGACTTGAAAATTCCAAAATTTAAATACAACAAGAATTTTCAAAAGAAACCAATTGATATCTTTTCAATGTTTGAAGACCAAAAACGGTTGTTGAGTATAACGACTGCTATCTAATGAAATCTCATACTTTTTAAAGTGATTGTTTTCAATTTATAAATCTTTAGTAAATATCTCGTTTTCTATATGTGTATAATAATTATCTACGTCTGTTTAATTGTGACTATTCAAGTTCACCATAAACACCCCTTCTTTTCGTAGTGTCATACTTTCTGACAATACTTTCTTGGCCTTCAACTTGAGAGAATGCAAATCCACGCTGTTTTTTCATCCTATGAACTTGTCTAACTTTTCTAATGGTTTTTTGAAATGACGAAAATTTTGGCCTATGAGTTTGCATTTGAGTTTTTTGCATACTTTGAACAATATGATGAAATTCAGGATTCCATTGTCTTTTATAATATTTGTAAAGAAAATCTCTCATTAAGCACAAAACGGGAACTACAATAATGGTGAACCAAAAAACTGCACTACCGTAAACGTAGGGAACAATTCCAGCATATTCTTTAGAGACATCAACTTTTGGTGCAATGACAGCATACAGTGGAAATGCAATAATCCATAATGCAAACGAGCCAGGTATTGCAATTAACGTAAATTTGGTCCATTGAGAAGAAACTAAAGCAGCTTTACCCAATGAGGTCAATAAACAAACTGTGTATAATGTGACGCCAACCACCCAAATTCCAGCAATTTCACCACTAAAGAAATGATTGCCATATCTATATATACCCGTGACACTAAGATAAATGATAGCACTATGATAAAAACCATTAACGGCCCAAGACCAGAATATCTGAACGTTAAAAAAACGTCTTTCTTGACCAATTTTATAAAGCTGTGGATACTGATTAAGCATATTAGCACTAATATATTGATCAAAAATTCCGATGACAAAAGGTGGTAATGCAACAAAAAGAACATTGTATAATGTTAAGGACCAAGATTCAATAATTGATTGACCGCTGAAACCGTTACTAAAAACAAACCAAAATTGACACATGTACAATGTAATATTCTTATAAAAAGAATAAAGAATTGCAAGTGAAAGTCTTTGATAGGACCAGGCACCATGAACAAGTAATAGTTTCTTCAAGAACTTAAACTGTCCAATTGCAAAATCAGCACTTCTTGACGCTTGCGCACCTTCCATACCGCTTATACCAACCCCGACATGTGCTGCTTGAATCATTGAAACATCGTTAGCACCATCACCAATAGCTAATAATAACGCTTTCTTTTTTTTCTTAACTAATTTAACAACCAACGCTTTTTGTAATGGGGATACCCTACAACAAATAACCGCTTTGCACATTACACCGATTTCCAAAAACATATCTTCTAAATCAGGCTCAAGTGCGTAGCCCAGAGACTTACCATCAATAACCAAGGCTAAACTATTTTTGTCTTCTTCTGAAATTTCATCACCACGTAAAACATTGAGCTTTTCAATCATATTTTCACAAGTATCGTCTTTATTATCCTCATTAATAATAAGTAAGTTCATATCCTCACTTAATAATTTACAACTCATACCAACATTAATGGCCGTCTCTTGTCTATCACCTGTTAAAACCCAAACATTAATACCGGCATCTTGCAAAACAGAAATAGTTTCAGAAACACCATCTTGTAGTTTGTCTTCAATTGCAGTTGCACCCAATAAAAATAAATCCTTTTCGATAAATTCAGCAGCTTTGTCCAATTCATCAGCTCTATTATTCAAACTTAGAGCAGCTTTGTTATAAATCTCGGACCATTGTGAGTATTCTTCTTCTGATATAACTCTAGTTGCAATACATAATGTTCTTAAGCCTTCAACTGCGAACTCCTCCAAATGCTTGGTAGTAGATTCAACAAATTCATTATCAGGAGATAAACGTTCAAAAATTACGGTATCAGCACCTTTGACATATAATCTAATTTTGCCGTCAGGACATCTAAAAAGAGTACTCATTCTTTTTCTGGTTGAATTAAATTCACAAATATTTAATAATTCAAATGTTAAGTCTTCACCGTTTGCAGAAACAATAATAGATGATGGTTTTCTAGTGTGGAATTTATAACCTAACATTGCAGCACCTTCAACTAACGCACCTTCATCAGGAGATGCTGCTTGATATTTAATTGAACCATCATCATGAACCTCAGGAATAACAGTATGACAAACAGATAGTAGCGTCAAAAAACTGTCAATTACATTCTTGGATGGACTATTCATTAAATCCTTTTGCATCTGATCAAAAGTATAATATCCCATTTCAACACCATCTTGAATATTTGGTTCCTTATCCTCAGTAACAGTTTCAATATAACATTTACCAGCAATAGAACACGTTTTAAATTCCATAATATTACGAGTTAATGTACCTGTTTTATCACTGAAAACGTATTCAATTTGACCCAATTCTTCAACCAAGGAAGATGTTCTAACAATTGTTGGAGTATCATTTTCCTCAGAGTATATATCTAAATCAGATGCAATCATATAAGCTTGATAATACTTAATAATTTCAACAGTAACAAAAAGAGAGATTGGAACCAAGTTCGAGAATAAAATCCAATATGTTAAAATATCAAGGAAAAATAAGCCGATCCTGCTGGTACCTTCCATGTAAAGGTAACCAAGATATTTCTTATTAACTTCCAAAGTAATAACATTACCCAAGGAGGAAACAAGAGCTAAAATAATTAAGATTAAAAATAATGCAATAATTTGTAAATTAATAATTCTTTCAACATCGGTTTTTTTAATTGGAGTTGCTGTTGCATTTCTCATTAATTTGGTTTGGTGACCGGTAAAAATAATAATACCTTGAATCCACTGTGTATTCCTTAAACTTGCACCTCTTAAAATTAATTGGTCAGGACTTAAAGAAAATTCTTTCCCATTAAATTCCATTTTACCTTCATAGGTATACAAACTTGAATTTGGTCTTTCACTTGTAATTTTACCCTTTAAACTACTTAAAGCATGTGGATCAATCAAATGAACAGTTTCCTTTCTTGGCTGTTTAATTTTTAAATTAGTTTCACCATCTAAATTAGCTGTTTCAATATAACATAAACCATCAGGCTCAGAAGAATTCAACAAAATTAAATCAGCAGGTAATGATTCACCATTTCTTATTTTAACTATATCACCAACTTTGACATTAATCCATTTTTTTTCATGATATTGCCCAGTGTTGGAATTTAAAATTAAAACTTTTGATTGATTTAGTTCATTATCTGAAGAATTTCTTTTAATATCTTCAGACATTTCTTTAACAGCAGAAACAAGTAAAACAATTAATAATGTAGCAATAGTAGTGTATCTATTTGTTGGAGTAACACCAGGTACTTGTTGGATGCAAGAAGTGAATAAAAAGAATAAATTGGCATATTTTGAAAATTGTTCAAACAAGAATTTTGGTAAAAAAGTGAAAGCATTATATTTAGTTGTACTGATATGATTTGAAGAAAAATTCGATTTACCATTTTCATGTGAATCGTTCAAGTAAATTAATCTTGGACCTTGGTCAATTTCAGTAGACTTTTTACCCCAAAATTTAAACCTTCTAATATCGAAGATATTTAAATCTACAGGTCCAGATTGCGTTTGCTCAGCTGCAGTTCTGTTATCATGCATCAAATCATCATATTGATTATCTATGTATCCGGATTCCATTTCATTAACATTGTTGTAATTGTTCAAACCAAGAGTACCTTTTAAATTGTTATAAATATTTCTCAATCCTGAATCATTCTGGGGGATATTCATATCATTAAGAGATACTTCATATGGATTAGATATAGCAGCATTTCTGTCATTAATAATTGTATCATCTATATCAGAGAAAGTATCTGTTGATTGATTTCTACGAGACAAATTTGAATTATCAAATGGATTTTCATTTTTTAATGATTTATAATTTGTAGAGGATTCACCCAATCCAAACACGTCATCAAAACTATCCAGTTCATTGATCTGATTGGTATCTGAAAATGGATCCAATGCATTAATAATAGCGTTTGACGATTTAGTTTTTGAATTTGAATTGCTAACTGTTATATTATTAGAATCATATGGGTTATTTTTTCCATGATCACCTAAAAGATCAAACGAATCATCATTATCATCATCTGCAACGATGAATTTGTTACCATAACTCATTGTATGGCTAGGTCTATAAGCTAAACTAAGAGCTATACAATGTGCCTCAATTAGGAAAACAAAAAGTTAAGTACACGGTATGGTTTGTTATTAAAGGCGCAAAAACTTACGCCTCAAATTGGTTGACAACAACAACCATTTTATAAATTAAACTGAAACGTTAAAGATTAAGATTTATTTTTTAAGTCAACTATATAATACTAAATAAACATTAGATTTAAGCTTGAAGAGTAACTCTACCCTTAGGGTTGGTGACCTTGACACCGATAGCCTTTGCTCTGGATAAGATTTCAACTCTGTTCTTTGCAGAAACATTGTGAGCAATTTCAGCAGCGTAAGTTTCAGTGTGTAATAATAAAACTTCTAAGTCCTTTAAGTTGGAGACAACGAAAGCCTTCTTACCGTCTGGTCTTAAGAACTTGGTCTTCTTGTTAGAACCGTAACCGATCTTTGGAGCAGAAATGGTACCTCTGAATCTTCTTCTGACACAAGAATCAATACCCTTTTGAAGTCTCCAGCTTTCACCAACTCTGTGGTATCTGTCATGGTGATGTCTCTTGAACTTCTTGGTGTGCTTCTTGACAATCTTAGCGTTCAATTGTGGAGCCATCTGTAAATAATAAAAATAGAAAAAAATTGTTAGTAAACTGTTTTTAAAATAACTTCAGATTCAGAAAATAAATTGTTGCAGTATTAAAATCTTTAATTTTATTCGAAATCAATGTTCATAGTTCTCATGAAAAATTTTATCCAATAAAGTTGACTCAAACAGAACATAACTACATTTACTCCATAGAATAAATCAAACTGAAATAAATTCCAAATATCATTTTGGATCTTTTGTCAGGTTAGCATGTTGAGAAAATCTTTTTTTTTGGGATGTATCAATCTACAATATCAATGTTCAAATTCAAAACTTTATATGTAGCAGCATCAATAAGAATAATAAAAATAATAAAAATGCAAAGATCTTCTAGATACATCTCTTTATTTCTTTTGATTATTAAATATCTTGCTGTTTCTCTCTATGTACTGTTGTGTTTGAAAATAACTTCACATAACTATTTTTTTGAAACCTTTGAAACCTTTTAAAACTTTGAAAACTTTAAAAATTTGCTAGATGCAACAATATATTTTAACACATCTGGTAATAATCACAATATTGTAATGCTGAAGGGTGTACATACTGTTGATGTCGTTTGATGATTGAATTAGAAGTTCTATGAATCACATATTCAATTATCATTTAACACTAGTATGAAAAA
Organism: Pichia awuae; assembly: GCA_030563725.1. NCBI lineage: Eukaryota > Fungi > Ascomycota > Pichiomycetes > Pichiales > Pichiaceae > Pichia > Pichia awuae. Next base: position 287,318 of record JAJMJV010000011.1, read on the forward strand.
TTCGATACTGGCATTCCACAGTCCCCCTCGCGGTCTGAGTCGCCGAGTGAGAATTGTGACAGAAGCGGAAAGTAGTGACTGCGTTTAAAAACGCGTCCCAAAAAGGAAATTTTAGAAATACTAGCACCCCAGACACCGCACGCCAAAAAGTTTTAAAAGACATCACTGTGGGCACGTGATTGTAAAAAAAAGGTTTGACCAGAGCACGTGATCCGGCTCGAACGAGTTTCCTTGCATCATGAATTTGTATATGATAGATAATAAGTAAGTATCGTTTCAATAAAGACCGCAAACACGAAATATTTTTAGTAAGGTATACGCTGATCAAGATATAAGTGTACGGAAGTGTACGGAATCATTTAGCTTTGTAGATCTCAATACAAATACTATGTCAGAAAAACTACCCAGCACAGTTGGTTCGAACTTCTATTTCATTACCCCAGAACAAGATACCATAGCCCCTTTACAACCAAGTTTGCACGATGACGTGATACGATTGTATGAAATACAGGAACTCGCCAATGCTTTATCAAGAACCAATCCTGATGGTTCGAAAGGTGTGAAATTGAGAAAATCGTACAAATCTCATATAGCCGATTTACCTGGTAAGCATTTCATCCCCACGGAAGATAAATCATTCACAGAGATTTGTCTAATGCCTGAAAACCCGGATTTCACAAAGCCTGAAATCAAGCCTTTTGACATGGATTATTTGGGAAAAGTTATAAATATGGAAAAAACAGGCCCTAATGGAGTTCCGGGATTCGACTCAAATAAATTAGCTCTAGCTTCTGTCGATTCGATTGATCAGAAGAAGGAAAAGAAACGTAAACCTTCTTCTCCCCCAGAACAAATCCAAAGACCAGAGCTTAAGAAAAGACATGTTCAAGTTAAGTTTTGATTATACACTCAATAATTGCTTCCAAACTTTGCAAATTTGGCATGACTTATTTATAAATTTCTTTACTATATAAACAAATAAAATAAAATAACATAAAATAACATAATTTTACAAAATCTATTTATTTTGATATCAATTTTCTGATTTTGTTCTGGCGTCTATGTCGTTTATAAACAAATAGTTTATTTTTTAATAGTGTACCGGTCTGTTTTAATAGAGTTTTAATAATATGTTTCTTTATGGAATTGATAACATCAAAACTCGTCCATAATTTTTTATCAATAGTAAATCTTGGGACTGTTAAATTTAAATCATTTACATTAATTAATCTCAATTTACCCTTACCAGCTAGAGTGACATTTAAAAGTAAAGGTTCCAAAACAAATTTTTCAATAATAAAGTACTTTTTAGCTTTCTGTGAGATCTTCATCAAGACATCTGGGTCTATTTCACCTTCCCCAGAATCAGCTTTTATACCCAAGTTCAGTAAATTTTCAACTGCAGTAGTTGTGCTAATAATCTTATCCGCAATAATCTGTTTATTTAATTTACCAGAATATGATAAGCTAACACTAGTAACAGCCCTGGAATTATTAGATATACTTGATGTTGCACTAGTTATTTTTTGTAAGGAATTCTTACTTATAATACTACGCAATTCATCCGAATCACTAGAATCAAAATAAGAAGTTAAACCATTAATGGCTTTGCCCGCTAAACTATTCACATTATTACTACTTTTATTCTTATCACTTGATGTAATTTGAATCTTAGGTATCACTGAATTATCGATAATAGCTTGTTCATTTTTATTTTCAACACTCTGATCATCAGTAAATATACTATTGGTAGAAGAAAGAGTTCCACTATTCATCAAATATGAATTATTTCTTGGCTCTTGCTCATCAATTTCATGAATATTTTCCTGTGTACGATCCCTTTGATTTTCAAAATCACCATCGAAATACTCCTCATCAGTGGTGGTACCATCATCTTTTTTATATTTAATTTCATCAGGAAAAAAGAAATGCATTAATTTAATACCTGTCTTATCTTCTATACAGACTTTCAGTGGATAGCAAGAAACTTGCACATTTTTAATATTTGCCATACCATTTTTTCTTTCACCAAGCTCCCATCTACATTTAATCAATTCTTTAGTTTCTTGCCGGTTATGTTGCCATTTGGATCCTTTATATTCAAATGACGTCAATAATTCTGGAAATAAAATATCATAATCTTTATTTAATATTTTGATTCCACCAATTAAAACTTCATTGATTGACGATTTATCTAACATTTCTAATCTCGAAAATGATCCATCAACTAAACTGCAACTCAAAAAAGTATCATTTTCTTCAACAAACTCAATATCGATATCACTTGCTTTAATAACCCATTCCATAAAACATTTGTCGTTATTCTCATCATTTTTTGGATTAATATTCATGTTAATAATTTTTGTTAATAGTAGAGAATTTGAAAATATTTTAGAGATTTTTTTATGAATAAATTTATCAACATCTGAAAAATCTTCATAATTTGACTTAAGTGCCGCTAACGATTGCTGAATAGTCAATAGCGTATAGACATCACTACACATAGTCTCTAATTTGTCAAACATAATCATTTTATCCTGATCCGCAGTAGCAATCGAAACAGCCTGGGTCATTTCTGCAAATGCTTTTTGTTGAGGTGATGAATAAACCATTACCTTTTGAATGATCTTAAAAAATGATAAGTATGTTTCTGAGTCAATTTTAGTCTTAAATTTTGGAATATTCAAATATAATTTGTTTCTTGAGTTATCTCCACCACTATAATTATTTGAAGACTTCTCAAAAACAAAATAAATTAAAACATCAGATAAAATAGTTCTTCCACTAACAAAACTCTCTGGTTCACTACCATCTAGAAATGGAGGCCATGATTTTCTACTTCCATAACTCACAGTTGTTTTATTCAAACAATCATAATCCTTTCTTGAAATGACCATTAAATCAGCATCTTCAAAGATAGCACCAAACCTTTGTGCATGTTCAAAAGATTTAACCCATCTATACCAATCAGTATCCCTCAAGGATACAATTTCAATTTCATTATGCTGAGTTCTAAATAAAATTAAATGATCTAGGTTTGGATCAACCATGATTTGAACTTGAACATCATCTAACCGAATTAAAAAATCATCTACTGGAATAACTTTTTTGACAAATCCTTCAACATTTCTCATAGCTTGACTAAATTCTTCAGAATTTGAAATATCAAAACCTGGCATCCTTGATCCTGTACTGTTATCACCATCATTTACACCATCATCTTCAACATCACCTTTACCACGATTATCATGACCATGATCAGATTCAATATCATCATCACGATCATCATCGGTTTCTTCTTTTAAACTCTCTCCCTCTTCGTTAGCCTCCTTAATGTTTTGCATGATTTGAGATCTAGCCTTGTAAGATGTACTATAAATATAAGCTGCTCTAAAACTCAATTCAGCTAAATATTCAAATAATAAGTTTCTAATATTACAATACCATTTCATTTTCAGACCATCAATATCAAATATATGATTGAAGGATTTATCTGGGAAAAAATCAATATCAATAATACAATCATGGGATTCTTCGTCTCCAAATTTATTTTTGGTTATTTTCTTATTCATCCAGTAACAAAAATGAGATGCATAAAAAACAGGAAAAATTTGTCCTTCAACATCACAATTTCGTAACGATTGCAAATCAACTTCATTAAAATCATCAATCGCAATCCAATCCTCATCATTATCAAATATCTCAAATCTGTGCCTTGGTTCTTCGTTGTATTTAGTTTCATCAAATTTGAGACCAATAATCCTCAAATCAATATCTTGAATTTCAACTTTACCAATGTAAAAAGCCATTTTTAAAATGTTTAGATCCTTATTCAAAAAATTAATATGTTTAACCATTTTTTCTTTTCGTTCATGCAAATCACATTTAAAACTGGAAATCTTGGCTTTTAATCCAATTGACGTAAAATTATCAGGTTTGGCTAAATCAATCCTGTAACCATGGTAAATGTATAATGGTTCAATGTCAAACATAAATTTAAAAGTCATCAGATGTGCGCCCAGTTCCACAGATTCAGTTCTCGAACCCCATAAAGGGCCATTCCTGATAGGTAATGCAATATCATCACTAAAACGTTTAAACCACCTTATAAATTGAAATATAGCTCTTGGTGATAACCTTAATATATTATTAGTAGAGTTCCTTGATGTCAAATTTAAAGCCATATGAATATAATCAGATCTAAACCCTTTAAAAGAGTCATAATTGGTACGATCATCGACATATTCAGGTGCTTTCATTACATTTTCAAAATGAGATTTGAAATCACTTGTAATCTTTCCATCACTCAACTTTCTTTGAAATACCATTGAAATTTTCAATTCAAGATCACCACTCAAACAAATATTCTTAGTTTTAAATTTACTCTCTATAGTAGCATCAATGAAATTTTTACTTCCTGAAATCTCATTAGAATAAGAATCTATATTGAGGTAGGAACCATACATAGACGTCAACAGAGAGCCTGCACTTTGGGAGGACAGAAATATTAAATTTTTTGAACACCAGCATGGTAATGGCTCAGCCAAATGATTAGGAATACCAAAAATAATATTATTTGCTTTAAAAATAAAATAATCTCTTTCTAATTCTCTATCTGGGTCGTTAATTGACCACCTAATATTATCCCTGAATACTAAAGAAAAACCCGCAGAGTATGTTAGAATTTTATACGGATCATAAGAGTTTAATATATTAATTTTAACCTCAGAGTCAGCGTTAACCCATTTGATTTTGACGTAACCATGCATTATATTCCTTAATTTATCCCATGTTCCTAACTTCGGGCTTGGATCTTTGGTGACCTTACTAAATGTATCAAAACAAATGTTCAATTGACGCATAACAGCTTGATAACTGCTAGACCAAGTAACAGTAGTTGCATTATCCGTATTAATTTCACAATTTATTTCATAATAAGTCTTCACAGACGTAACAGTCTTTGGTGCCATATAAGAATAAAGAAAATCTAGTTTATTTCCTTTTTCCATATGAGAAAACACAGGAATATACATATACCAATATTCTGTATCTGATTGAGGAAGTTGTTCGGCAATAACAAGTGTTGATTTCAGAACAAAACTATCTTTCCATCTTTCGCCATCCTTAGAATTTGGAACATACACCATAGGTAATGGAAAATCTCTTAGATGCATTCTAACTTCAGATGCTCTCACTGTAAGTTTCATTGGCACAACTTTGTCCCATGCTGTATCTTTTGGGACACCTTTACCAACACGATGTAAAAAATTATGAACATCACTTCCATCGGCTTCAAATTTAGGTGGGGAAACTGAGACAAAAAGGTCTTCAAATAATAATGTCATTAACGGGGGTATATCATTAAAATCCACTATTTTTTCATTGAACCTTGGAGTAACTAATAACTTGGAAATAATGTTATTACCTAAAAATTCTGTATTGATTTCAACAATCTGTTTTCTCTTAATTTTAAACTCATCAACAATTCTAATCCAAGATTTAGACATATTAACTTTAAGTTTATGCAGCGATTTATAACAATCTTTTAGTATCTGTTTTAAATTGTTATCTTCAATGAGAATTTCATCACTTGATCTAATATTTTCCATATTGTCTAAATAATAATCGAATTGTTCATTCAATTTAATATCAATAACACCTTCTATTACCTTACTTTTTAGAGATTTTAACATATTTTCGAAGAGGTTTCGTTTTTCTAATCTGCTTTTCTGCTCCATATAACCAAGTTGATAAATCATACCCAAATCTGCTTCAAATGGATCATCGTCTAAAACAAACATTGAAGAATCGGATTTCAAAGTCATCTTTGGTAAACCAATTACACCACTTGATTTAATTTTATCCTTTAAATTATTGTGTCCAGTCTTAATAACTGTGACAAACTTTTTGGTCAATTTTATGGTTGAAACAATAGCATCAAATAAGGAATGAACAACAAAATTAGATGGAACAGATATCTTAATATGTTTATTAAACAATAAAATTTTTGGAAGTTTGTGATCTTTCTTTGGTAGTTTAATGATAGCTTTTGTATTATCAAGCATTAAAAGCTTACTAAAAAAATTAAAAGTTGGATCTTTTTTAACAGATAGTCTCATCAATTTTTTCTGCAAAATAATCGTATTATCTGAACAGAAACCTTCCAAAGAATACACATCTAATATTAAAGTGAACGACTCAGGCATCAACATTTTAACCTGAATTTCTTTAACATGCCATTTAATGTTAACGAGTCCAAACATAGTTGAACTTTCCTTAGAATGTGAGTGTGAATGAAAACTCTTGCTTAGTCTCTTAGAATGATCAAGTTGCTGAAATATTTTATGATTATGGTAAAAAAATGCATTGGATAATAATGAAATTGAAGAAAAAAGTGTGAAATGAGATGTTACATTATGATCAACTATTATGTTATCAACAACAGTTGAAACTTCAAATAAATTCTTTTTTAAGCAATGTAACGTTGCATTGATATCAGGGATGGATAATATTTTTGCAGAATTTACACATTCTGATATAGGATCATATGTTTTCGTATCAATTTGAATAGAAAGCACACTACCATTGGCAATCCAGAAAACATCATCCATAGAAATACTATTTGTAGAATGCTGAGTAGAATTATCATCAATATCATTTTCAATAGCCTTTGAAGAAAGTTGAAATTTGAGCTTACGAATTTTGAAGTTGACACGTGAAGGGGCTACAGGTTTATCATCTTCAATAATATTTTGATCATTTTTTTCATTCAACAAATCAGAAGGTGAATTGAATAATGATTTTGAACCGACAGCAATTTTGAGGTTTGATATTTCAACAGAACATTTAGAAAACCATATTGGAAGCTCTCTAAATAGTGATTGTAAATCTTGCTTTTTTTTGGGTTCTTCCAAATTGTTGTTAGAGCTCATTTTAGATGCCCGGAAAATCATTAAGTAATACATTAAAGAATTAAGAACAATACTTGAACCATTTAAAACCTGAATTTTGGTTAGATCAATTGATATATGACTTAAAGTTAATGATAATTTAACATCATCAAGTTTAAATACTTGAAAATTTGTTTTAAACGATAAATCTTTAAGTGTTGCAATTGGAGTAGATGAATTGTTCAAGTTATTTCTTTGATATATCAACGATACTTCTGGAATATCCGCCCTAAAAGATGTTTTGAAACTTCTTACTTGAGTATTTAGATTAAGTTGTAGACCAATCAAGGAAGGTTGCAAAACAAGCAAATGAACATCTCTGCCACGTTTGATATCATTTTCTGATTTGATTAAAATAACTGGATTCTCTATCAATACTTTGGCTCCAATTCGAGGACAAGTTTCCATTATAACATCAATGTTATTTTTAATTACTTTCTTGTCATCATCAGTTAATGTATTATTATTTTTATTTGCTAAACTTTCGCCATCTTTCTGTTGAATTATTTCGTTATATACTTTAATTAAAAGTGCAAGCTGCTCAGTACTTATATCAAATGTTGGATTTGCAACAGTCAATTGCAAAATCATTATTGTCTGGATATGCTTAAAACTTTCTTGAATATAATTGTTAAAAACAACTCTCAAAATATTAACCATTATTGTTGATTCCATGGTTAACAATAGGTTAGGTATGGATAATATATCAAAAGTTTTCAATTTACCAGAATAATGTGAGATTTTTGAACAATCTAAAGTTAATTTAAAATTACCTAAACTAAATATCCATTGAATAGGGAAGGAATCTTTCACAAATTTCAAACTAAAACCCACTTGGTTAGGGTTAATAACACCAGCATTTAATGAAAATGAATCCATCTTCGCAGAAGCAAACAAGACACCATCTAAAGAACTATCAACAGGATTAACCAAGAAATTGTTTATGACATTTTGGTTAGTGACTGGAATTTCAGTAATTTTGATAGATTGAAAATGAAAGCTTGTTCTTTTCATGAGACGATATACCAAGCTGTAGAAATAAAGTTTATATTTTGAAAGTTTTGTAACACCAGACGATGAATTGGAAATACCATTTTTATCAATTTTAAATGATGGGATCCAAGAATTAATGAGTTTAAGAGCATAAAGAACTGAAATATCCGTCCCTGAGAGATTAAAAATCGGCTCAAAATTTATAAAATCACCAGTATCTGGAGAAACAATAACTTTTAATGACACAATACATTGATCAAAAAACTTGGACAATACTTTATTATCATTGATATTGTGCATATACATATTTTCTAGCTGAATAGAAGACAGAAAAACATAATTTGTGTTTGCATTATTGTTTTGTAAAAACAGATTTTTAGTATCTGAGTTTTTGATATCTGCTTGACCCACAATCTTTGCACAAGTGATTGAAAAATCATGAATAACTTGAATTTTAGTGTTTGAAACTTCAAAGGATGTTTGAGGTAAAAATCTAATGATGAATTTAATCAGTCGTTTCCATCTATTGTTTTTCAATCGAAGAGAAACAGGGGATTCAGGCTCGAAATTCTTGTCATTGAATTCTCCATCATAAGAATCATCACTGCCAATACGCCGTTTATGATGTTTTTTAGACTCTTGTGTAGTTTCAGCAGCATCATCTGTATCATAGAGTTGAAGCTTTTGTAAATATATCGTTAAATCCGATATGCACAACTTGACATATTTTTTCTTATTGAAGAATACTGATAAATCTAGTTTGATCTGATAGACACTGAGACATATATCTTCTATATGATCAGTATCAATATTAGCAGCTGAAACATATTGAAGACCATAAATAGATAACGTGAATGGATTGATGTATGAAAAAGTTACCCCAAAAAGTAGATAAATTGTGAATTTGAGTGAAAAATGTATCAGTAATGCAATTGAACCTACTACCAGCAAGACCGGATGCAATAGTAGCACCATCACTCTGGAAATTGTGATATTGGAAGATAAAGACACACTGTTGTACTTGTCATTGTCTCCCTATCCCTTTTAGCTGCCGAAGAGGAGCCATCTCATGCGCAGACAGGCACACGTGACCATGCCAGCGCTTTTATTTTTCTTGAGCTTTTTCGTCGTTGAAAGAGTTATGTTGAAAAATTTTAGAAAGGTCAAGGGATATAATTTTATTTTCCTTTTGGCAGGGAAGACACCGATTAGTTAACCACTTTCAGATATATAAAGACAAAGATGGCTCCTAAAAACATTAAGATGGATTTATCGTCCTTTTTGGCAGATGACGCCTTTGGTGGATCAGCCGATTCATGGGCGGATGATTTTGATCCAACCATGTTACAAAACAATAGTGCATCTGTTGATATCGGTTTTGAATTACCATCTCAAGAATCCGCTATTCCAGAAAACCCTCCATATACCGCAAGAATTGCATCATTCCCACAACAAACCACCGAAGATGATATCAGAGATTTCTTTTGGAATGGTTTAGCATTAATCGAACAAGATGTTGAAGATTTCTATTGTCCAAAAGATCATGATGGATCATTAAAGAATTTTGCATTTATTACTTTTTCCACTAGAGAATTATTAGTTGATGCATTAACATTAAATGATAAACCAATCCATGGCAAAGCAGTCTATGTTTCTGTTGCAAAACCTTCAAAGAATCAAAGAGCACCAAGAGGTGGTAACAGATACGGTTCAAATGGCCGTTATGAAGAAGATATTTCATTAGAATGGGGCTCAGCAAGAGGTTCCAGATCTGCAAGAGAACCAAGAGAACCAAGGGAAAGAAGAGCCTTTGCAGACGAATCCTCATTTGAATGGGGTGCAGCAAGAGGTTCCATGAAACAAGCAGAACCACAAGAAAGATCATTCAGAGGTCCACCAAGAGAAAGAAAGCCAGTCAGCGACGATTCATCATTTGAATGGGGTGCAGCAAGAGGTTCCATGAAACAAGCAGAACCACAAGAAAGATCATTCAGAGGTCCACCAAGAGAAAGAAAGCCAGTCAGCGACGATTCATCATTTGAATGGGGTGCAGCAAGAGGTTCCATGAAACAAGCAGAACCACAAGAAAGATCATTCAGAGGTCCACCAAGAGAAAGAAAGCCAGTCAGCGACGATTCATCATTTGAATGGGGTGCAGCAAGAGGTTCCATGAAACAAGCAGAACCACAAGAAAGATCATTCAGAGGTCCACCAAGAGAAAGAAAGCCAGCTTCTGACGATTCATCATTTGAATGGGGTGCAGCAAGAGGTTCCATGAAACAGCCTGAAGTCAAGAAATTCACTCCAAAACCAAAGACTGATGATTTTGAATGGGGTGCAAGAGGTTCAATGTTAAAAAAGGAAACTACAAAGCCAGCTCCAACTCCAGCAAAGAATGAACAACCAATCGATGGCCCAAAAAAATCTATATTCAGTGTTTTACAAACAGACGATGATCACGAGGAAGAACAAGAAGAATCTAAAATCCCTTCATCTTCAGATGATAACATCGTAAAAGCTACTTCCGAGTTATCATTACAAGAAGAAGATGGTTGGACTATTCAGAAATAAAGTTGTTGATTTTATATCATATTTTCTAAAATTCTCATTAATTCATTTATGTTGTTTTTCATTTCCACTTTTTGCTCATTTAGATCCTTCATATTTTTGTCTTTTTGTATTCTTTCATGTCTATATAATACATATATATTATCTTTTTTATTTGCCATAATTTCGTTTTATTCAACATCTTAGTACACTTTACTACATGCATTTCATTGTTTGCTTTACTTCATACAATATCTGTCTTTCTAACTTAATTTCTAAGCATTTCCATCTCCCAAATGTTATCTAGATCTACATAAAGAGAAAGCAATGTAAAACATGCCGTGAGTTAAAACATAAGTTGCGCGCACGTGACTTTGGCGTATATAGAAACCCTATTTGAAAAACCCTCTCAGAAATTTTTCACGCAAAAAAAAGTTTTGTGTTTCAGCGAACTGTTAAAACTTTTGGAATTTGAAGTTAGTTGCAGTGTATTTTCTTTTACTTCTCCTTTAGACAGGCCTAGGCTATAGATAGATTAACATATTAACATCTTAATACAAAATGGGTAGAATGCACAGTAGCGTATGTGTCTTTTATTGAAATTGAAGAAAAAAGAGTTGGAATACGCAAGAAGCATGGTCTGATTCGGTAGATTTTATCATTAATTGAATCCCTTGAAACATTTTTCATAGAAGCATGACTGTTGAACTTCTAAAGTTTAGAAGCAGAAAAATATAAAATAGTACAGTGATTTCTTTACCAAGTGATGTTGAAAGATAATAACTGGAATTTTTTTTAGTATGAGAATAGTTTTTAAAATTTTTTTCATATGTTTTTTGCAGTCTGTTTCGATGTTTTAACATTACTTTTAGTGCATTAAAATCAAATTATGCTGATTAGAACCAGTTTGTTAGTATTGTAAACTCAAAGGTTAAGTTGTTTAATATTCATTTTACTAACATTTTTTTTTACGTTTCTTTTTACAGGGTAAGGGTATGTCTTCATCATCCCTTCCATATTCCAGATCTGTTCCATCATGGTTCAAGGCTTCTTCTGAAGAAGTTGTTGATCAAATCATCAAGTACGCAAGAAAGGGTATGACCCCATCTCAAATTGGTGTTCTTTTAAGAGATGCTCACGGTGTCAACCAAGCAAAGATTGTCACTGGTAACAAGATCATGAGAATCTTAAAGTCCAACGGTTTAGCTCCAGAATTACCAGAAGATTTATACTTTTTAATTAAGAAGGCTGTTGCAGTCAGAAAGCACCTTGAAAGAAACAGAAAGGATAAGGACTCTAAATTCAGATTAATTTTAATCGAATCTAGAATTCACAGATTAGCAAGATACTACAGAACCGTTTCTGTTTTACCACCAACCTGGAAGTTCGAATCTGCTACTGCTTCTGCTTTAGTTAACTAAGTTAGTTGTTTTTTTATGTCATTTATATTTACTATTTATAACCTAATCAAACTCTAATGTTGGTATCTAATTTTTTTCAAATCAATGCTTTTAATTAATAAAATTTATATATATATAATACATGCTATAACGTTAGGTGATTTATCATCTTAATCTTGTGGTTTAAAAACCTTGTAAACTTCGTCCTTGTATTTAAATGGAATACTTGAAAAGTCTAGCAGACCCAATTTTTCAATTTTCGTATTGTCATCCAATTCTGCATCTTTTATTTCATGACGGTATATGTCATTAATATCTACAAATTTTCCAAACGTGATGTCTTCTACTACGACTCTAACCTTATCACTATCAATTAAACCAGTATTGATAGATCTCTCATCATCGATGGGTTCTCCTTCTTCTTCTTTTTCATCTTCAGAATCACTGCTATCATTTAAACCAATCTTTGGAACTTCAATCTGTACATCATTCATCATCCCCAATGTATCATTTAGAGAAATTTGCGAGTCATCAATTTTCAATCCACCACTTTTGTTGATCATATCAACTAACATTTCTTTTAACTGACCGCATGTATCTTTTTTGGAAACACCTAGGAAATATGTGCTTGCCTGTCTTTTGGCCTTTATAAACACCAAGTTTGCAGTTTCTTTCTTTGGTGGCATGTTCTTGTTGAAAAGAAACAAATGGTTGTACTGTGCTTAAATAATTTCAATTTCGCAATATACCTTTCCCAAATTAGAAAAATTGTACTCATCATCAATCTTTTTTTTTGGCTTATCAGACAGCCTTTTTAAAGATCAGATGTTATAAAGCAACACACCTTAAAGGGTATTTTGGCCAGCGACATAGCGTTTAAATGGAGTCAACAGCTTATACGTTTGGTAGTTTAGGTACAACTATTGTATTTGCTTTAGTAATTGCAGTTGCAGGGTCTGTTTTTTCCGGACTAGCATTAATAAGCACAAAATATACAATTAGGCACAATCTTGGAATTTATGATCCTATTCTAAAATCTAAAGGCAGATACTCAGCAGCTTGGAATGCAGATATTCCTACACTCACATTTCATTCATATGTTATTTATCGTGGCTCAACTTATTTCATGTTTGGTAATGCCAATGCGATGGGCCGAAGAGTGAAGGTCAAAAAGCTAGATGTTTTAACTGCAAGTCAATTGGATGACATTTTTCCGTTGAAGAGTTATAAACAATGGATGAATGATGGAAAAGAATCAATTCAGATATTAAACAAGGATAAAGTGGGATATAAAGAGAATTTCGAGGCTAGTTCAATAATTGAAGTTCTTCCAAGTAAAACAGGGGAAGAACCAGAAGTGATTGAAATAAATGAACAAGACATAACGGACATGCTTCCAAACAAGGATATTGAATATACTACCTTATTATCATCTATTCATATTGAGAAAACAGATAATTCACGCATGTTGGAGAGTGAAAAGCATTTCACGTCTGGAATATGTGCAATTTGTATTGAAGATTTGGAAGATGATGACAGTGTCAGAGGATTACTTTGTGGTCATGTTTTTCATGCAACTTGTATTGATCCTTGGCTTACAAAAAGAAAAGGCTGTTGCCCAACATGTAAAAAAGATCTTTACATGGAGGTTAATAATATGGACACTCCAATAGAGGATCAACAAAATGAAGACACCCAACAACAAACAACAATCCAGCGTTCCTTTCACTTTGATTTGATGGAACTGATTACACTTCCTAGCGGCTCAAGAGATTTTGACGATATAGATGAAATCTTTAATATTAACGAAGATAATATATTTTCATATTTCATAATTCTAATTATTACAAAACTTGAAGCACAAACATTGCTAGTTGCATTACTTTATTTAAGAAATAACAACATTCCAGTGATAACTACTTTAGATCCTGATGAGCTTGAAGATGCTGGTATAGATATAAGTATTGAAAATACTGACCAAACAATTGCACAACATTATGCTGATAAAATAGCTGAAATTTTTAATCAACCGAATGACGAACAGTCTGAAGCTTCAGACACCCCACCAGTGCCAGACATCGCTAAACTCAACCCTCAAATAAAACGTATAGTGGAACATACTCCATCTTTATTTGACCCTTCAGATCTAATAGATTTAGATTACGAGGCTTGGAAAGAAACCAAAAAAATGAGAAGAGGCCCCAAATTAGTGATTTACAAGCTAACCGGGGTCTCTAAAATGGACCTGTACTACCACAATGTTCTTAAAATATACAGAAAGCGACAATATTCACGAATAAATGGCGTGCGGCCAACAGCAGCACAAACGTAATTACATCTTATTGCTTTAATGTAGTTCTTTAATATATATAATTGATACAAAGATAAATAATTAATTTTCAATTTCTGCTTTTAAATTAGGTATATCTTCTTCATCTGTACATTCCAACCACAAATTGCAACCAATATCTCTTTTGAATAATTCGACTGCTCCAGCATATAACATTTTGGCTTCACTTTTTGCAGCATCTGGTCTCCAGTAAACTCCAACAAGTGGTGAAACGTATCTTCCGTCGGATTTAGTGTAACCATAATTCATCAGCACATATGCTGGTACATGGTCTGATAGTTCATCGATGAGTGTATTGATAGACGATAATTCCAATGATTCCTCAAGAACTAATTCTTGCTGTTTATTTATTTTATAAATTTGGGCAGGTATGATTTTGCTTGACTCTTTAATTTGAGTCAAACGAAACTTACGTAATTGCTGTTTTGTTTCTAATGGAATTGTGCATATTGTTCCTGACATTGTTGTACAAGGAAGAAAAAGATTACAAGGTAGAAAAAGATTACAAGGTTTCTAGCTATAGCCATGGTCTGATATCATGTTAAAGACGATCGACTAATTTTATCGCAGCGATAATAGATAATAATTTGCACCTATTAAAGTTATAAAAATCAAGTTATATATAATATAACATATACAAGAACATATACGCATATATTTATATTATTGAATTATTTGTTTATTTGTTTATTTGATTATTTGATTATTTGATTATTTGATTATTTGATTATTTGATTATTTGATTATTTGATTATTTGATTATTTGATTATTTAATTATTGAATTGTTTAATTATTTAAACCAGCCAATTCTGCTTCTTCATCCGCAGTTTTTCTTTGTTTTAACACCAATTCATGACCGGTAATTCTTTGATAGATATTCTTGATATCATCAGTGGTAGTTTCAAAATGTGATGATGGATCATAAGATTTGGAAAGATAAATGTTATCAGTTGAGCCATCAGATAAAGGTTCATAAATTTCAGCAATACCCATTAAAATATCTTTAGTTGGTCCAATTATTTTAAATGCATGCTCTAATTCTAAATGTGGCTTGTCAGTTTCAATGATTGTTGAAATAATTGCTAAATAATGACCCTTAGAACAAACATTGTGTGCACTTGATAAAACAGCAATATAAATATCATTTTTACGATTAACTTGGTTTTGAGGAATGATAATTTGAGCAGAATCTGCATCATTCGTGTTTGGAATTGGATGATCTAAAATACACATGGCCCTGATAACTTTTTGGCCTGTTGGTTTAACCTTTTCAGGAAAATAAGTTGGATCGGCAATAACCAATGGGGCTTTAGCAATCCCTTCTTTAGTTTTCACTCCTGTAAATTTACCAGCATCATCATAGAATATTTCATCAATTGGAGTGTCTAGCATAAAAGTACCACCATAAATGGCAGATAGTCTTGCAAAACCCTGAGGTAGTTCACCTAATCCATATAATGGATAAATGTATGGAGACTTACCATATCTTGCAACAGATGTAACATAAAGCATAATTCTGTCATATGTATCTCTGGCAGGTTGAGTCAAATAATCATCATTTGGATGTAATGCCATAGCATGTCCTATAAAATCTTTAGTACCTCTTTCCAAACCATATTTATAGTATATTTCATCCATTGTATTTTTGTCTAAATTAAGACCATGATGTGTTGAAGGTTCGTCTTCTTTATAATTTGCAATAAATTCTAAGAAGTTCTTCATTCTTCTCTTTTCAAAGAATCCCATCAATGGCGAAGATATTGCTTCCATTTGGGTTGATGGAACTTTTGCAATTTTACCACTTCTATAAACATATGAGCCAGAAATTTGCTTGAATTCCATATATCTTGTAACATCAGTATGCGCCAAAATATTAGTCAATTCACCTGTTGACATCAGGAATTTTGGAATTAAATCAACACACCAATCTCTATCTTTACCAAATTGCTCTTCGTATTCTTTCTTTGGTTTAAATTTCTTATATAATTGTGTTAAATTTAGTGATGCACTTTCACCACCATAGTAATCTTGACGATCAATATGTAAAACTTTTTTACCTTCAATTGAGAAAATACCGGACAGAACACATTCACTCAATCCGGTACCTAAAACAATAACATCGTAGTTTTCTTCCATTTTGTGTTGTATAAGGATGAAAGATAATTTGCCTTCTACCAAAAAAAAACAATATTCTAATAAAAAGAGAGTACGTGTATATAAATAGCTGCTAATCTTTTATTTTTGACTAGGTAAATAATATTGCCATCCGCACTGAAAACAATTTCTTAGCTCAGGGGGACACGGTGGGTTGCGCAGCACCTTGTATTAATGCAGAAAGAGTTTACATATATATCTATATATCAGAGATCTATAAAGAAATATGTCTAGGATCGAGTGATTTATGTTTAAATACTCTGGTACCACCACCACCTAAATAATCTCCAACTACTTGGCCAGAACCTCTCATTTGATAATAGTAACAGACCAAACCTTCTAAACCAACAGGACCCCTGCTGTGTATTTTATTGGTCGAAATACCAACTTCAGCACCGAAACCGTATCTGAAACCATCAGCAAATCTGGTAGAACAGTTCCAGTAGACACCAGATGCATCAATACCTTTCAAAAAAATATTTGCAACATCTTCATTTTCTGTTATGATTGCATCCGTATGCTTGGAAGAGTGAGAGTTTATATGGAGGATCGCACTTTGAACATTTTTAGTTGACTTTACCGCAATGTCAAAAGATAGAAACTCTTTTGAAAAGTCAGATTCTGTTGCTTCGACAATTTGAGATTTAAACTGGTTGATTAATTCTGAATCAATTCTCGTTAAAAACTCTGGAATCACATGCAATGTAACTTTAGCATCAAGTAGTGCTTTCAGAACTGTATTCAATTTTCCAGATTCTAGTTCTTCATCTACTAATAAAGTTTCAACAGCATTACATCCGGCAGGATAATTAGTCTTTGAATCAACAACAATTTTACAAGCCTTTTCAAGATCTAAATCTTTATGCAAATAAATTGAGCATATACCATCAGCATGTCCTAAAACAGGAATCTTGGTATTTTCTTTGATATTTCTGACTAATTCATTTGAACCTCTTGGAATAACCAAATCAATATAGCTATCCTGTTTTAAAAGATCCGAAACCTCTCCTCTAGTTGAAATTAACTGAACAGAGTTATCTGGAACATCGGTTTCATCCTTCAATATTTGGTTGATAACATCCGACATTGCCTTAAACGTGTTCAAACTTTCTTTACCACCTTTAAGAATTGCTGCATTACCAGATTTGATCGCCAATGCCGTAATATTTGCAATAACTTCAGGTCTTGATTCAAAAATAATCAACAAAACTCCAACTGGGCAAGTCAATCTATACAAATTCAAACCATCATCCAATTCTGTCGCTAAGGTGCATCTATTCAAAGGATCTTCTAGTTTTGCAACATCCAATATACCATCACACATCGAATCAAACTTTCCATTTGTTGATAAGTCTAATCTTTTGATCAATGAAGAAGAAAGCTTGTTTTCTTGTGCATTTTTCATATCAATTTTATTTGCATTTAAAATGATTTCTTTAGAATTTTGTAATCCTTCTCTAATCTTACATAGTGCATCTGATCTTTGCTCATCCGTTAATGTCTTTAAAACGGTGGACGCAAGATGTGCATTTCTAGCAATTTCTTCTGCCATTTTGATTATCTACTTGCAGAACGTGACAATATCTTGCTACTACTTATCCCTTTTGAAGCTGAGTCATGCATAGTATATTTTTCCCGCCATTGATTTTTCATGTTGAAAAGTCGAGCAGAAAAAATCCAAATGTGCAGCAGTCACGTGCGGGCACGTGACTGGAGGCTCGGCGAAGGTTTTAAGCCGCGAGACACCCGAAACAAAATCGTCATCCCCGAAAAGCATTCCACTCCCTGTGCAGCATAAGCTAGAGCTTGGCTTGCTGTCTCTACGCCCGCCTCACTGCACGTGTGTCTACGTTTCTCTATGTACATTTTCCGTTTGTATAATATATCTACAATATGCAGCCCAATTTGCACACCCTCAATTAGCATCGGGCACCGCCAGCAGTTTGACACACCGCCACCATAGGAAAAACTCCAGCCACCACAACATCCGGCAAAAGAAATCTCCGAAGTTAAAATTTTCCACAATCACATCCCAAAAAAGAAAAAAAACAAATAACTATTCCTAATTAGGAAACCTTATTGCAATATTTGCCGTTTGTGGAAAAATGCCTGTGTTTCTAAAAATATAATCAATTCTATCTGGGCAAAGGCTCATGCTTTTTTTGGTGCATTGTAAACGTCACTGCAACCCTGCAACCACTAAATACCTCAACCGATGCGACTATCGCACACAGGCTTTAGCTGCTGTAATCATCGTAGATGGTTGCGTGATTCTCAGCTTTGCTGCATAACTATAACTGGCATACAAAATGTCCTTTCCCCTGGTCAAAGAGGCGTATCTTGTAAATGCCGCGATGGACCCCGGTCCAGACACATCGCACATTATTTTTTCCGTTTCTTATCTTGACAAATTTTCACTGCTGCCATGTCAAGACTTAATGGTACGCATATAAAAGAGAGTCTGTTTCCTATTCTCTGAAACTCAAACAGACCCCAGCGGTTCTTTCGTTCTCCTCTTAGCTTTTATTTTTGTTTTTGTTTCTGTTTCTTCTCAACCAAGGAATTTACATTCGTTAAGTTAATCTCCATCCAAAAAAACAACTTTATATTATTCAAAAATGCAATTCTCCAAGATCTTTGTCACTTTAGCAGCTGTCTCTGCAGTCCAAGCAGCATCCAACAACTCCGATAATGAAACTAGTTCTTCTATCTCCACCGCAGGTGCAGTTAACGCATACGGTTCTGTCGCTTTAGGTGCAGTTGCTGCTGCTGCTATTGCTTTATTATAAGTCTAGGGTTATTTGAAGCGAAATGCAATATTTCCAAACTCTATACCCATCCTTTTCTTATAGGCAAAAACTACCAGTATAATTCTACGTTTTCCGGCGATATATTTAATTTGTTCTTTTTTATATTTTTCATAAAATAATTATTGTGTACTCTTATCTAATCGATTTTAATAAAAATCTTAATTAATATAAAAATTTTCACCCGTGAGGCGATGGCCCTTTTACATGTAATATGCAACGATAAAAACTCGTATGTAACCATAACTCGGGACTTGCGGCTCAATTTGAGTTGGGACCGGCCGGATTAATTAATTTTGGCATGTAAAATAGGTTCAGAAGAAATGTTCTGCAGCGTTCGTTAGATTATGGTAGCTTAATTTTATGTTTCTTTTGCTTTTTATTTCTTTCTTCTACATACAGAAAATATTAGTGGCGTTATTATTTGGAAAAATCGATTAATTAAAATTATTGATTACTTGGCAAATGTGCACGTGTCTATATATCGTAAAACATATGGGGGTTCGGGTCTCGGAGAACCATAATGGGCTACTACACATTCAGCGGCAGGTCGACGCCATCGTACAATTATAATTCATCTTTGTTTTTGTTTTCAACATCAACAAGTTCTGCATAGAAAACCAATGTGGCATCTGGAGGAATGATACCACCAGCACCCCGTTTACCATACGCCATATCTGATGGGATAACCAGTTTACGCTTTTCTCCAATACACATGTCAAGTAATCCTTCATCCCAACCCTTGATAACCTGTCCTGAACCAAGCTTGAATTTAATCGGTTTGTGTCTTGGTAATGAGGAATCAAACACGGTACCATCTAGTAACTCTCCTGTGTAATGGACCGAAATTAAATCTCCTTTTTCTGTTTTATATTTACAGTCTGGGATTTCCTTCTCAACGATGATTTCTAATTTCTGAGATGCAGCATGTGCTATTGCAGTTAATCCTAAAACAGATGTAATCAATGTACCAAACTTCATTCTTTAGTTATTCTTCAGTTATGTTTTAGTTGTGCTTGGATTGCTTGCCAATGGTTTTTCAATTAATCTAAAATTGGTCTAAAATTAGTCTTTAATTGTTCTAAAATTGTTGGACAATTTTCTCTTTTCGTGCAAGAAAGTTGTTACAGGACTGCTGCTACAGATGGACCGCCACGTCAACGTCTACGTTATATATTATATATTATTTTCAGGACTTAATTTTGTAAACGCGAAAACACCAAACGCACAGTTTTTTTTTGACATTTAAAACGATAAGTTACACAGCAGTAGAACTTTTGGGGTGTTTTTACGTGTTTCTTTAGTTATAGAGAAGTTAAGTATTTAAAACATTTCAGCCAAAAATGTCCGTTGCAGATCGTTTATCAAATGATGCAATTTTGGGTCTTGATGTTGAACTTCCAATTTATGAAAATGAGAAAAGTATAACTTCAGATAATTTGTTATTAGATGATACACAAAACACGCAGTCACAAGCAGCTAGACCAAAAAGAAGAACTGATAAGTTGACACCTGCAATTTTAACATCAAATAGAGGTATACCGAAAGTTATATCACGAATCAAAAGTTTCAAATTTGAAAAAAGAGCAAAATCAACGAATAACTCCACACTCAATTCTAAAAATGCACTCTACTCCAATAGGGTAAAATATGGTGAAGATCATCATTATAAAAATTTAATCAAAGTTTTACAACTGTATCAAAGTTGGGGTCATGAGTTGAGTCCTCATTTGAAATTTGATAGATTTATGGGTAATTTGGCTAGAGGTTTAGATGATACATATATGAAAGAATGGCTTAAAAATCAAGTAAGAGAAGAAATGAGACTTAAAATGGAAAAAGAAACAATCAAGGAAAATGAAAAAATCGCAAAAGCTAATCAATTGGCAAACAGTAGCTATTTTTCACAAGAAGGGCATATTTCATCGAATTTTGAAAATGCACAGAATAACCAAAATCAAGGCGATAATGAAGATAACCAAGATAACGAAAACAATGAAGAATGGGCTGAATTATTTAGTGGAGGTCGAACAGTGCCCGCTTCGAATGTGCAACTTGAACAAATTGAGCATTCTGAACAAGAAGAAGATGTGGATATGTCACAAATCAAACAAATGTCACATTTTTCAAATTATTTGCGTACTTCATCGCAACCAATTCAGTCATCTTCACAGAACATTCAAAGCGGTGAAGAAATAAATGATGAAGAATTGATGGATCAAACAGAATTAGACGCGTTTGATGCACTGAATGAAATGGAAACAGGTTTACAGAGTATTTTGGAAGACGAAGATGATCAAGATTTGATGGCGGACCAATCGAGCCAGTTCCCAATTAATAAATTTAGTCAATATATAGCTATTGGATCGCAAAAGTTGCAATCTCAAACCGAGGCACCACAAAAGAAAGAATTTCAGGAAGAAGAAGTGGAAGAGTTATCACAACCACAAAAGCCATCACAACCTGAACTTTCTCCAGAAAACATAGTAGAACAGAACACTTCTGTTATTGATACCACAGCAAATACTAAAGCAGACACGAATTTCTCTGAAGACGAGTTTTCAGACGATGATATGGATGCCTATTTATTGAATCTTTGATCGTGTGAATAAAACCAGAGAATCGACTTGTTAGGTATTTACCCTGTTTTTCACTTACATGGCTAGCCAGCAACCAACTTGGTTTTTCACGTGACTATTCTCTTGGCTATTCTCTTGGCTATCGTCTTGACTATCGTCTTGACTATCGTCTTGACTATCGTCTTGACTATCCAGTTGGATGTCGCTTTGACTGTCCCTTTGTCTACGTTGTTGGCTACGTTGTTGGCTACGTTGTTGGCTACGCTGTTGGCTACGCTGTTGGCTACGCTGTTGGCTACGCTGTTGGCTACGCTGTTGGCTACGCTGTTGGCTACGCTGTTGGCTACGCTGTTGGCTACGCTGTTGGCTACGCTGTTGGCTACGCTGTTGGCTACGCTGTTGGCTACGCTGTTGACTACCCTCTTGACTGTCCCTTTGGCTGTCCTGTTGGCTGTCCTGTTGGCTACCCATCTAGTGATTTCCTTCACCACAGCATCGCCAGTCACCATTCGTCGAGCCCCCACACACACCCGTGCACCACCACGTATCTTCGCCCTGCTGTGATTTTAGGTTCAAATGATATTAGTACGTGAAATTGTGCAGATGCAGAAAATCGATTATTCTTTAAATTTATGTAACAGAATCAGTGTGTATTGTTGCTCATTTAATTGTATATTCTTTTTCACCTGAACTACAGCCAGCAGCACCGGCAAGAATCCGGAAGAATTTCCGTTTACACGATCAAGACGCCCACAATACATTTCGATGGTGCCAAAGCTTCTCTCATGGCAACTTGTACGCTCAGCTAGTTTGTTTGAATAACTAGCTATTGATATTTGCCTGCTTTTTGAAATCTGGTTTGCCTGCGTTAGATAAAATAATGACATGTGGATCGCACGAGCCGCCGGTCGATCGACGCGCGAAAGCCTGTTTTTTTGTACGTTGGCTTTAACGACGTGAGGATTTACAGCTTTTTGAGGTGTGTGTGTAAACATAAGATGAATTGTGAGAAATCGTAAAGTCAGAATTGTGATTTATAAATTAAGGAATTATTGCCGAATTGGAAATTGTTTTGTTTGTAGAAACAATGGTTCGCCACACGAGAAGAAGTAGCAGATTTGATGAGTTTGCATCGGAAGACGATGAGGAATTCCAACTTGAGGATTCTAGAACAGCAAATACGGCGTCTGATGAAAGGTGGAATAAATTGGATAACTTAGTTGAACAATATGATAACGATGAACCATCTGAGGAATTCGAAGAAGATATACATAGCAACGAAGTGAAATTAGAATCAAGAAATGTACATGATGCAAACAACGTTCTTAATAATAATAATGAAGAAGAGGAAGAGGACGGAGAAGAAGGTCCTTTTAGACCACGCACACGCCGGAGACGCGTCAATTATAATGAAGATGAAATTTACAAAGAGATAGAAGACAATGAAGAAGAAGAAGAAAATGATGATATAGATGAGGTTATTAAGAGAAAGAAATATAGAGAAGATGACGACGATTTTGAACCAAGCAATAAAAGACGAAAACACAATACTCGAACATCAGATGACGACGAATTTGAAGATTTTGGATCCGAAGGAGATTATGATGAATCAGGAGATGACCTTGGTTTGAATAGAAGAAGGGCAAGTAAAAAGTCGGGTTTTATCGTTGATGATGAAAACGAGGATAACGATTATGAATATTTTGAAAGAAATTCTTTTCAAAAAAATAGATCAAGGACAAGTAATAGAAATGATAGATTGAGTAGGAGGAATAGATTGAAACAATTACAAAATGATGACAACCATATGGACTCACTGACTATAGAAGATGAAATGAAAGACTTACAAAATGATTCTCCACTGAATTCCCCGAGAAGAAATTTAAGAGACAGGAGACAAGTCAATTATAAATTACCACCTCCCGATCTTACAGATGCACAAATTGAAGAGATGGAAGATTTAGAAAGTCATATGAATCAAACAAGCCCAAGAAAAGGCCGCCTGAATGGGGGTAGATTTGGTGGAGCAAATCATCATATTACACCTATTAGAAGATTATTTCCGACTGTTGGGCCTTTTGGTGGTGGTGACGTTCAATCATTACTTCAATCTGATACAATTCCGAGTGGCTTGGCAGCTTTGGCAAATGCTGAATCAAGTGATTCAGAAGATGAAAATGATTTAATCAAACCAACAGATCCAAACGATACAACCGCTAATATAATAACCGCTTCAAATGATATAAATAATCAAGCAGGTTTAGGATTGCAAAAAAAGAAAAACACGTTAGCTGATACGGATCCTTTGGGTATTGATACCAATATTGATTTTTCAGTTATTGGAGGTTTAAATAATTATATTAATCAATTGAAAGAAATGATTACTTTACCATTGCTTTACCCTGAAGTTTATTCGAAATTTCATATTACACCACCGAGGGGTGTCTTATTTCATGGTCCTCCAGGTACCGGTAAAACTTTAATGGCAAGAGCATTAGCGGCTTCTTGTTCTTCACAAAATAAGAAAATCACTTTCTTTATGCGTAAAGGTGCAGACTGTTTGTCTAAATGGGTTGGTGAAGCTGAGCGTCATTTGAGATTGTTATTTGAAGAAGCAAAACAACATCAACCTTCAATTATTTTCTTTGATGAAATTGACGGTTTAGCACCTGTTAGATCTTCTAAACAGGAACAAATTCATGCTTCTATAGTTTCAACTTTATTAGCTTTGATGGATGGTATGGATAATAGAGGTCAGGTTATTATAATTGGTGCAACTAATAGACCCGATTCAATTGACCCAGCATTGCGTCGTCCAGGTAGATTTGATAGAGAATTTTATTTCCCATTACCTGATTTACAAGCTCGTGAAGACATTTTGAAAATTCATATGAGAAAATGGGATAATCAATTGGATGATCAATTTGTTAAGGAATTAGCAGTATTAACAAAAGGATATGGTGGTGCAGATTTGCGTGCTTTATGTACAGAATCTGCTTTAAATAGTATCCAAAGAAGTTACCCTCAAATATATAAAAGCAATGATAAATTAAAAATTGATATTTCTAAGATTAAAGCCACTGCGGCTGATTTCACAAGATCTTTGAAAAAAATTGTGCCAAATAGTGCCAGATCAACCAGTAATGTTTCTGAACCATTACCTGAGTATATCAAATCTTTATTAAATACTCAATTTGACGAAATATTAAAGCAATTGAATTTGATTTTACCAATAGAAAAGGATCCTTCCTTATTAGAAGAAGCAGAGTTTGAAAGTCTTAATGATAATTTTAAAGTACAACAAATGGTTAATACCTATAATTCTATGAGAACGTTCAAACCAAGATTAGCAATATGTGGATCTAAATTGCAAGGATTAAAATATATCAGCAATGCAATTTTGAATAAGTTGGAAGGTTTTACTATCCAAATTTTGGATTTAGGTAAAATTTTTAGTGATTCCAGTGTAAGTGTTGAAACTTTGTGTATTCAATTGTTTTCTGAATTGAAAAGACACAAACCAAGCATTCTATTTATTCCTGATACAATTGGATTTTTAAATACAATTTCCCCATCTTTAAAATCGACAATCAGGTATTTAGTTCGAAGCATCAATGCAAACGATAAAATTTTAATATATTGTGAAATTGAAGGGGAATTAGATGATGATGTTGTTGAAGATTTAGAAGACTTGTTTGATCTTACTGATGATGAATACATCAAAATCAGAGATGCGACTAATGAAGAACGTGAACAATTTTTTTCGAATTTTTGGAACTCCATTAATATTACACCTAATGAGTATAATGATTTATCAATTAGACCCAAAAAGAAGCAAAAAAAGTTAGAAGTTGTTCAAATAAACCCAAGCGAAGAAGAATTGAAAAAATCCGAATCCAAATTAGCCAAAACGAGGAAAGAATTGGCTAAAACAGATATGCGTTTAAAAAATTCACTCAAAGTTAAACTGTCTGGACTACTCGATATTTTCAAAGCACGTTATAAAAGGTTTAAAAAGCCAATTATTGA
Source organism: Pichia awuae (assembly GCA_030563725.1). Taxonomy (NCBI): domain Eukaryota; kingdom Fungi; phylum Ascomycota; class Pichiomycetes; order Pichiales; family Pichiaceae; genus Pichia; species Pichia awuae. Next base: position 313,128 of record JAJMJV010000011.1, read on the forward strand.
AGATGTTTATCTAATTCATTTATTTGATGAATTCCCCGATCCAAATAGTAATTACCAAATCAAAGATGATAAAATTTTAGAGATTTCAACGGGAAGATTATATAATAATATTGATTTGGATCTCATTGAAGAAAGGCTTTGGAATGGATACTATAGTGAACCAAGACAGTTTTTACATGATTTAGAAATGATTCTGAAAGATGCAAATACTTCTTGCGAAAGAGATAGAATTTTAAAAGCCAACGAAATGTTTGCACATGCCGTTGTAGGTATTGAAGAAATTGAAATACAATTCCCTAGTTTGGTTGAGCAATGGAAGGAGGTTAGTCAACGGGAGAAGCAAAGAAAGAACGAATATATCAAGTTACAAAAGCAAAAAGAAAATGCTGCTGCCAAAGCAAGAGCTGAATTTGTCATTACTTCAGAGATTAATCCAGATACTGAGCTGACAGCTGGTTCAGCTATGACTTTCGAAATTGAAACCAAGGGAACCACCAATTTAAAGCCGGATTCTACATTGACTGACATAGAAAATATCAATGTTGAAACTTCTAAAGATGACGTTGTTCACGCGGAAAACATGATTGAAGTTGATGAAGAACGTGATGTTTTGAAGGATGTCGAAGAACCCATCAAGCAAACGGAAAAGGAAGTAGAAGAAAATGAGTCAGATAGCAATGTTACAGAATCTGTACACGAGCAAGTTCAGGCGCAAGCACAAATACAACCAGGTCAAGAACAACCTTCTGATTTCAATAGAAATGAATTACCCATTCAACCAGTTATTATCAAAAAGCCATCAGAAAAACTTGATGTTGAGCTTGAAGTTGCACTCAATGTTGAAACAGAAGAATCCTCCAATAAAATAGAGGTGGCCAAAGGCGAAGACCAGGAGATTTCAGCTACTGATGATGAAATTTTTGTACCAGAAGAGCAAACGGTTCTTTACGATGTTTCAACATTGAATTCATTAAAAGCACTTTTACTTTTCAAGACTGAGAATTTCAAACTTTCGAAACTTGAACGTATCAACAGTAAATTGTGTGATATTGTCTGGAAACACCGATTATCGCTTGAAAAATTTGAACTATTAAATGAACTTGCAAATTTTATTCAAAAACTAGAATAGCTGTTTAGTGTAATTTTATATATAATCTGTTTCAGAATTTAGAAACAATAAATGATAGAATTTTTTTTAAGAAAGCCATAAAAAATAGTAGAAATGCAGAAATGCATTCTGTATTTGAAAATAGTTTTGTACTTATGAAAGCTATACTGTATGTTTATGCATTAGAACCCACAATAGATGCAACTATAGCAAATATATAATTAAGTGACTGAGAGTAGTTTCACACAGCCAAAATAATTTTGTTTTTCCCAAAGCGGAAACTAAAAAATTGTAAAAACTCAAAGTCAGTTTTATAAAGATATATTAAATATTTGAAAAATATATTTTTTAAGTAACAGTGATGTCAAAACGTAACGAAATAAAACAGAAGGAGCAACTCCAGTTGAAACTACAAGCACAATTTAATAAACTTGATGAGACTGTGTTATCATGGTTGAAACCAAAAAATGATGCAAAAAATGTAAATAATACATCAAGTGTGAAAAATGAATTTTCTAGCCAGCTAGTTATCTCATCAGGTAAAGGGATTAATTTTACTACAGAAGAAGATTCCGAGAAGAGTACAGTTACTATTAATGATTTTTTAGATAGTACAGAAAGCAAAGTTAAATCTAAACGGAAAGATCAGAAAGAGAATGAAAGATTGAATAAAATTGGCGAAATTAAAAGACGTGGACTGGGTGGTAATTCAAATTCACTTAGGGCTTTATCTAATAAATTAAGAAATGACAGTAGAGGGAGAGTTGAAAAATTACAACCCAAAGCTAATGTACGAAACGGAGTTACTAAAAAGAAACCTGTAGTAACGGAAACTGTAAAAGATAGTGAAAGCGATAGTGATGATGACGACAATAATGTTATCACTATGAAACGAAGTGGGAAGAAAGGTGTTCCAAAGTCCAATGGAAAAAATAAACGTCCGTTTTGAAAAAATAAAAAAAAAAAAAATAGTTACTTAGTCTTATGTAAATATACAGATTTAAAATTACAGTAAAATAATGAAAGAAATATATATAAATAAATAAATGAATGAAAATAATGATAAATTATGTTAGTTGTGGTTTAGTCAGTGTTTGTTGGAGTGTTAATCCCAACAGTTGAGGTTCCTGGTGATGATTGTTCGGTATTTGGACCTGTAGTGACAATTGTTTTCAAAGATGAGCTTGAAATTGGAGCCGCTGGTAAAGTTGAAATAGAACCAGATGGTAATATATTTAATCTGCGGTCATCATTGAGTATACTTGAAACTGAAGTTCCAATTCTTGATGCCGTGCTTCCAACAGAAGATATTGAAGAACCACTGAAAATAGAGTTATGGGCAGATGCAGATACCGAAGACATTGAAGATTGACAAGGATGTAAATCAAAAATAGAAGGACGAAGTTGATTACCTAAAAATGTAGTCGTGCCTGGATTTTGAGATAAGTGAAAAGGTAAAGATGACTGACTGGAAATTGAAGATAAAGGAGGTAAAGTTAAATCATGAGTTGATTGTTGTTGGTTTGATGAAATGCTTGGTAATTGTAAAGAAGGAAGTTTAGTGTTATCTATTGGATTGGATGTAGGTGCAGGTGCACAAGGATCAACAAAAATTGATGGGAATCTTTGTCTTGGTTCTTGCAAAAAAACATTTTTTTTATAAGAAACTGGTGATAATTTACCGGTGAACAATTTTGTTGAAAATTTTGGTGAAACCTGAACAGGGGAATAACGGGACGGAATACTAGGTAAAGCTTTTGGAGATTTAGCTTTTTCTAAAGGATCAACTTTTGGTGTTGAAACTCGTGAAATTGGTTCAGGTTGTGCAGTATCCATATGTTTATCACTATCATTTTCTTCCTTAGTATTTCCATTTTCAATAGTTTTTCCATTTGTTTCCTTTTCATCACCTTTTGCATTATCATTTTTTTTATAATAAACAGGAGAATATTCAATTTTGATTTGTTTACTAGGGATTGTTTCTTTAACAGAAGTCTCACTTAATCTTTTTTCCTTTTTTATATTATCCATGCTTATATTTGAAATAGCTTCAATTGAACTTGATCTTTTAAATTGTTTAAATTTGAAATCAGGAGTTGATTTATTTGGAGTATTCTCAACTATTTCCGCATCTGTTGTATAATTGTCAGATTTTGTCAAATCACCACTATTCTTTCTTAAATAAGTCCTTCTTCTAATTAAATAAAGATGATTTTGATCGCCTTTCTTGAATTTACCAGAATTGTGTCTAAATTCCCAAACTGCATGATTTTGATCCGAGGAATCATGCGAATTCATTGCAGCCTGCTGCTGCTGAAGTTGCTGTTGTTGATTTTGGGAAGATGACTCACACACTTTATGAAATCCGTACATATGTAATTGTCTAACAAAAGAAGCCACATTATCATGTTTGAAATATTTTGATAAACATGATGCAAATTCAGAACCAGGTAAAAGAGCAAACGTGGTAAAATCATTTTGATTAATTCTACTCCACCAAATTAAATGCGATAAATTTGAATCATGTAGCATGGAATACAATTTTGAAACAAAAGCTGATACTTTCCTTTGAGGTTTACTTTTAAATGTTGCAGATTTTTGAATTTTCTTTGGTATTTTCTCAGTAAATAGATTTTCACCAACTGAAACTTGTCTCGTATGGTGAAGAAGCAAATTATTTTGATGCTTTAAATCATGTTGTGGAAGTGGATAATGCATACTTGGTTGTGATAATTGACGTTGTATGACTTCTGGTTGCTGTTGTGAAAATTGATGAGGTATATTTGGTTGCGATAATTGACGATGTAAGACTTCTTGCGATTGTTGCTGCGATTGTTGCTGCGGTTGTAGTTGTGGTGATTGCTGCTGCTGCTGCTGCTGCTGCTGTTGTTGTTGTTGTTGTTGTTGTTGTTGTTGTTGTTGTTGTTGTTGTTGTTGTTGTTGTTGTTGTTGTTGTTGTTGTTGTTGTTGTTGTTGTTGTTGTTGTTGTTGTTGTTGTTGTTGTTGTTGATGTGGAATTTGATGAGGTATATTTGGTTGTGATAACTGGCGTTGCATGAGTTCTTGTTGTTGAATTTGCATTTGATGATTCTGTTGCATTTGAGAATGAACTTGAGGGGTATGTATAGTTTGAGGAAGTGAATGAGAAATCGGTTGATTCTGTTGATGTAAATCATGTTTTGGAGGTTGCGTTGGTGAAAGAGAATATTGATATGGCAGTTGTTGATTCCTTTGAGGGTGATATGGCACACCATGCTGGAAATAAAGTGGGGATTGTATTTGTTGTTGTTGTTGCTGCTGTTGTTGTTGTTGTTGTTGCTGTGATAGCGGATATTGGTCCATTGGAATTGGTTGGACGCTTACAGGATACAAATGAAATTGGTTTGGGTTTTGCAGCAACAATTGATTGGGGTGGAAATTGTGCGTCGGTGCCATATATTCGGTATACACCATCTGAGGCGGTTGTTGCAGACCTTGAGGATTTGTCATTTGATGAGCAAATGGAGCTGCAAACAACTGTTGCGCCTGCGCCTGCCCTTGTGATTGGCCTTGTACGGGTCCTTGCATCTGTTGTGCTTGGGCTTGTTGTTGTTGTGCTTGGGTTTGTTGTTGTTGCACCTGGTGTACCTGGTGAATATGTTGTGCCTGCATCATATGGCGATTTTTCAGTTTTCAATTTCAGCCCACTAGTGGTGAATGTCAACCCCACGCAATGAAGAGAGACTGTTGATGGTGTCTCACGCTTGTATGATATCAATGCAGAATCCAGAAAACTCGGCGTATATCTTGGCTCTAGCTGTTTTTTCAGAATGAAAAGTGCAAGATCAGTTGTCACTAATAATCCCGTGCACTTTTTCCAGATAGCGTTCAGAACAAAAAAATGTAATAAAACTAATCTCACTAGTCAGACGAATACAAACTACAAGCGAGAGTGAAAGTCTAGAAGAGAATGAAAAGTCCAGCTTAGCGAGTTCAAAGAAGAGGAAGGAACAAAACTATGAATGTCAAGTACAAGAAACACTTTAGAACTACAGGGGAGAATCGCAACCAATGCACAGTCCCAGTTTTAAAATTCAACAAGAGGAACAGATGTTTGTAATATACTTTTTAAAACGAATCTGATATGTAAGATAAAAGGAAAATCCTTTTTAGTGAAAAAATGTATTCGACTTTTAGCTTCTGTCGCTTAAGTTCGAGTTGCGCAATTTCATAAATTCGGGATCTGCGTCATATTCCAAAAAGGGGCGGACCAATGCGCAGGCAAATATGGTGATGCGGCTGCTTTAGTTTATGGTTGCGGACTGTTGCGACAGGAAGAAACTATGCGCCGGGCCCGCCGCCTCGGATAGGGCTGTAGTTGTGTATGTTTTTGCCCCGCCAAGTTTCTTGGCGGGGCAAAAGACAGTTGCTACATTAGCAATGCTATGACATCACAACATGGGTTGCTACTGTATAAGCCTGATCTCACGTAAGACTGCTCTCACGTAAGACTGATGGATCTTTCTGATGCAGTTAGACCCGAAAATTTAGAGGCATGGAGAACCCAAACCATGAAGGTTTTCGTGTGGAACCGTGTGGAACCACGTGGAACGAACAATTAAAAACCGTATTTTTAGCGTAGAAGGCGCACCATGTGCAGCAGGTGCAGCAGATGCAGCGGATGCAGCATATGGAAACACCCGGAGGTTCACGAACCATCGAAAAGTATCTTGCATGGTGTGATCTCCGCATGTCCCGTGCCCATCCCCGTGCTATCCCCGTGCCATCCCCGTGCCATCCCAAAGCTTATGAGGTATTTGTGTTACAATTCACACAAACAGTACAATTATGCACCGGCCTTGAACTTGGCCATGCACAGGATCGGGGATTATAGTTTTTTTATGAACTCTATTTTACATGTCCCGCTTCCGTTCCAGGGGAGAGGGGACGGACGTTCACGCCAAAAATATAGAAACACGAGACACATAATTCCCAATCGGATCAAAATGCAAGTCTATTTTTACTGCCCGAACACATGCTCGACTATTTTAGCCTAGAAAAAATAGTTTTGGGCATGCATGAGCGGGTGTTTGGGCTTTCTCTTTCAGATTTTGCAGATTTTTCGTTCTTTGTTTATTTTCAGTTTTGATTGTTTCTTGTTTGAAAACTTGTTCGCTGTGTCTGTTGAAAGCGATATTTTTGTTTGAATACGATTTTAAATTTCTTTTTTATTTGTTGCCAGGTGTTTACACTGCAGCGATTCGGGGATAGTGCAGGGCATGCAAAAAAGGAAAGGGTATACAGTTCAAGACGACACAACACAACAACAGGATACAACTGCATAATACAACTGCATAATAAAACGACGAAACAAAGGGACCTTGTTTTTAAAGCCCCGATGTTGGATATTGTTGGACTGCTCCCAAACCCAAAACATTCGGATATTCTGTCTCTTGAAATTGAGACCCTCGTGAAATACAAGAGAACCGGCTTTCTCACATATGTATGTATATAGACTACACATAAACTGCACACATATACTGCACACATATACTGCACACATATACTGCACACATATATTCCAGATGGCAAAACAAAGCCGCGAGTAACCGAGAATACCCGCCTACTCGGGCACCCAGCGACAGTTTAATAAAAAGATCCAATACCCAACTAAATCAATAGTTGCGCAAATCTGCAGTACCCAACTAATTGGTTTGCATGAATCGCTCATGAAAAGCCATCTTTTGTCTCCCGTTTTCTTGTATTGTTTCACCTATTATTAAAGTGTAAACTAACGCGATTGACGAACCTTCGGATCATATCCACAGCTGGACAATCTGTGTTCACACAAAATCTCCAATGTGTCAAAACCTGGTTATGGTTATACTGAAACCAGCTCGGCATTCCAAGACCTAGACCCAAACCCAACATGCTATATCATCTCAAAATTATAGTGTGTTGGTTTTTTTTTGGATCTGCAAACATGTTGTTGTCTCCTGGCAGATCTCGTGGCAACACTAGAGTTGTTGAAACTCTCGGACTCCATTGGTCTCCTAAACTTGGTCAAATCTGTTACGTAGTATCACGTGGCCCGATAAGAGAAGCCCGTATTAATTCATTCCCCTTTATAGTCTCGTTTAAAATAACCATGGCTATTATGGGCACGTTTCTTGCAATACTAAACCGCCATACGCATACCATAACGGTAAGCGTGTTGCAGGAAACACAAGAGCGCAAGTATGAAACCATAACCAAGGCTGTGAAGCGTCAACCTCTTGAGTAATGATCCAATTATCCAGTATTGGTCGATTTGCCCCCTGAAGTCTTGCTGCTATTCACATGAGATAGGCTCTTTGTTTTAATACACTGTACCGATTGGAATTCCCCATTTGGCAGAATTAAGGCCGCACTATTAACAATGTAAGAAATTCTTCTCTCACGGAGTTCGCTCCCAACTTTAGTATGTGAAACAGATACATCATGCACAGTACATGCGTTTATTTGAAACAAACTATAGAGATAAAATCGACCTATTTGTGGATGTTTGATAAGGGTCTAGAAGAGGCGTGGATAAACAATGTAGAAAAGAAAATTCCAGCATTGAGTTTCTTTTGTTTTCTTGTTTGGTATAGTTGAGTCTATGGCTCTGTAAGCTCGAATTTGAAAGGAATAACACTATATTTTTGGTAAAAAAAAATTTATTAACAAAAATATTAGTAACAAAAACAGGATTTTTTTAGTATAGGGTTTAATATACGGTTGTGGATTCGGAGAAATAGAATTTTAAACTACTTTTTTGTTATAAATGATTTTACAAAGTCACATGGTCTTATCCTCACGAATCATCAAACGTCCACTCAACATATCATTAACTGTTATCAAATTCTCCCAATGAACTGTAGTGCCTTTTCTAGCGTGGGTGTCGGTTTCTTCGTTCCATATCTTTTCAATATCCCTGAAATGAACATCTGTACCTTGTATACCACACACAACGGCATTATTTTGTTTGAAAACATCCACTTTTTTGCCGTTTTTGAAAATATATCTCAAATTACGTTCGGAATTGATTAAAGCAGAATTGCAATCGGTATCAAGGTTGAGTTTCTCGATTTTAGAGATAGTGGCTTCACAATTGTTTTCAATAAATTGACATGCTTTAATTGCAAATCTAGCTGCAAAAATTCTGTCCATACAGGATGGAATTTTACCCTGTTGAACGTGCCCTGGAATTGCAGTACGTGATTCAAATTTACCATTTGCGGATTCTTTGATAATATCGGCAATTAGTTGTGTTGTGTAAACATCTGAGGCATTTTCATTTCTAATGAAAACTTTACCTGACCTTTGATCTCCATGATCATTAGCATATGATTTTTCTAAAAGGTCTAAATCTTCTTGTAATGTTTTTAATGTGATCCTCTTCTCTGGAGAATAGACTGCCAATGCACCTGTAACTAAACCAATATATGATGAAATGTAACCACAATTACCACCTTGAACTTCAATAACAAAAACTCTACGACGTGATGATGATGCACTTTGTTTAACTGCATCACAGTAATTCACGAGAATATTTAAACATGTGTCCGCACCAAGTGAATATTCCGTACCTGGAACATTATTAGAAACTGTTGATGGTAAACAGACAATAGGCATATTAAAGATTGGATATTTATCTCTTGCGTCCTTCAATTCTTTTAAAGAATGGAAGGCTTCAAAACCACCAATAATAATTAAACCATCAATATTATTATATTGTAAATGATATGCAACTGATCCAAAATCTTCACTTGGTAATGTACGATTTGTACCTAATTCTGAACCACCTAAATTATGCCATTCTTCAACATCAAGCCAGTTTAATTCTTTAATTGTACCGTTCTTAATTAACCCACTAAAACCATCTTCAATACCAAATGCTTTATGTCCCTTTGATAACAGATAAAGTGCAACAGCTCTAGTGGCAGGATTAATTGCAGCAGTTGGGGCACCAACATGAATAATACCAATATTTAATCTTTTGGCTTCAGGTAAAAGATGCTTACCATCATCTTCTTTAGAAATCGTGAGAAAATTTGAATATAGATCTTTGAATGTTGAATCTCTTAATGCCATAGCATCATCAAATCTTTTCTCACTGATTGCCTTCGCAACATTTTTGGTTGTTTTAACTGCTTCGACTAATGGTATTCTAACAACTCTATTATTTTGAATACCAATCATTGGTGATTGAGTTTCTGGTGTATTCTCTAAAACTGCTTTGATTGCTTCCACACCTTGAACAGTTGATAAATATCTGTCAAATGCAACTGCTGTACCACCTCTTTGGACATGACCTAATTGGGTGATTCTTGTATCTAATCCAATTTCAACCAAACAATCTTTAACATGTTCACTAGTGATTTTATTTAATTCATCATCAATAGCACCTTCGGCAACAATGACAGTGGTCTTTCTTCTACCTTTCTCTCTGTGTCTTAGACAAATTTCCTTCAATTCATCTTTCCAGCCAGTTGCAGATGGCGGTCTTTCCGGTAAAAATGAATAATCAGCACCACAACAAATACCTGCCATTAATGCTAACCAACCACAATTTCTACCCATAACTTCAACAACAAAAGCTCTTGAATGTGATGAAGCAGTTGAATCAATATAGTCAACCATTTCGCAAATTCTTTCTAAAGAAGAATATGCACCAATTGTATTATCGGTTAATGCCATATCATTATCAATAGAACCAACTAATCCTACAATTGTTAAATTTTTATAAGGTTCAACTTCAGCTTTAGTAAAAATTTTCTTTTCAACAAGTTCTTCAACAAGAGAAGGCCACTCGGATCTAAATAAATCAGCACCAGTTAATGAACCGTCACCACCACAAACAACCAACGCATCAATACCTCTCAAAATCATATTTTTAGCAGCTAGCAACCTACCCTCTCTTTCTCTGAATTCCTGGCATCTTGCAGTACCAATTAATGTACCACCTAATGATAACCAACCTCTAACATCACCCCATTCAAGTTTTTTTAATAAATCACCACCTTTAACTAAACCAGAATAACCTTCATAACAACCAAAAACTTCACAATCTAAATAGATACCTGCTCTGACAACAGATCTAACAACACCACACATACCTTGAGAATCACCACCGGAGGTCAAAACTGCAATTCTCTTCTTACCCGAATTTTTTTTGAAATCAATAGTTTTTTCGTTATCCTGTAATTCTGCAACAATTGTTGAATCTGCAAAATAATCATTTCTTGATTCAATTTTTAAACCGTTGATATAATCGTAGGTATTGGTAAAACCGATTAAATTGCCAACAGGATCAGAAATAAAAAATTCAATAAACTCTCTTTCTTGCGGTGCTGGTTTAATAATTTCCAAATTGTTTTGATTTGCAATTTCTCTTAATTTGTCTAAACCATAGGTACATAAAATAAGTCTACCAGGTAATTCAACGTTTTTGCGCACATCATGAGACAGCAATCTGATCTTCAAGGATGTGCCTTTATTAAAACTACTCTTTTTACTTTTAAGTTCTGGGTGTTGATATTCAATAGTCTCTTGAAATGGTATGATGTTGCCTTGATCATCTGTTCTACTGAGAGGAAAAAATTCAAGCCAGCATTCTTGTCTTGAATCTATTGATACATCCATTATATTTTTAGATCCAATTTGAACATTATCTTTATTATAAACTCTAATGATTTTAAATCCCAATGTGGTATAGAATTCAATCAATGCTTCATAGTCTTTGGAATTGGCAACCGTAAATGACGTATATAATACATCTTGCACCTTTTCTGAACCATTGCAATCATTTTGCTTGGTCTCAATTGATCCACCTGTCATCTTTAACTAATTTGACAATAGAACTATAATATGTATGTTTATATATATCTATATATACAGATGTATCAGAATAAAAATGAAGTATTTCGCCCATCCCAGCAATAACCCTTGTATTAAATATAAAGCCTGCACCACGCAACATGCGATTATTCGGCTCCTCAAAAACACAAGGCTGTGCTTAAAAAACGTGATTTTTCGGAGTGCAAATGCCCAAAGCTGATGACACCGCTATTACGTTATACCTCAGAGTAATTAAACAAATAACTACAAAAAACAAGAACAATAACAAGTTTGGGTGGATCAGTCTCTACCGAACAGAAATCTATTTATCTTCTCGAGCCAAATATCGAATCGGTTAGCCTTTGTATAGCTTAATCTCTGCCTTTCCAACATCAATTCGTGGTATTCGATTTCCGCCAAACCAGAAACAAGATCTACAGTTGAAGGGTCGGACTGATATTTGGTGCGCTTTAATACCTTCCACACGACGAAAATGATAATGTCAATGAAAATCATAAGATATGCAAAAAGGAAGGATTCAACCGACCAAAGTCCTGGTAAAAACACGGTATAGCCTTGTACCCAAACCATGGCAAAAACGACAACAAGAGTAACAATACATGTATAAGGTTGAAACCATGCTTTGAATGTAAACTTAGTTCTGTCAATACCTTGCTTGATAACTGCTCTTCTGAAGTGTAAATAGGTTGTCAGGATGACACAGTAATTGATTAATTGGGAAGCGGTGATTAAATTGATGATCCAATTTAAAACAGTATTTGCATTTTCACTAACCTGTAGGAAAGCCAAACCACCCCATAATAAAGACACAAGGACTGCAAAAATCGGGACACCTTGCTTATTACAATAAGAAAAGCATTTTGGGGCTCTGTTTTGAATTGCCAATCCATAGAGTGTTCTTGAAGAGCAAAAAGTGTAAGAATTTCCAGCACTAAAACAAGAAGTCAATAATAAAGCATTCAAAATATGTGGTAATACTTTGATTTTTAGATTGTGCATTGCAATTGTATAAGGGGAAGAGCCTGCACCAGGTAAACCTTGGGAAATTGCATCTAACAATAATGGGTCCTTTGCATTACACAAAATCCCGACACACAAAGCACCCCCAATGAAGAATGTAGTAAGCCTAAAAAATACACCTTTAAATGCACCTGGTAAAACTTTACGTGGGTTTCTTGTTTCGCCAGCAGCCATGCTTAAATATTCAGGACCTGCAATCATATAAGAAGCATTGATAAGGCAAAGTAAAAATCCTTGAAATCTACCCAGAGCGCCAGTGTGATAATATTCTAACATAACAGGAGTGTGTTTCCAATTAGTAAAACCATACGCCCAATGTTCAGGGTTACCGCCGACCATAGTAATAAATGTAAAAAACATCAAACCAATAGCAAGCAAAACCTTACCGATACACAACCAAAATTCTGCTTCACCATACCATTGAACAGCAGCCACATTAATTATAAAATAAACTGCCAATTCAACAGCAATTGGGATGGCCACACTATATTTGTCTGTCCAGAAATGAATGAGTGTATTGAAAAGTGTCAATTCAAACGGAATCAATGCACATTCTAAAACCCAAAAATTCCAGCTCGCCATGACACCAAACGCTTCATCAACAAACCTTTCCGCAAAAATACAAAATGGGGCACCTTTTATTGGCAAATAACAAACCATTTCTGCACAACAGCAGGTAATTTCAAGAATTGGCAAGCACCAAAGCGCAAACCCAAGTAAAAGTGAAAGACATCCACCTTCCTTCAAAGCGGTACCGATATTCACAAAAAGCGAGACACCAATGGTACCACCAATAGCAATCAATTCCACTTGTCTTCGTTTTAGTTTACGATGAGTTCTTCCTTCTTCATAATTCCAATATTCTTGGGAAATTTGCTCGACGTCCGAACTTTCATTCTGATCTGAATAAAAGCTAAAATCAAATTTTGGATTAGCTGCACCGTCATTGGATCCTTTGGAGTTATTTGCTTCCCAATTGTGACCTGATGCTTTTTCTAAATTGGCGATTTCAGCTTCATTTTTCGATGACTTGAACGTCTCTGCTTGAACGTTCAGGCAATATTCATTAGATAGATCTTTTGGAGGGTGAGGTACAAAAGTATCTTTGAATAGGCCTACTATGGCACTTCTGGAGCTTCTACTCATGCCGTTTGTAAATGATATACCTGAAAAAAACTCACATCATTATCAAAAAACCATTTTTCCAATACGAAAATGCTCAGCTACATATATTAACCCCATAATTTCCCCCGCAACGCAGAACTGCATCACTACTGGTATGAAAAACTACTCCGGTGGACCGCAAATTCCGGAAAAAAAAGGGTGCGCCATCACAGCAGCATTTGGCGCTGCTTCTTTCTTGTTAATATATTATATATATATTATGTGTATTATATATATAATATTACAAAACAAAGGAACCACAAGACCCAAGGGCCAATGGTCAAGGGCCAAGGGGTTTTTTGTGTGATTCTGTAATTTTAGCAAATTGTTTGTAGACAGTGAGCTAATTAGAAAGGTTTTGGATTGTAATTTTATAACTCTTAAAAAAATATTGATAAACTGTACACTTTCGCAACAGCGTGGATATGGAAAGCGTGCGTATCAAAAAGGTGTTTAGTAAATGTGCATGCTAATCATTGAGTCATATTTTGGATTGGCAAATAAAAAATTTCATTTTTGGGTCTGCTAATATCTTCATATAACCGGATTGAAATTCGTCTGTCATCTTTACAGTTTTTTGTCATTTTGTCGCATAAAAATGCCATTTTGGTTGGTGTACAAAAAAAGCAAACCAAATATGATAGCAAGTTGATACGTGCCATTCGTTGACTTCAAAAAATGATCTTTTGTTATATTTTTTTCATTTTTGTAGTCCCAGCTGTAACGCCTAAAGTGCAGCTGTAACGCCTGAAGTGCAGATGTAGCGTCTGACACTAGAGAAAGAATGGTGTGGTCTGTATTGATTTCCTCAAATAATTCAATTTTGTTTCTGTGTCAACCGTATAGATGGAAACCAAATTTTCATGCATCTCGAGGTAAAATAAAAAATTATTGAAAAAACTACAAAAAGATGCAGTTGTGCTAAAAGTACAGAAAACAAAGATTTATATCAGGTGTGTGTATGTATCAGACATGGCATTTGGTTTTATTTTATTTTGTTGCTATTTTGATTAGTTAAAACAAAATTTAAACCCTTTTAATAACAGAAACAAATCATTTGTTTAGTAATTGTTCCAGAAAATTAATTTCAGGATGTTTAGGTACACTAGCTTATTTTCTGAATCTTCTGAAAAACCCTTTTTTCTTTTTCTTTTCAGTAAGATTAGTGCTGCAGGTATTAACTGTACCCGTACTATTACCACTTACAGTCGGTGATATTGTCGAAGAAATAGATGGAGAAAGATGTCCCAAATCATTGTACTTTGATGACAAAGGTAAACTGCTAGAAGGTACTAAATGCGTTACCAAAATCGGAGTTGATGTTGGTTTAGCCGTAATCACTTCTGTCTTTTGGGTTTTAGCACCCTTATTGCTGCTGCTGCTGCTGCTACTGCTACTGCTGCTACTGCTACTGCTACTGCTGCTACCAGTTTCATCATCGCTAACACAATTTTCTGCGGTTTCTGTATTTTTATTACCAACATGAAAGTTTTTAGCACGCTGAATTGAGTTCACTTTTCGCATCAACTCTTGAACGTGCAGACCCTGCAACATAAGTTTAGAGTCATTGATCAATGCTCCTGTTTCAATAAACAATCCAATAATAACTTCATTTACTTCGATCGCATTCCCTTCATTAAGTAAATCCTTAAATGTTGGCCATTCTTTTAATTTCTTTTTCTTTTTACTGGAAGTACCGCCATTGCTATTGGATTTGGCTTCTTCTCTAGTGTTTCCCATATTAAATTTCTTAAATGAATTCAACATGTCATCTCCTGTATCCCCATCATTGTCTTCAATTATCTCATACCCTTTTTCATCTAATGATGCGGCTGTAATTTTAATCCTATCAGGTACAGCTGAAGTATTAACTTCTTTGTTACTTGCATTCTCTAAATTAACATTATGCTTTGCCGTTTTCATGTTGCAAGTTGGTCCAACATCTAAAGGATCAACTTCATTCATTTCGCTTTCGTCATGCGTATTTGTGGTAGCATCAGTCTTAAAAACTTTCTCGAAAATATCATTTTCTTCAATCTTGAGGTCGCTATCTAAAGTTGCACCTGAATCTCTTCTAATACTACCCGCTGCCTCTAGTAACAACTCTAAATCGGTATCCATGTCATCTTTACCTCTAACATCTAGTAAATTATAAATAGCATCACTGTTATCATTTTCGCTATTTTCTTCTAGATATAAAATTAATTTAGCTTTTAATGTTGCTTCCATTATACCCAAAACAACAAAAAATAATTCCAGAACTAGATCATATAATAGAGGTATATCCAGTTGTTTCGTTGCAACTAAAATTTGAATACCTGTAGGAAATAACTTCCAATTTGCTCCGATCTGTCCACTGTACAGATATTCCACAATTGCATGAACTGTATTCTTTGGATATGGCAAGTACAAACCTCTTGGCACTTTTAATGGATTGAGTTTATTAGCTCCTGCTTCTGCTGGTAAATCTTCTCCGAACACATCATTCGTTAGATCAGTCTCAAATTTACTCAAAATATCAGTAAAAACTTCTCCGCTAATTAAAGACTCTGTTTCCTTCATCGGTTCTCCATTTGGCAAAACTTTTGGCATCGGTAATTGAGCCGGTATAGTATCTAAAATTAATTCATTAATTTCTTCTAAATCGATAAAACTTTTTCCTGTGTCATTAGGTGCAACCTCAGTGGTTTTCATATCGCCTTTAGATTTGCTAATATTTTCATTAAAATTGATATGACTGAATGAAGGAACCTCCGTGGATGTTTTGGTTGCTGTCAAATGAGGCGATAAAGACAATTGCTGTGTGGATCCATGTGGAGAATCATGTATGTTAAGTACAGTTTGTGAAGGCAACAAATGAGGTGATTTATAAATCGGATTCGAAGACGTTGTATATCCAGATAAAATTGATCCTCTTGAAAAATCCGATCCTCTTCTGCTTGCTGGGTGTATATGCAGCTGAGAATTATTAAGTGAATTTCTACGTGGTGTAGATCCCATATAATTTAAAGATCCCCTCCTTGAACCAGTAGCATTACTAATTGAATTATGCCTCGATTGGCATGCATTTACAGAGTTTCTTCTTGACAGTGTTAATGTAATTGATGCACGATTAATAGGGGATGATGCAAACAAATTTCCTGACATTGAGTGATGCCTTGGGTTTGAAGTGGAATTTTTACGTAAGGATCTAATTGGTGAAGAATCTAATTTTTGTGAATGTAAATTATGAAACTGATTGTTTATATTGTTAATGTGATTTGGATTTGATTCCTTATCTTGAAATGGGTATCTGAAATATGGTGTATTGGATGTATTCCGTGAGTTAGATGAAATATTGTCTGCTATAGAATCCTTGGAATCACAAGTACTGTCATCTGAAGATAAAATCTCCTGTTCTTTACCTTCAACGTATGCTCTCGCATATGCAGCCGCAAACAATTCGTCAAATCCGTCACCCCATCTTTTGCGGCATAGTGTCAATGGGACTGGGATGACTGCTCCATCTGAACAAATTAAATCAAAATCAGAAAAAAATGTGTTTCTTTCAAATGCGTTCTTACCGATAGCTATAGCATAAGGTGGTAGTACAGATCGAATTGAATTGACTTGAAGTTGTTGTGCAATATGATACGCATACCCCGCAAATCCGCCATTATGATCAGTCAATTGAGGTTGCTGCGTTAGCGTTGGCGTTTGCGCCTGTGTTTGTGTTTGTGTTTGTGTTTGTGTTTGTGTTTGTGTTTGTGTTTGTGTTTGTGTTTGTGTTTGTGTTTGTGTTTGTGTTTGTGTTTGTGTTTGTGTTTGTGTTTGTGTTTGTGTTTGTGTTTGTGTTTGTGTTTGT